>JAMPIV010004510.1:0-361506 GCA_024509875.1 Oreohelix idahoensis
GAAACAGCCGTTGACGTTTTTCTTCATTATTTATTGTGGACGCCACAGTGACAAAATGGTTACGCAAATGTGTAGGCACATCAAACAGTCATTATCACAGCAACATTCAATACAGCAATAGACGGTAGACAGCATTACAATGATGAGTCAGATGCATGTTATATTTCATAGTGCTGAAAATGTAGTCAGGTGGAAAACTCCATCCTTTTCTATAACAGCCAGGAGATAACCAGATGTATGAGATCAGTTCACTCTCCTTAGTTTGACTTCAGCAAGACAGACACGTCTGCCGAAGTATAAATAATGTCCACAAAAATATCCTCTAGATATAAAGGTTTTCCAAACCTAATTCATTTAACAAAGTAGCAAGTAATGGTCCTTGGTACATGCATCAACCGATGCAGTACAATGCAGCGACATGTGAGCTAGGAAAACATCTCGTGGCGACGACTTTCGGAGACAGGCTATGAATCGAAATCGCTCACGACCCAAAATCGATAGAGTTAATGAAAAAGTCAATTTACCTTGCTTTCATGAAATACACAGAAATATCACGCCTCCCGGCATGTGGGAAAACACTAGAGGTATTATCTCGAATAAACGAAATATCCATTAAGAGGACTACACATCCCTGACAGAACAAAAAATAGCGGAGATCCCCTCTTCAACGAGGCATCTCTTTCGCCATTCCAAATCGCTCACTCCACTAGTCGTGGGCGGAAACCGATCGACCAAACAACAAGACAAGTCATGCGCAGTCCAGCGCAAAAATGACCACAGCTCAAACTTAACTGCATTCGATACCAACGCGAGAAGACAAATGCTTACCGAGAAAAGTGACTATAAATTCCAAGCAGTTGTTGCCCTTGCGTTATAAAACAGACATTGAAACAAAACGATGTTGCGAGAATTTATCACGCAACACTCTCCTTAAATCAATGCGATTCTCTGAATGCACGGAAGATAGCAGTCTACATATTAAGTAGCAAACGTGTTGACAATCCACGTGGAAAGGTTGCATGCTAATGAGTCCACGTTTTCTGTTGTGCATTTCTCATGAGTCCAGGTGGAGGAATTTCCGTGTGACGAAAAGTTCCAACAATAATCGGGGGCACTGATGCTACGAGGTATCTACCATATCATCTAACTTCAGGGTCAGCTGAGTTTCATCGTCCGTCACACCCACAAAACTCCTACGTCATCCTTTTTTACTGCGTGCATGAATAATGCACCTAAGTGTACTATTCACACATCTTCAAATATTTTCACCAAACTCAACTCAGCACTCTTTGATGCGCAACAACAAAATGTTGTAAAAAACCATACGCAACAATCAATAAATTGTTATATATATATATATATATATATATATATATATATATATATATATATATATATATATTATATATAATATATATATATATATATATTATATATATATATATATATATATATATATATATATATATATATATAAATTATGCCCAACCTCATGCTGATCGCCTCTTACGAGAGCCCAACCTCATGCTGATTGCCTGTTACGAGAGCCCAACCTCATGCTGATCGCCTCTTACGAGAGCTGAACCTCATGCTGAGCGCCTCTTACGAGAGCCCAACCTCATGCTGATCGCCTCTTACGTCAAACCAACCTCATGCTGACCGTCTCTTACGAGAGCCGAACCTCATGCTGATTGCCTGTTACGAGAGCCCAACCTCTTGCTGAGCACCCATTACGAGAGCCCAACCTCATGCGGATCGCCTCATACGAGATCCCAACCTCATGCTGCGCGCCTCTTATGAGATCCCAACCTCATGCGGAGCGCCTCTTACGAGAGCCCAACCTCATGCTGATCGCCTCTTACGAGAGCAGTATTCCTATTCCTTCTTTCTTCTTGTCAGAGGGCCCCAGGAACCCCCGGGTCGGTTGAGAACCGACTGCTGGGAAATTAGCGTGAAGATAACACTTGGGACTCCCTGACCAAATAGGCATGTCGTCCCATTACCCCCATTGTGCCATGAAGGTAAAAAACGCTGAAACACTTGTCTGACCGGTGGGGATACTTCTGATGATCTGATTTCCTCGTGTTGTTGTTCTCTGTCTAAAGTGTTCTGTCGTCATCATCACCGTATATACGCTCGTATGTATGCGTGGAGGATGTATTATGCTTGTAGTGTATGCAGGTACTTAGGCATGTCTGTATGTGTATGTCTGTGCGCAGAGCCCGACGTAAGAATTTTTAAAGGTAGGGCGAAGTCTCGTAAAGCGCCCCCGCCATTGGGGCCGTGCTGTATAATACTCTTAGAAGAGATTCTGTTCAGTTGGATTACACTGAATTTCTGCAAGTAATATTCACTGGTAGCATTTTACAGAAACGTAATACACGTACTTATCTTTTATTTTTTTTTAATTTGTTTCTTTTTAAATCTTATGGTAGGTAATTTTTTAAAACTTCATATTGAATTACAGCAGGGCGCTTAAAGCACTGTTTTTGGAGAGAAAAAAAATGTGCACACGGAGTATGTAATCAGTGTAAACCTAAAAATAGTTCGTCCTTTACAATCTAGAACAATGGGGTTTCATGTGTTCTTATAAAATGAAGAAAAAAAAGATGTATACACACCGGCGCGGCCGCACATCTCGCACCACCCAAGAGCCGACCCCATCTGTGTGTTAGTTTATCAGTCTGTGTTAGTGTATATCGATGAATGCATGCAAGCACGAAACCTTGATCTCATGTAATTGTATTTTACACTTGAATATACAAGTCATTTCATTCAGGGTTTCAATCAATCACTGTTTCTGTGTTCCGGTAAATGTAGGAGTGTCTGTAAATATGCCAACAATAAAATCTGTTAGCAGAGCAGGCACGTCGCCACCCAGCCATTCTGTCCGTCAGTAAATCTGCTGTCAAGTAATTTACTTGGTCTCTCGGTCTACCCACGGGTTCTTAAATGGAAAGTACCGACACGGATAGATTATCATCATCATCCTCCTCCTCATTATCATCAGCATCCTCCTCATTATCATCATCATCATCCTCATTATCATCATCTTCATCCTCCTCATTATCATCATCATCACCCTCCTCATTATCATCATCTTCATCCTCCTCATTATCATCATCATCATCATCATCCTCATTAACATCATCATCATCCTCATTATCATCATCTTCATCCTCCTCATTATCAGCATCATCATCCTCATTAACATCATCATCATCCTCCTCATTATCATCATCTTCATCCTCCTCATTATCATCATCATCATTCAGTTCACTTAGGAGCACTGTCCAGTGCCATCTGTTCAAGGTTATTCTATATCATCTTTATTGCCTTCATGTCAAGTCTCCAGTTCACGTCTGCATGTGTTTATTGGTCAACTTTTACCTCAATTACCCCGGGGATTCCAACACAATGAGTACCTTGTCATTTTATAAACATGTTTCCTCAGTGTGTGTGTGGGTGTGTGTGCGTGTGTGTGTGTGTGTGTTTTTTTTTCTATCCTGCGCCAACTTCTTTTTCTCATTTCTTGTACCATACTGGCATTTGTCTTCAGTTCCACAGTGGTCATCTTACCGTACCATTGTCATCTTATCGTACCATTGTCATCTTATCTTACCATTGTCATCTTATCGTACCATTGTCATTGATAAATGGCTGAATGCTTCCACTGATAACATGTGATATAATGCGTGTCTGTTATGGGTAGAGTCGTGCACTGGCCATCGCCGAAGCAGGTCTTCTTTAGATTACTTCTGCACCATTAAATCAACCTGTCATGTTGACATTGAGTGGGAGTGTCAAGTAACGCGAATGGTGTGATAGTTCGTTGTAATAGACCACTTGATAATATTTCTCACACACTCTCATGCAAGGCAATGACGACTTGAACTGCAGCGGGCATTTCACACCGTTTAATAGGGACGCACACATCAGGACAGCACGGAACATAGTCATGGGGACATGTTGACATATATATCATCAGGCATTTTGAACAGAAGATCATATTTCATGCAGCATTCAAATATGATGGAAAATATAAGGAATCATTCAATGTTTTGGCAGACTATTGCCACATCCCCTAACTGACTGAACGCATCAGTGGGTGTGGGTGTGTAAACATATAAAGAGTCCACTGGCCGAACCTTTTTCTTGACTAAGTTCTCCAGCGACATATATCAAATATTCATGTAATGAAGTTAAACCACGATAGGGGTTTTCATATTAATGAGATCTCCATATCCCTGTCCGATAATAAGTTTGGTATACTGTTCTCAGGACAGCGATCCATAATGATGACAAGAAAGCAAGATGGCTGCCTTCCTGAGTTTTCGCTCACTCACTCATAAGAAGGATAATGATAAGCCAAAGTTAATTCGAAATTTGAATATCAATAATTTCCTAGAGTTTCCCTACTGTTCCACATTACTAAAGTTGTTACATGTAGACATCAGCACTGTTGGGAAACCTGTCATCTTCAATGGTATATCAACGACCAACGATGTTCGAAAATACGACTCCATCTAGGCTTAACCACGTAGAGATCATCAAAAGAAAGGGTCTGGTATTACCTGGAGTCCGAATTAATAACAAAGTGCATGAGGAGAATCTCTGACAAATAGACCCTTGCAGAGACACAAACTTCTCCTGGAAAAACATGCACAAATCACTTTTTAACCCTGAAAAGGGACCAGCCCAAAGAAACACACTCAGCCATATTCGGCGGCATTATCGAGACTCACTACGCATGTCTCGAGAAACGAAAACCTGCCCCAGTATTCGGCACAAGGAATATAGTCCGACCTAAACATACAAAGATATACGATATAAGACTGAATCTTCTTGTACTAGACAAGTAATACATATGAATTCAGGCCATAAACATATTGAACAAGATCAATCTATATTCTGGCCCTAACAAATGAGAAATTACATAAATTCGGTATTAATCCGCGCAATCAATATTCAAGGGGAGATCATCCACATAATCAAAAGTATAAATCAAATCATGGGTGATCTAACTTTGACTAAAACCAAAGTAATCTCTTTTTTTTCATATCAATAAGTCATATCGTAATTTTTGTAATCTGTGCATCAAAAATATGTGCGCAACAGATTACCACACCCCCCGGGAAAAAAATGGTACTTTTTTTTTTTGAAATACATCTAGGAGCAACATACAACAGGCTCACAACGCACGAATAACAATGCGCAGATGATAAGCATTCCAAACAAATGTAACGCCTAATGTGAGGCTACGTCGTCATATGGTACGACAAGTGAGAATATAACTCAAGATCTCAGAGAAAGTATTTCTCTAAGCATAAATATTTCCAGAGAGGTGTCACCAACGCATACTACAATACTGGCAATGCCACAATTTCTACAATAGTTTTTCCAATAATTTCATCTTAGGTATCTTAACATCATGATTATCAAAGACGAAAAAAACACATCAAAAGATCAGCGGTGAATATACATCAATGAACCGCTAAGTAGTGATACAATCAATATATATGATATATTACATATGTGTACATATTTTAGTATAGAAAAAGTGTAGTAGAGTTAGATCTGTAAAAATATCAGGATCTAACGGTTAGGTGGAATCATGTGGGCATCTAGATAAGATATCTGCCATCACATTTTCTGAACCACGGATAGCTCGCACCGAAAAATGAAACGGCTGAAGAGCAATCGCGTATCGCGTTAATCTTGCGCTCTTCAGATTTTTACTCTGAATAGCCGTAAGAGCTTTCTGGTCAGTTTCCACAATGAAATGCGCGCCAAGAAGAAATCTTTGAAGTTTCAGGATTGACCAAACCATAGCCAATAACTCACGGTCTAGGACCGAGTAATTCTTCTCTGCGGCATTTAGTTTCCGAGAAATATACATCACAGGATGCAGAGTTCCGGAGTACTCTTGCATTAGTGCTGCTCCAATCCCTGTGGATGAAGCGTCACTACGAAGAATAAATGTCTTATCTTTAGTAGGTAACACTAAAATAGGTGAAGTAGAAAACATAGTTTTAACCTTATCCAAAGAGGATTGACATTCTTGAGTTCAATGGACTATTTTAGGAGACCCTTTCTTTAACAAAAAAGAAAGAGGTGCCATCACAACGAGATCTATCAAAATTCTTATCTCTGTTGAGCCCATTGCTCTTATTTGAACTCCATTTACCATAGTTATGAAAAGTTGTGTTATTACCCTTATGATCAAAATTCCTATTAGTAGGATTTTGTTGTCCACAAAAATAATTATTATGAGATTGGTAACCTCTATCAAAGTTCTTATAGTTAGTGGAACCATAATGTTGAGGACAATTAAATTGCCTCCAGTTCTTTAAAGAAGAACCGTCACGTGATGGACGGGTTTGGTACTGTCCACAATCACGGTTATTTATCTTAGTAAAGCGGTTGTTATTTTTGCCTGTGGCAATGTGCTTAATAGGTACATCATACTGTCTGAGCTGAGTACGATGTGTACTAACAGTTTTGTTTTCTTTTACCAACTTATCAGGAATTTGAAAAGTCGATGCACGGTTTTCATGAGGAATCTTATCATGACACTTATCAAAGTCCTCACCGTGATCTAAACTTGATTTACCTTTGTTGGCCTCACGCCAACTCCCATTAGAGGCAGTATCGTTATTTCGTGGGAAACCATATTTGCCACGAAAAGATTTGTTCACATATTGTTTCATGTTACTGCTAGCATGGAGTGCATGTCGCTGACTCTTTGCATTAACATATTGACCATCAGCTTTATGTCTAACTTCATTCACCTTGGTAGCAGACAACATTTTATTGTTCAAAACAATATCCAACAAACCATCAATTCTGTTGCGAAGTTTTGTAATTTCTACTTCCGCAACAGCTTTCTCTCTAGAAACAGCTCTATGCATTTTCTCATTGGTTTTAACTTCCCTGTTTTAATCCAACCTTGTAACATGTAACTGAGAAGCCAAAGTCTTCTCCTTAACAATACTATCTTTAAGATCCTTTCTTAATATTGTCATCTGAGCTGTAGCTTCTAAAACCTTAGCCTTTTCTTGAACAAGTTCAAGTTTCAGTGCTTCCATAGCACTATGGTGAGTAGTCATCAGTTTATCAACCTTTTCTGGAACTACTACATTTTTTTCTTCTAGTTGGCGGCTTAGAATCACATTCTGACTCAATAGATTAGTGAGTGTATCATTATATATCTTCTTGTGTTTCTCAGCCTCCACTTTTAATTTCTCATAGTCCATTTTTACTTGTTCAAGCTCACTAATAAGAGACTGTTCTTTACCAAGATGATTGTTTTCCATTAAGCTCAATTCAACTTCTAACTCTTTTTTCTCCTTTTCCAGTTGAGATTGTCTCAATTTATTCTCACTAGGAAGAGGTAATGTTTCTATAACCTTCCACAGTAGTTTTAAATCAAGCGTGGAAGAGTTCACCTTATCTACTTAATTATCCATCATCTGTTTTAATGAGGTAACTTCATTCTCCAACCTTCTCTTCTGACTAGCCCAATCTCTATTCTGACTAGCCCAATCTCTAACATGTTTATTATTAGCTTCTATATGAAACTCCATTTCCCTCTTCAGTGTAGCATTTTCAGAATTCATTTCTGAGAACTTCTTCTCATTCTGCATTTTTAACTGCTGTAGCTCATCAGTAAGAGCTTTATTTTTACCCTGAAGATTATTTATCGTTTTTTCCAACGCATCCAACTCCACAACATTACCTTCATCATAAAAGAGTGTGGATAGTGATTTAGATAGTCTAAATACTCTATCTTTAGAATAGCCATTTCTATAATTACATATAGCATATTCTCTAAGATCATCACTCGCCTGAAGTAGGAAATGCTCTGTGGCATAATCCTCACAGTCTTCACCAAATAAATGTAATTTTTTTCTTCCTTCCTGAAGAAAATGATGTACAACATCCATCATGTCTGATAATGTGAGATCAGTAACCTGAAAAAGTAAATAAATTACCTTATCCCACTTTAATGGGAGACAAGTCTGTACTATAGACTTGTATACTCACTTAATTTTATTTCACTCTCTTAGTCTTAGTCAAAGACCTTATATGGTTATCTTGTTTATAATGCAACAAATGATCACTTGAGTACCTGTGGAAAATAATATCTTTCTATCCCAATCAATGTGGGAGACAAGCCCTAAACAGGTCTTGTATACTTCCTTGTACAGTAATAATACTAATAAAGTACTGGCCTGTACTATCATATAAGTGTATTCAAATATACCTCCTATTATCTGTCAACCAAAGACATTAGCAAAGGACAAGCATAAAAGACAATATGAAAACAATTGCAGAAAAAATTAAATTAAATTAAATATAAGGAACTGAAGTAAGTAAGTAATCACATAATCTGTGTTGACAACTGCAATGGAATCAACAAGACAAATAACGCCACAGTGTATAAATATAAATGGTGTATAGAAATAAATTGATAGAAAAGGGAAGATCTACAAATACAAACAGATCAAACAAAACTAAGGAACACAAAATTATTAACACAAACAACAAAGAAAAACGTGTCTTAACAACTAACAAAAATAGCAACAGGTTGTCGCTAGCAAATTTCAATTAAGAAATTTGCTCCCTGTGGAACACTAGTACAAGACCAATATTACTCGATATTTCTTGTTCTAGTCACCTCACCAACCGCCTACGGACATATAAACAACTATACATATAAACAAACAACATGTAAACATCAATAGCATAAATGCATACATTAATCAATTAGATGTGTTGTGGAGAAGGCTTAGCTTTTAATCAAAATAATTTTCCACTTTTAATCAGTTCTTAAACTCTTGAACTAATTAACTACAAAGTTCAACAATGAGTATAAAGAAGATCCACCGATGAAATATATTAACTTCTCAATATTACTGCATCAACAGCACAGTTTATGGCCTTCCTGTTAATATGATGAACTTTTCACTTGTGTAGCAATGTCTACTTGACATAAATAAAGTCTGTACCACAGCATGTCACAAAGCGCTGATCTGTGAAAGAATGACTACACAACGCTGGCCTAATTACTGCCTGTACAGCAAAATGTCATCAAGCTCTGACCTAGATTCTGTATTCACTTGATAAGACAGGTCATGCTGACTTCGACTGTGTAGTTGTACTGTCAACCTGTAAATCCGTGTTTGCGTGTCGTATCTGGCGTCAGGAATGGTCTGGTTACAATAAGCCCAGGGATCTGGCCTACCACTGATAAACGCTTGAATGCTTCCACTGATAACATGTGATATAATGCGTGTCTGTTATGGGTAGAGTCGTGCACTGGCCATCGCCGAAGCAGGTCTTCTTTAGATTACTTCTGCACCATTAAATCAACCTGTCATGTTGACATTGAGTGGGAGTGTCAAGTAACGCGAATGGTGTGATAGTTCGTTGTAATAGACCACTTGATAATATTTCTCACACACTCTCATGCAAGGCAATGACGACTTGAACTGCAGCGGGCATTTCACACCGTTTAATAGGGACGCACACATCAGGACAGCACGGAACATAGTCATGGGGACATGTTGACATATATATCTCATCAGGCATTTTGAACAGATCATATTTCATTCAGCATTCAAATATGATGGAAAATATAAGGAATCATTCAATGTTTTGGCAGACTATTGCCACATCCCCTAACTGATTGAACGCATCAGTGGGTGTGGGTGTGTAAACATGTAAAGAGTCCACTGGCCGAACCTTTTTCTTGACTAAGTTCTCCAGCGACATATATCAAATATTCATGTAATGAAGTTAAACCACGATAGGGGTTTTCATATTAATGAGATCTCCATATCCCTGTCCGATAATAAGTTTGGTATACTGTTCTCAGGACAGCGATCCATAATGATGACAAGAAAGCAAGATGGCTGCCTTCCTGAGTTTTCGCTCACTCACTCATAAGAAGGATAATGATAAGCCAAAGTTAATTCGAAATTTGAATAACAATAATTTCCTATAGTTTCCCTACTGTTCCACATTACTAAAGTTGTTACATGTAGACATCAGCACTGTTGGGAAACCTGTCATCTTCAATGGTATATCAACGACCAACGATGTTCGAAAATACGACTCCATCTAGGCTTAACCACGTAGAGATCATCAAAAGAAAGGGTCTGGTATTACCTGGAGTCCGAATTAATAACAAAGTGCATGAGGAGAATCTCTGACAAATAGACCCTTGCAGAGACACAAACTTCTCCTGGAAAAACATGCACAAATCACTTTTTAACCCTGAAAAGGGACCAGCCCAAAGAAACACACTCAGCCATATTCGGCGGCATTATCGAGACTCACTACGCATGTCTCGAGAAACGAAAACCTGCCCCAGTATTCGGCACAAGGAATATAGTCCGACCTAAACATACAAAGATATACGATATAAGACTGAATCTTCTTGTACTAGACAAGTAATACATATAAATTCAGGCCATAAACATATTGAACAAGATCAATCTATATTCTGGCCCTAACAAATGAGAAATTACATAAATTCGGTATTAATCCGCACAATCAATATTCAAGGGGAGATCATCCACATCAAAAGTATAAATCAAATCATGGGTGATCTAACTTTGACTAAAACGAAAGTAATCTCTTTTTTTTTCATATCAATAAGTCATATCGTAATTTTTGTAATCTGTGCATCAAAAATATGTGCGCAACAGTCATCTTATCGTACCATTGTCATCTTATCGTAGCATTGTCATCCTGTCATTGATAGAAACTGTATGTGTCAAAATATAGATTAGGGTTTTTTAATCAGTCCACGGACCCCTTAGGGTGGTCTTTTAATATGGGGGGGGGAGAGAAAATGGGGGGGGGGGGTCCGTGTACACAACCGAAAATGTAAAATTTTAAATTATGCTTTTTATGTACGTTTTTTTTCAATGAAGGGGTTTCAAAGTGATCCATAGCCTTCATTAGACAATCAAAATGATCCATAGCCTTCATTAGACAATCAAAGGGGTCCATAGCCTTCATTAGACATTCAAAGGGGTCCATAGCCCTCATTAGACATTCAAAGGGGTTCATAGCCTTCATTAGACATTCAAAGGGGTTCATAGCCTTCATTAGACATTCACTGGCGCCCATGACACAAAAAAGGTTAAGAAACTCTGATCTGGGCTAACATTCTATCAGGCTGATATTCCAAATAATTGTCCCACCATGTGACAGAATGGGGCGACCCCTCTCGATCTCTGTTTCACTACGGCAGTATCAGTTACATTTTTGTACTGATTTTTATTGTGTGCTTTCAATTGTCACACTTTATTTCTTTCTCTGCTATGTGTAGCAGATATTATGCATTTTCCTTCTTACACTCCTCTCAGGGATAAGTTATTACGTCTGTTTGTTTCCCGTCCCTTCACTAAGCTTTTCAAGGAGCGGCAGAAATAATATTAACGATAGGCAGGTTGGTAAAATTCCTTTGTACCAAATCTTGGCCGCTACAGATTAGCCCCACGAAAATGCCAGCGTATTTGCTAATCGCTGATAAAGGCCAGAGTACGGGACAGATAACGAGATTTCCCGTCTGCGAATAGATTACTTTCTGATAAAGTAATAATTTGTTACATCTTACACACATTGCCGTGTGATGTTATCGATGCGTTTGTGAGTTGGTACACAGGGCAATCGGATGTTTACAACCCATTTTCAGAAAAGTAATGTTTGAAATGTTGCACTAGATGAGTCATGCAAAATATTCAAATCAGATTGGCTGATCATTTGAGCTCCATAACAAACAGAGTGGGGTAGGGCAGTGAATATAACGTGACGCTTCAGTCAATCTAGTTCACTGTGAGATTCACGCTGCCAAAGACACCAGACTTGCCAGTAGTTAGAATTCAGAATTTCCATTTATCAGACCGGACATCTTTTCTTGGAGTATTCATCGGGACTTACAATTCAGCCCAGGAAATCTCTAACATTTTAAATAAGGAAAACCGGAATATCTGAGGAAACTGAAACACACGGAGTCATAGAGGGAGCTATCTTATTAAAGAAACAACACCCCAGGCGCGTTTAAGAGGCCGATTCAAGTCTCTTTTATTCATCTGAGCAAAAATGTATGTGAGCCAGGATTGGCGTAAGTTGTCATCTTACATTATTAACATGTGAACTAACATATATACATATATATTACCATGTGAATATTAATATGTGAAGATCACTAGTGGATATCCTAGTTATTTTGGGCTGGCAACCTCAGCAAATAGAATGATGATTTCATGAACCACCAAATGGCTGGTGGTTGGTTTATTGCTAGTTTCGTAAAGAGAACTAAAAGCATAAAGTAGTCCCATGTTCCATATGGAAAAGGGAGGAATAGACGAAGAAATGATGTACATTCTAATTATACTACTTACAGTTTTAAACCAGTGTAAATGTCGATGTTAACATATACACTTTAAATAATGGAAGTTTCAAACTTTTCAAATAAGTGTAAACATAAATAAAAAAATATTCTATTTATGTTGTGAACACTTTTCAATCAGTGAAAATGTAAATGTAAACATATTCTATCTGAGCTATAAACCTTTTCATTTAAATGTATTGTAAAGCTAAAGCTATTCAATTTAAATGTAAAAGAAAGCTTTATCCCGAGGGATTAAATTTAATTATCATCGACGGTAAATTCTGAGATAAAGGGGATGGTAGAATAGAAGAAAGGGAACACATAAGTATGTGTCGGGAAACGCAATACTCAGAAGAGCGTTTCGTTTCTATTCTTTATCATAGTTATTGGCGGTATCAGCAGAAAGTACTATCTCTGGAACAAGTATGTAACAGTGGCCTAAGCTTTAAGACGAGGGACCAACTTTGTAAACTCTCCTTGAAATTTCTGGGAAACGAGCTACACTCTACAACCGTGACCAGCGACGAGCGTGAGCAGTGTAAAAAGAACCCATCAGCAGGAGCGGAAACTACTATTGGCAGCTGTGGTGGATTATGTTAATTGATTTTATGTCTCCTCTACTTTCTCGGTCGACTACGCCTGTTGGAATTTAACCCTCCAATTTTCAAACTTTTGTCTATTTTTCCTTTCTTAACTTAGCAAGCAGTTAATTACATTGTCTTTGATGTAGGTACGAGCATACGGGATTAGCATAAGTGAGCAGGTTACCTGTATCTTGAACGCCAGAGAATCGCTGTAATAGATCGGACAGCGATCAGGGAAGTTGAGTACTAAGGCAGACAATTCGTCTATCACCTCTGCCTGAATTCGTTCGTTGTAAGTTAAGTTACAACATGCGAACCGCCATATCAAAGACTCTCGCTATAATTCTTTTACGACCAACTCTGCAGATGGCAAGAGGAGGCGATAGGAGATTCTATTTTATCTAGTTCTTAATAGAAGCCCGGGCTAATCTCTTCATTCGAGATCTTTGATTTCGCGTGTTTCACATAATTTGAACGTAGAACTAAACGTAGGTGCTACATCTGGTATTCGAGTCTGTTGCGGGTTGTAGACGTAATCATTTTCCTTTCGTCAGAGATATATTTATGCCAGAGCAGGATAGACTCAAATTCATTCCAGACTCCGCAGTTCTCTAGACAACCTAGCTACGTTCTAGAAATCACTTTATTTAAGTAGAATTTCTCAGTTGGCCTTGGAGAAAATAGTCTTAAGTAGTTTCTGTGTGAGGTAAATATCTTGATAGTATTTGTGAGTGATTTAAGTGGTAAATCGCCTATTATATCTTTACTAGATTTATGTGTTGAGCGATTTAATGAAAGTCAGTTATATTTTCTCTAAGTGCCGTGTTACAGTGGATAGCAAGATAACTTATAATTTCTAGCTGAACTCTTTCGGCTATTAATAAATTTAATTTAACTGCTTATAACCAGTCAGAGAATAGTTTAACCATCTAAATTAATGCACTGATTCATCTTGAATATTGACGGAATACGTATGTATTTCTAATTCATGATGATTGATTCTTTTAATGACTATGTTTTATTTCACGGGAGTTTGAAACGATGAGACAAGCTCTAAGCTTATAGTTTCTGATTTAAGTTAAATAACCGAAGTGAATATATATATGATACCTACGCGAGGTAGAAATAGGATGTATGTATAATATTATGATTCAGTATTCTATATGTTCTTTTTCTTTATGCAGTAATTTTGGGTAAAGTCCAACCTCTATCAGCAGGGTTTAGTACCTATGAGAATAATCAAGAAGAAACATTTTAGTCATTAACTACGTGTGGTTACAAGTTAAAACCTGTCTGGCATTGTGATTGCCTCCAGACAGAAACAGAGTACCCATTATCCACGAACTTTAAGACAAAATGAAGTAACTGGGCCTATTGAGCCAGATTATATTCTTCCCATAATCTCAAGTACATTCAGCCCCTGTGGCGAGAAATATTACAAACAATAACATTTCCGACGGTTTGACAAATTGTGGTATGACCAAGAAGTTTGTATTGATAGAAGTTACCGACCTGCCATTTCCTAAGGACTGGAAACCTCGTGATTCTGACATTGTGAGCCCGTGTAAACTCTCTTACCTGAACTGATTTTTCCTAGTGACATAAACAGTAATAATAATAATAATAACCAAGGGAACGCTGCCCGGAACAGTGGATTTGATTCTGTCTTTTGAGGAGCTGGAGTTCTCTTGGCGAAAAATAACTGGCGTTGCTGTATGTGTGTATGTCCCAAAGGTTGTTCCAGAACGGAAAAAATCCAATCTGTAAGTAGAAAGATTATCAGTGGCCACTGTTGTATGGATAGAATGAGAGCAGAAATGAGTGACTCTTTCATCGTATAACTGATTCATGTACCCACTTTGTAATTCCATTTATGCAAGTTTGTTGGTAAATGCTGTTTTTTTCCTCTTAGACAAGATTCAGGTATTAACTCTGTTCTTACACTCTAGGGGAAAATTTTTGACTATAGCGTATAAATCGGTGACTCTTTGAAACTATAACTTTTTCTCCTAACAGGATTGTGGGCTAAACAGGGAGGGAAAGGATTATACCTATGTGTCTATTATTCTTTTAGTAATTCTGTAACCTATGTGTATTTGTATGTACTTGATATTAACATTTATGTGTTGTGGTAAATTTTATTATGTGTGTCGGTCAGCTTGTTCCAAACAAATATTCATATTCCATAGATATAGTTTCACGTCTGTACGTCTAAACGTTCGTCACTTGTGTGCGCGTGTCTGTTAGTGGTTGATATAGAGTATACCTCTATATAACTGAGAAATCTGTCTGACAAATACTTTCTGTTGTAGAGATAGGCTGAGCGAGAGATTTGTTTCTCGAGTCTCAGGGACAGATTCTTACGTATTTTTCCACCATCTCACCCGAGTAAATCTATCTCTATTGTTATCTCTCACTGAGTCACCTCGTGTTCTAGTCTATTCAGAAGGGACCAATATGAGTCTTAATTCACCTATCAAAAATCTACGACAGCAGCTAAGTGCAAAATATACGCTGTCAAAGTGAACTTTTTTCCATCGACTCTGCTATAAGTAAATGATGAAACTTTTCCTCTAAACTATTCAATTATTCTCAAACTGTTAAAACTTAAGTGATTATAAAATTTTGTTATTTGTAATTTTACAAATTTAACTTCGATTTAATCATTTTAAATGTACTGCATGTTTGTCTCAGTCAATTTACTATACACACGCTCTAAACAGAGCTATACCAGAATAATAAGAATTCCACTGAGTAAATCAGAGGTGGGGGCTTAACAAACTAAAATTAATCATTGCTTAATTCTTCACAAAAGTGGTCGGCATATTCTAGAATTAACGTGCTCGGCCAAAGCAGCATTGTTATCGCTTATCTTAATATCTTTTGAAGACTCAGTTTGTGTTAGAAGTGTCATTACCCTTCTATATACTTGTACATCTCTGCCAAGAGTAATCTTGTGCGAAGGTAGACACCTTTGAAGGTCCATATTAGATACTCTTGAGTTTTTGCCACTGTTGGACTGTTAACGAGTGGATATAAATTTTACTTAGTTCCTTTTCATTATGCTTCTCAGGTTTATCCAACTTAGGTGTAAATGATAGTTGATCCTCTACCTCTTTTATGACTTGAGCTAATTTGACATTAGAGAGCTCAGTTTCATTTTTTATAAGTTCAGCTCGTTCTCCCGACATTTAGGCATTTCTGGCCTAACTAGGTTTTATTCTGAAAAATGAAAAGTCACACGAAGCTTTTCATCATCATAACCCTCCACTCCCAAAGGAGCATAGGCCTTCAACAAACACATGCCAAGTCCTCCTGTCACGTGCCATCATCTCAAGTTCTTTCCACGTTCTCCTCATCATTTTCGCCTCTGTTTCCAGCTCTCTTCTCCATGTGCTTCTTGGTCTACCACTGCCTCTCTCGCCCTGGGGGTTTCAGAACAAGGACTGCCTTGTAATGCTATCAACAGGTTTTCTCAGTGTGTGTCCTATCCATCGCCATCGTCTTCTTCTCATCTCTTGTTCCACTGGCACTTGTCTAGTTCTTGTCATCAGTTCCACGTTGGTAACCTTGTCATACCATTTTAATCCCTCTATTCTACGCAAGCACCCATTTATGAAAGTCTGTACACTGTTACGGTATATGATATTAACGCCGTCTGCTAAAGGTTAGCAGACGTGCAATTGTAAAGGTTAAGACATTTAATATATTGCGATAGATGTTTCAATTATTGAACGCTCCATACACGATCGATTATGACGTGTCTAGCGTTGTTTGGGTCACAGTCGGTAACTAGGAGACGCTACCCTTTGTTACTTGACCGCCAAGCTGAATAGCTGCGTTTTTCTAACCTTCCAATTCAATGGCATGATATAGCCATTTATATGTGCATTTATGATGGACCAGGGTCAGTCCTAGAATTCTATATGAGAGGAAACTTACGGAGGTTAGTGTTTAACTAGAATCCTCAGAAGGAGGAGAATAATCGTCAAATTCGTATGAATATTCAGACTCGCAGTCTCACTGTCGGCAGGTAGCCATGTCTAGCTGCGCGTGCATATAGCTGTGATGTTCTGACGACAATACTGCATTGTATCCTTAAACGGACATTGACACGTAAACCAGCAGTCTACGTTATTGATTAATTTATGCATGACTTATACGGACTTATGTTCTGCTCCTATTTGAAATGATCATCCTGTGTGTACATGTGATTAAATATTACGGACTCAACCTGAAGGCATTAATTACTTCATTAATGTTGCTGAGTTCAAGTTACAGTAATTACTTCTTCATACCATGCTACTGAGTTGTATGAACGCTTCACCCTAATTCGCGTAATAATAAACTAAGCACGATGAACAAAAGATCACTAAAGTAACCATACTCAGTGCATGATCTTCAACCGGCAAATAACTCAGCAACAAAGTGGCGGCCGAATGCGGGGAACGACAGAAAAAAAGAAACAAACTTCTGTTCCTTACGCACAGATTAATCACAATATTTACGATCAAGTTTCGATCACATGATCCAGTCGAAGATGACGTCTTACTCATTATAATGCCTAACAACGTGACGTCACCGAAAGTCGTGTAGGTGAACTGTCGGAGAAACCAAAGTCGTTCTCTAAGCCTAACCAGGGGAAACATGAGCCATTGAAGCAAACACACGATATGGACTACAGGAGCAGACAGTCAGGGGCATTAGCCTAGCTGTTGACGACCTCTAGCACTGATCTAAGGTGTTTTAATACTGTCGTCATTGCAAACAGTAATACTGAGTCCATGCCTTTTGCCTGCATAGGCATGTCTTTTCTGAATGTGTTTCATGTAATTTTGGGTTGTTTTAATGTGTTGTTAATTAGTGGGCGGTAGGGAGGATGAACCGAAATTAGATTCTGTGGCTCTCACGATGCCTGAATTGATTTCGGTCGTTTCTTAGGGCAGTTAAACGATTGCATTTTTGGAAGCCCCATTGAGGTTTGCCATTGGACTACCTGTCCAGATCTGCTATCGTTTGACGATTTGTGTTAGCTGTGCCGTTCCGTAGATAACTGGTGTATTTTATTTGTACTAAGTTCACATTTTTATTCAGTTTTGTATCATGTTCGTTAACTATTTCGTCCAGTCTACTCTTACTATCATTTATTTGATGATTGTTAAATGTTCGTCCGTTATGAGTCCTGTGATGTCATCATTTTTTGCAGTCATTTTTTTTTGTGTACTTTGCATATTCAGTTGACCTCGGGTCAATCTTTGACCCTTCGTTTTCCGTGTGACACTTCCGCTTGTTTTATTTAGTTCATAAATTCATTTTTAATTGTGAAAATGTCTTGTTTGCGTCTTGACATTGTTTGTACCCTTTAGTTGCATCATTGTTTTGTTTGTACTCATGATATATATTAAATACTACATTAATAATATAACATTATATTCAATAATACACTTGTAATTTAATTTAATTAATTTTTTTCTGACATTTAAGGTTAATATGGGACATTGCATAATTATGCAGTGATAGTCCAAGAAATTAGCACTACAATTTATAAGAGATGCCTAGGGCATAATAATATAATATATATATATATATTGACCAAATAAAATAATCTTATAGTCTACCTTTGAGGTAATAGACCCATTATATATTATTTAATATACTTTTCTGGTACTAAGAGAGTGACTTAGTACATTGAACAATATAATTACTAGGAATCATACCCAACATTATTGGATATTGAGATTAATTGTGTGATGTAATTACATTATAGTTAACAGATATCATAACTATTTATGATATAGTTATTATTTAGATACAATATTGTTACAAAATATTGTCTATTGGTTGAACTTAGACATAAGAGTTCAGTACTATTGTGATTATTTATATTGAATATTCCTAAGTTGAGTAAGTATAATAATTACTCTGAAGCTACTATTGACTATTTTAATCAGTAATTATCAATAATTACTTACCATATAAAAGTCAAAATGCTTACTATAGACCATTTCGTTAAAATTGGTAAGGAATATGGTTATAAATCTCAAGAACTTCGTCAGTTTGCTGAGGCAGAACTGGAAAAACATAAAGCAGAAATGGAGGAACGTGAAAGAAAAGAAGCAGAGAAAAAGGCTGCATTAAAGAAAGAGGAAGAGGAACAAAAGGCTGCATTAAAGAAAGAGGAGGAGGAACGTGAGATGAAGCAAATTGCCAAGGAAAATAGATTAAGAGAAATTGCTCAACAGGAAGAAGAGAATAAATTGAAACGAGAGGAAATTATTTTACAACAAGAAATGGAATTGGCGCGTATTAAATTGGAGACAGCAAGATTACAAGCACAAAGTGCTGATGCAAACCAGAATAATAACGCACAAAATGGATCGTCATCCAGCCAAACTAAACATTTCTACAACTTTAAATTACCCACTTTCAACTTAAACGTGGACGACCTTTCATCGTTCCTGTCACGTTTTGAACAGACTTGCAAAACAAATCATTTGCCCGAAGAGTCATGGGTACTCAAGTTAAATGAATTCTTGGTTGGAGAACCATTGACGGCTTCTCAAAATGCTGACCCATCAATAGCAAATAACTACGGTGCTATTAAGTCCTTGCTTTTACGAAGGTTTCACCTGGACGAGGAACACTGTAGGTTGAAATTTAAGGGAATTTTACCTGAATCTCCAAAAGATTTTGCAGGATTCATTGCGAACATACGCAATACATTTAATAGATGGGTTGAACTGGCAGAAGTCAACAAATCGTACGACAAAATTAGTTGATTTGCTACTACGGGATAAGGTATTATCTTCGGTTAGCCAGCCATTCTTTGCATATTTGCAGGAGCGTAAACCAGGTACTATTGACGAGTTAGAAAAAATTTCTTTAAACTACTGTTCGGCACATCCGAATGCAACCATTTCTAACTCCTCATTAAGAGAACCTCTACCTGTGGCGTCTAATATGGCCTACAATCATAATAACAAACAAAGACATCACAGTGTAGACAGAAGTAGGTTCCAAAGAAATCACAATGTTAACTTTCAGAAGGGACATAATAATGATTTCAACAATAAAAATGAGTTCAACAGAGGTAGATCACGAGATAGAAATTATTCACCTCAAACAAACTACCACAATGGTCAACATAACACTAATTATAATCGATCACATACTCCGAAAAATAATAACAATAACTGGAATGGTAATAATCATGGCTCGAGACATCGAGATAATAGTTACTATAGAGGACGACGAGATAATTCTAACAATTATACTCGGAATCGATCTCATTCTCGGGGATCATCTCATTACAACCATAATACAGGGGCGGCAGTTACAAATAATACTACCCCTATAGCTCAGGTCCCACTTGACAATAATACAACACAGTCTTCTGCTGCATGTTTTGCTATTAATTATAATGTGGCAAATAGTTGCCAACAATGCAATCTTATTTTTCAGAAGGCGAAAGAAACAGTGCTTAACTGCGGACATATTACACCAGAGGTAGGTCTTGCAGTCAACGATGGAACAGGCTTACTAATTTTTAACAGGGGATTAGTTAATGGATCCGTCGTCTCAGTGCTGAGGGATTCAGGATCCACGACGATTGGTGTACGTCAGTCGCTGGTACATCCTAGCTGTGCGACAGGAGAATATGTACGCTGCATGACATTTGGTGGAACTATTGAGTTTTACCCCACAGCTATTGTTCATATTAGAACACCCTTTTTCACAGGGAATGTAAAAGTATGTATGCTAAAAAAGCCTATAGCTGATCTGATGGTTGGTCGTATACACGGTAGTAAAGATTGTACTCCAGATGAGATCATAGAATGGGAGAAACATAACCTATGCACTGGAAACGCCGTGACGACTAGAGCGCAGACTCAACTCATGGAGAAATTTAGTGATAATAAAATGGATGCAGACAACCAAGAGGAGTTTGTAGTCAATTCACCTATTGACAGGGAAACATTTGCAACCAAACAAAAAGAGGATAAATCTTTAAAAAAAAATTTTTAAGCTGGTTGATAAAGTTGACAATCTATCCTCAGGTAATAATAACAAACATTGGTTTGTTATTAAAAATGACATATTGATTAGATGTTTTAATGACAAATCACAAATGAAACAACAAGTTATGGTCCCGTATACTTTTAGACGGTACATTCTTCAACATGCACATGACTCACATTGTGCTGGACATATGGGATATACTCGAACACGATCTCGAGTACTGTCTTCATTCTTTTGGCCAGGAGTGTCAAGAGATATTTCGCAGTATGTACGTTCCTGTACTACATGCCAAGAAGTGAAAGCACGTGGAGCTTTTCACACGGCGCCTATTCAGGCTTGCGATATCTCAGTAAGACCGTTTGACAAGATGGCCATAGATATTATTGGTCCATTGCTACCATCGGCCAGAGGACATAGATTCGTCCTTACGTGCATTGATTTGTGCACACGATGGCCAGAAGCTATCCCATTAAAGACCACCACTACCACAGATGTAGCTGATGCACTACATCTCATCTTTTCTAGAATAGGGTTTCCTAGAAAACTTTTATCAGACCATGGGTCACAGTTCATATCTGACACCATGAAGGAAGTCATGAAAACTTGGAACATTGATAGGAATTTAAGTAGTATTTATCATCCTATGAGTAATGGTGCGGTTGAAAGACTTAACCGTACACTTAAACAACTACTACATAAGGTTACTGTTAAGCACCCTCATGACTGGGACAGAGCACTCCCAGCTGTTCTATTTGCTTATCGGGAGGTACCGCATGAACAAACTGGCTTCTCTCCCTTTGAATTAGTTTTTGGTGCTCCCCCAAGAGGTCCTATGGGACTAATAAAAGACTTATTAATTGACGCGGAGATGACTCAGGACACTCAGTCATCTTACGAGTATGTGATTAATCTTCGGAAGAACATTATTGAGTCTTGCCAGTTGGCAACAGCTTCTTCTGAGGCTGCAAAAGCTAAGGCTCGATCTCTACAAAATAGGTCTCGACGATTACGCCAATTATTCCCAGGCGATGAGGCTTATGTGTTACTTCCTCACAATAACAATAAATTATTGATATCTTGGAATGGTCCTTACAAAGTCATTGATAAAATTTCCGACGTTGATTACGTCTTAGATATCAAGGGACACAAAAAGATATTTCATATTAACATGCTCAAGCAATTTCATACACGTCCTGAACACTTACAGTCAATTTTTCATGAACTAGATGACAACACAGTATCTACTTGTTATTATTCCAACTTATCCGTCATCCAGGAAGAAGAATCTTCTTTTCCTGAGGTACAGTTACCGTTACCGGTACCAGTAGTTCAACCTACTGAATCTTGGCGGGATGTAACCATCTCTTCAACGGTTACACCGCAACAGCGTCTACAGATTGCTAATCTATTACAATCTTATCCAGATGTGTTGACCGACGTCCCGGGTCGCACATCAGCTATCAGTCATGACATTACTCTCAATGATGATACACCTATTCGTGTACATCCCTATTCGGTTCCTTTACATTTCCTTGCTAAAACTACTAAGGAACTTGAACAGATGTTGTCTCTGGGAATCATTGAGACTAGTAATTCGCCATTCTCTTCTCCATTAGTGATTGTCCGGAAGAAGGACAATAACATCAGACTATGTGTTGACTATAGAAAATTAAATGCTAAGACTATAGTTGACAGCGAACCACATCCACTTATCGACGACTTACTGCCACGTCTATCCAACGCAACTATATTTAGTAAGATAGACTTAACTAAAGGTTATTGGCAGATACCACTGACCGAAAAGGCTAAGTACTACACCGCATTTTCCACTCCACAAGGTCTATACCAGTGGAATGTGATGCCTTTTGGGCTTGTTAATGCGCCAGCTACCTTCATTCGCCTGATGCGACAAATTTTATCAGGTAGACCAGACGTTATTACATATATTGACGACATATGCTTGTTTAGTTCGTCGTTTGAGGAACATGTTTCGGGACTTAGATATGTTTTCGACACTCTAAGGAATTATCATCTAACTGCTAAACCTACAAAGGTTCAGATCGCGTGTAATGAGATAACCTTTTTGGGACATATCATTGGATCGGGATATATCCGAACGTTACCTAGTACAGTCTCCAAAATTCTAAACATAGCAGTTCCTCAGACGAAGAAACAGGTCAGGAGTTTGTTAGGACTTGTTCAATATTACAGTAGATTCATACCAAACTTGTCATCCATCACGGCTGTATTGTCTTCATTGTTAAAAAAAGACATGCCGGTGAAGGTGACATGGACTGGTATATGCAATGAAACTTTCAACAAAATTATAAATTTGTTCTCGCATGAACCAATTTTAAGACTTCCCGATGCTTCCAAAAGATTTTTCTTACGAACAGATGCTAGTAACTACGGCATTGGTGCATGCCTGCTCCAGAACCATGATGGCGTTCTACATCCTACCTTATATATTTCAAGAAAGCTAAAGCCGGCAGAAACAAAGTATTCCACAGTGGACAAGGAACTTTTATCAGTTATATGGGCAATAACTAAACTGGAAAAGTTCTTGCTTGGTGCTCCATTCACCATACAAACTGACCAACGTGCTGTAGCATCTTTGCGTCGATCTAACCACAAGAGCCCAAAACTCGCCAGATATGCGATCATCCTGCAGCCATTTGAATTCTCCATTGAACATATTCCTGGCACTGAAAATATTGTGGCGGTTGCGTTGTCACTTAATCCTATTGACGACGAATAATCAACATTGACATTCCTAAAACACGTCAATCATCACTACATTGGATAGAACGAAGTATCAACTATAAGGGAACTAACCTTGCCTTCAATTTAATATTTATAAACACTATATGCATCACAGAATTGAACTAAAGACAATCAAGGTATACATATTGACATTGAAACTTCGTCTAACGTCCATACACAATATATGAATATTCGTTGAACAATCATGGAACAATATCTGACGACAAGTCGAACTTATTATCCTATGTGCACTTAATTCTTGGATCCTAGGATAATTGACATTTCTGTCCGACGGAAACGTTTCAACACTTTGTCTAAAAGAATTCATCAGGATCAGGACTACGGATGGATCATCATATCCTATACTAATTAATTAGTTAACTTAACTTCTTAATTGAATTATTATCAATAAAATGAAATGTGAGAAAAAAAATGAAATGAAAGAACAAAAAAAGAGAACGAAATATAAAAAGAAGAAATTATGAAAAGAGAAAATAAATCTCACACAAGTATTAGATTAATATTTTTTTTAATGTACCTATACGTTATTTAGTTAGTTAAATTAGATAGTTATTATTCACTAACACTTAACACACCCAATTAAGTTAAACTTATATTCGAATTTCTTTCTATTTCTTCTCACTTATTTTGTCTTTTCTTCTCTCATAACATCGCGTTACATTAGAATCTTAATAATTTAACTCTTAGTTTAATTAATTAATTTAATTTTAATTAGTCAAATTAATTCCTATATGACATACTAATACGACAGACCTTACTTTAATTTAATTCTATCATTCACTATTAACATTGGACATTTTATTTAGTTGATATAATAATATGTATAATATTGATATATAATGTGATTAATGTTAGATGACTATGACAAATAGTTAGTTGACATGACCGCGACACGGTTCTACTCAGAACATCGTCGGCCATATGTCACGATTGTGTTAAATTTTTTTTTTTTTTTTGAAAAATTGTTAAGTCGGATAAATCTTGAAAAAAAATCTATCGATTTTTTTTTTCCCCGGTGTACAGGGAATTGTTACGGTATATGATATTAACGCCGTCTGCTAAAGGTTAGCAGACGTGCAATTGTAAAGGTTAAGACATTTAATATATTGCGATAGATGTTTCAATTATTGAACGCTCCATACACGATCGATTATGACGTGTCTAGCGTTGTTTGGGTCACAGTCGGTAACTAGGAGACGCTACCCTTTGTTACTTGACCGCCAAGCTGAATAGCTGCGTTTTTCTAACCTTCCAATTCAATGGCATGATATAGCCATTTATATGTGCATTTATGATGGACCAGGGTCAGTCCTAGAACTCTATATGAGAGGAAACTTACGGAGGTTAGTGTTTAACTAGAATCCTCAGAAGGAGGAGAATAATCGTCAAATTCGTATGAATATTCAGACTCGCAGTCTCACTGTCGGCAGGTAGCCATGTCTAGCTGCGCGTGCATATAGCTGTGATGTTCTGACGACAATACTGCATTGTATCCTTAAACGGACATTGACACGTAAACCAGCAGTCTACGTTATTGATTAATTTATGCATGACTTATACGGACTTATGTTCTGCTCCTATTTGAAATGATCATCCTGTGTGTACATGTGATTAAATATTACGGACTCAACCTGAAGGCATTAATTACTTCATTAATGTTGCTGAGTTCAAGTTACAGTAATTACTTCTTCATACCATGCTACTGAGTTGTATGAACGCTTCACCCTAATTCGCGTAATAATAAACTAAGCACGATGAACAAAAGATCACTAAAGTAACCATACTCAGTGCATGATCTTCAACCGGCAAATAACTCAGTCAACTGATTTCGGATATGCTATTTATACTTCAGACCTAGGGGTCTTTTATATTTGGACATGCGCCCTAATATAACCGCCTAGGTTGAACAGGACGCGCCTCGCCAAAGCGAGGCAAAAGTTTTACACACAAAAATTTCGGATATGCGAAATCTGCTATCGTAGAGTGGTGGGCGATTTTACCACCTTTTGGGTTGGCTAATCTAATACTTTTATTTATTTATTTCATTGGGTGTCATATGCATACCGATGGAGGGTCTTGGCTATTCCGATTTACGTCATCGGTTGCTAAACAACTCCCGCCAAAAGAAGCGGTGGGTCGCCAGTTAACCTACAGTAGTATCGACTAGTTTCAGTTTCAATCTGATACTAGCGTAACTCGAGTCATTATTTCGATAAAACATCGTAACTGTTCTTCCTAATCTAACTGATAACTATTAGCACGAATGATGCTATGGTATCAGTAGTAGGCCTTCCGGTGACATGACCACTACTGCAAATACCGTCAAACACCACCATCGCAACATTTCTATAGATTTGAAACGTCTAGAGTTCACACGAAAGCCAGTATGCGGTTTTCTGTGAGAATACAATTCTCATGACCTAACTATTTTCAAAGATGAATGCTTTTCGCTCTAAACAAAAATAATAAATAAATCTTGCCCGGCGATTTCAAGTTCTTACATCAAACACCACTCGACAGAACAACGACGTCATGCCGAGAAACATTTTGACATTCAAATACTGTCGGAACTCTATCTCTGTTAACTGACCTGTGGACTTTGTTACAGGGCTAGCTGATCTTTGTCGCCGCTGTTTCGGTTCTGCTTTGATGTGAATAGCAGCGTTTCTGACACAAGTCGTACACATTGACTAATGTGATGTTGTGCATGATGCCGGAAAATTCATCATTTTAAAATGTATTGCTACAGGAACCACCGCTACACGAGTGTGTCAATGTTTGGTGCAGGCTTACCGCAGTAGTGGTTGCTTGCTTCATAAGGAAAATGATGATGATGATGTAAGCCATTCATGACATACGGAAATGTGTCATTGACATTTAGTAAACACGCAAGAAAATATCTTGATGCCACAGAGATGTGGTTTTATAGGGAACATCAAGAATGTCATCATCATCATCGTCATCTCATTAATTGCTCCTGATAGAAAATGCAGTAACCACAGCAGATAGCCCCTTGAGGAAGACTACATCAAAGCACCCACTCTTGCAGCAGTTGTCGCTGTAACAGTTTTTTAACATGAGGGACTTCCTGTCTTCATGTACAACCTGATAGTAGTCGCTTTTTTACGACATGCCTAAGGAAGCAATAGTTCCATTCCATCTGTCTCTTCAGAGACCCCCAGGGTTAAACAGGGGCAAGAATAGCGTAGGCAAGAGTCATGAGGATCGTCCTGTGTGAAGCCAGTGCGCCAATGAAGCTTATTAATCATATTAAAGGGACACACTTCTATAGCGTGTTATGAGCTAAAATATGCTGTGACAGCAGGACAGATTGACCGACAAAGATGTAGAGGGCTGCATTATTTGTATGGGTGCAGGATTACTTATACTGAGTGTCATGACTTCTGTCTTCTTGAGATTAATGTTTAGTCCCACCAGTTGGCTATGTTTATTCAGTCTGTCTGTTATTTTCTTGGATATGTTGATGTGAGTGTGCGAATAATACAGTGTCGTCTGCGTATTCCAGATCCTCTAGTGTAGAGACTGCTGTCCATCTTATTCCTCTAGAGCAGTGGTGGCCAAGCTAAGGTTGGCCGAGAGCCAGATTATGGTAAAGGGTAACACCAGAGGGACAGACCTATAAAATCCTTAAAAAATAACGTTCTGAGATTTAGTTTTACATATATAATGAACCACGTACAGAAAGCAACGGCAAACTACTGCACTGCACATCTGGAAAGACATGTATACCAGTCTTCGAACTGAAATTACTGTAAAACAAATATAATGAATCTGTTGTTTTAATTTGTTTTGTAATTTGTAATATGACATGTAATTATTTATTTCAAACATACATTTGTGTGTTATTTCATTGTGAAGAGTGTGGCTTCAATCAACAATAAGAGGCCGGCCAAAACAGGTTGGCGGGCCGATCAAAACTGGTTGGCGGGCCGGATCTGGCCCGCGGGCCGTAGTTTGGCCACCGCTGCTCTAGAGTCATCCTCTGTTGTCTGGTGCATCACCCGGTCTATGACAGTTGCATCTTTAAATAAGCGTCCGATTGGCTGAGACGTTAGAGCGCTTGCGGCAGAGTTACTGGGTGCCGAGATCGAAACCTGGTAGCCTCACGCTCCGGTCTACCCAGCTATAAATGGCTACCCGACTCTGCTCTTGGATTAGGGAAGACAAAGGCAGCAAGGAAGGGATCTAGTCACCCCACGTCATAAAGCTGGACCTAGTATAGTGAAATCTCTTACACCCGACTTCCGTTCAGCAGTTTTGAGACGACCTTTACCTTTTATCTTTCAGTGTTTCTGTTTCTCTTTGTTTGTAATGAACTATTATTTCACTTTGACATATCTTAAATCCCATTAGCCATTGAGCTCCTTCCGGAGCATAGAGCCACCATTGGAGCTAGCCCCTTTGATTATGAAGCTTGTGTAAAAGATACTCGTACAGCGATGGTTTCTGTAATAATGTGTTTCACCACCAAACGCGTGTACTGCCTGCTATTGGTTACCTCTTACGACACGAATACGAAACCTGTAGTCATGTTCCGCTTTTTTAGCCTTTTTAGAGATTCCCAGAAATTACATGGGCTGTTTAATTTACTAAATTAAATGCCAGTCACGCTGGAGGTAATCGCTGTCAAAGGCCGAAGTTTAAAGAGATGTCACGTGTCTGTTTTTTAACCCTAAGGAAGTCGAGAATTTCATTTCGTTGTTTATTTGCTGACAGTGTTCAGTAGCCTCTTGTGGAATTTGATAGATTCTTTCTCATTCAAATATAGGCCTAACACCATATTCCCAATATGCCTCAGTGGGCGTATAACGGGATCCTAATCGTTAAAAGAATGTAAAAGCATATTTCCTGATATCTGATTTGAAATGATCATCGTTCCTTATTTATTGCTTGTTTCAAAGCTGGAGGTTACAACCCCAGGAGTGGGTCCCGTGTCAGCCCGGGACACAATTGAATCATATAGGTTAAATCGGCCTAAGTCCGGCGCGGAATGAAGTCACCTACAAACTAAAGATGAAATCATTATCTCCTCAGGCTAGTCCACAGTTGAGCATCGAGGTAACCACTTGTCTGTCAGGTCGGCACCTGTATAACAAACTAGTACATCTGTGCTGCAAACACTTCCAGCTATGTTCAACAACAGTCACCGGTATACCTATGAAGGTGAGTTCAAACTGTAATGTATGTCACTTATACAACAAACTGGGTCATCCGTGCTGCAAACACATCCAGTTACCACATGTCCCACCATGCAAGACATACTGGGGTTTAATACGCGATATAATTTAAGATGTTTTGGGGGAGGAGCAACTTATTTGTTATATTGCACATACATTATTGCCTTTATCCTTTTTAATCTTAAACATTTTATTTCACATATCACAAAACTTTGAATCCTTTTTAAATATAAGCATTTTATTTCACATATTATCATCTTTTTTTTGTTGTTGTTGAGATCCTTACTGTAGCGTCGCTGGTCCCCTTGTAAGAAGCCTGCACAAACATTCAAATGGTCTCGCGGGGGTTCCCCTTGTAAGAAGCCTGCACAAACATTCAAATGGTCTCGCGGGGGTTCCCCTTGTAAGAAGCCTGCACAAACATTCAAATGGTCTCGCGGCCGTGGTTTCTGAGGCTATTTGTGTTACATGAGGAGGTTGCCAGACCCATGTACAACCTCATTTTTGTCTACGACACGTCTGAGGGTGCTGTAGCCTAATTCTTCCTATGTCCCTTCAGAGATCACAGTAAACTCCACGGGCGGGCATTTACAAATATTGTTGGTTTAAAACACCATATCATTGGCTAACCAACATATTTTAACCATCAGAAAGTTTAAATACAAAACTTAATAACATGCTTGTTTAATGTGCCCATTATAATTAACACTAACGATGTAAGATAATTTTTTTTAAGATAGGTTGGGGGGGGGAGATGCGTCTTATAGAGCGGGAAATATGGGCATGTTTTATACCAGTCGCAGGTATCAAGTGAAGGTCACTAAAAACTTGTTTGCGCGTCAAGTGTACAATAAACTGGTTTGCCTGATCTACACAAGCATCCAGGTTGTTCTACAGCATTTACTGGTATACCCACGAAGGTCAGTACCGCTTCTTCGGTTGTCCAGGACCGGTAGATTGATGTAAATGTCCATTGTGCTAAGAAATAATCGGTGTAGTATACCGATGACATCTCACACGCCAACCGGGAGACCAGGGTTCGTTCCTCCACCGAAGAGTCAGCTGCAACATTCCGGTGTTGTCTTGTATTTCACACTGATGACTAGTCAGTAAAGCATCCTGTTTTGGGGATGCCTAGCTGGCCGTGGGGTCAGTGTGATTCGCTTGTATAGCTAGGCGGAGTTGTCGTACGGAAGGTACGGGGTTCGAACCCTGGGTAAGCCACTCACGTCTGTTGTTTTTCTGTTGTCCAAGTGTTCTACTTCTTTATTTCTTACGAGTGCCTGAAAACATACCTTTATGTTTGTCTAATATTAATTTCCAACGGGCTGATCACCCGTTTGCCAGTCACTTTGATTACGGAAACAACAGCAAACGGATTGATTTGTCGTTGCCCTAAAGACGCCATTAGGCGTGATGGGAACAACGGCAAAGAAAATCTATTCGCTGTTGCCCTTAAGACGCCACTAGGCGTAATGGCCACTGACTGCTTTGCCGGTCGTTGGCTAAGGACGGAAGAAGAAGAAGAGAATATTAATTTAAATGGAGTGTATCTCGTCCACGGTAGTAAAATGGAAAAAGTGGTAATATTGTTAATATCTTAATACAGTAGAACTCCATTTATCCGAACCCCAATTATCCGAACATCCAATTATCCGAACACTTTTTCGAGAAAAAAAAAATCAGGCGCCACCAGTCATGCTAGACTACATTTTTTAATCTTTTCATGCTGCAAGCTTCAAATGTGTGCGAACAATTTGTAGAGGATGGAATGGGCTAATGGTCGGTCGCTTACGTACAGGAAGTCAGTTAGATCATAAAGTCAGTTAATATCTGGTTTACCAATCTAGTGTACGTGTGCGTTCTAGGCAGAACACTGGCTAAACAGACAGTTCAACTTAAAATAATTGTGTCTGCTACTACAGCAGAATAATTTTGGTATGCAAGTATTTCTCTATGCGATATGGCATCTTCCAGAAGGCCTAAAGCATATAAAGGGAACCACAATGTTTTGTCAATTGAAACGAAAAAAGAAATTATCAAGAGACTAGGAAAAGGTGAAACTGTGTCTTCACTTGCGAGCATTTTCAGTGTTGGGAAAGCTACCGTCTCTGACATCAAAAGTAACAAGGATAAAATTATGAGTTTTGCATCGAAATTGGATAGTGAAAATGGGTCGAAGAAACGTAAACCATGAGAAATGCGAAAGATTTGAAATTGGAAGAGGCTTTGTATATATGGTTTGTGCAAAGACGAAGCAAAGGGGAACTATCTCTGGCTCTCTATTGTGTGAAAAGGCACTTCAGTTCAACAATCAACTTGATTGTCCTCCTGACTTTAAGGCTAGCCAGGGATGGTTAAGAAACTTTAAATCTCGTCATGGCATACGAGAATTGGAGATTCAAGGGGAATCTTTATCTAGCGATGCAACTGCTGCTGAAAATGTTAAAGAAACATTCTTGGCTTTTTTGGAAGAAGAAGGTTATTCACTCGATAATGTATATAATGCCGATGAGACTGGCTTATACTGGAAATCATTGCCTCAAAAATCACTTGCATCTCAGCGCGAAGCAGCTGCCCCTGTGTTTAAAAAGTGCAAAGAGAGAGTAACAATTTTGGTAGCCGCGAGTGCCAGTGGAAGTCATCGTTTACCGGTGCTAATGATCGGTAAAGCCAAAAAGCCACGTTGTTTAAAGAATGTGACATTTCTCCCATTGTGCTACAAAGCACAGAAGAGTGCTTGGATGAATAGTGAAATATTTCTTGATTGGTATACAAATCAGTTCATCCCAAATGTGAAGAGATTGAGAGAACAAGAAAAGAAAACTGGAAAAGTAATTCTTCTACTGGACAATGCACCATCTCATCCAGAGACGGATACATTGAATGCAGTTGATGCAAATTTTAAAGTAATTTTTCTGCCTCCCAATGTAACAGCACTGATTCAACCAATGGATCAGGGTGTTATAGCAAAGCTTAAAAAGATGTACAAGAAGGAAGTCCTGCGTCGTTTATTGTTGGCTGAAGATGAAGAAAGTGTGGTGGCGTTTTCCAAAAAGCTTAATCTCAAAGACTGCTGCTATATGTTAGCTGATGCTTGGACCACCCTGTCACAAGATAATCTCAACAAGGCTTGGAATAGATTGCTTTGGAAAAAAGGAGGAAATGAAACTACTGTAGTGGACACAAATGATGATTGTATAAATGAAGTTGTGGAACTGTTTCAAGCAATGCCCGGATTTTCGGCCTGTGACAAAGATGATGCACACATGTGGCTCAAAGATGATAATGATTCTGGTTTTCAGTCTTTGAATGACGAAGAAATTTTGTCTTTTGTGCAAGAAGAAAACCAAATACATGTAGTGACCGATGATGAAGACACCTTAGAAGTACATGATGTACTTGTAGATTATGAAGAAAACCCAAAAATTCGACCAAGTCCTGAAGAAGCCTTTATAGCACTAGAAACAGCGATGGCTTGGTACGAGCAAGAAGATGACAGCTGTCCTACACAGATTCTGCTGTTGAAGAGAATGCGGGACTTTGCAGCCAAAAGGAATCTATCCAGTTTGGTGCAAAAGAGGATTCCTCATTATTTTAAATAGTGGGTTACATCTGTGTAAGTACATTTATACGTAAGTTGCGCCTGGTTTTGAATCGTTTGTAATGTTATTTTGAAAACATTTCTCTTTTAAAAAAAAAAATAATTAATACAAGTAAAACATGCACTGCAGTGTAATGACAGATTTTGGTGATACAGTGATCTAATACAGTGTGGGTATTATTATTACAGTACAAATAAATATGATTTATAGTGTAATTTCCTTGTGATGGTTAATTATTTTTAGAAATGTGTGTACATGTACTCGATAAATTATGTAATCCAATTATCCGAACATTTGATTATCCGAACGATGCTCGGTCCCATGGGGTTCGGATAAATGGAGTTCTACTGTAGCACGGAAAATTTCGACGGGGAAACAACCTCTGCCTCTGTTGGAGAAGAAACAAGACGCCAACAATGTTATTATTGCTCAATGGTAGAACTAACGTCATACCATGTTTACGTTGACTTACTTATATTAGTGTTACTACAACACACGTTTATTTATTCCATGATGCACTTGTGTAGACCATTTATTCTTGTTTTGTTCGATGCTGTATGTTTGTTTGATTTCTTCCCATCTCCTGAACAGCCTTGACAGTTAACATTCTGTTATGTTAATCTCCACCACAGCTATTTTCTTCATTTTCGTCGTTCGTTCTCAAATAACCACATCTATGTGTCTTATAAAACTTGCAGTCCGTCTCAGGCTTCTATCGTTACTATACAGTTTCTCCCACAGCTGGGTTAGAGAAGGTCACGCTGCCACCCTACTTCTCCCATGCACAGTGGCGGATCTACTTTCAGGGCCCCCAAATCTAGTTTTCTCTATAATACTTTTTTTTGTTTCCCATTCTCCAACACTTTTATTGTTAAAATAGGGGTCTCTTTAAGACTTGAAGCTTCAAGGCCCCCAAAATATGTATCCGCCACTGCCCATGGAGCCGACAGTCTTGGAGGACACGTTATACTTGTATGTTAGTCCTCCCCACATGGACACATATCTGTCTGTACGATTTTACAGTTTATTGAACACTCCACAGGTAGATCCGTTTTTCAGTTCAGTCACCGCCATTAATTCCAAGAAGCACGGGGCACTGTTTTATTTTATTTGTTAAGCTACCATATTTCCTGCCATATAAGACACATATTTTTCCACCAGAAATCAATCTTAAAAAAAAATCACCTTACGTCTAATAATGTGATAATTATAGCTGTCATAAACAAGCATGTTCTTATCTTTCGGTGATGATTTCAGTTTTGTTATGTTTGTTTTGTTTTCCCCAGTATATCAGTATTTTTTATGAAACTTGTTAAAATATTGTTATTGTTGATAAGAATCGACGTCATTGCCCTCCGGGCAAACCCTTAAGTGATCAATTTCCCTCAGCAAATGTCTAAGGGTATGAATGCTAATTGTTCCCGTTGCGCGCTGGTTATATACACGCCGGATGCATCCTCTCATTCGTCCATCCCTGCTGGTCTTACGTTAAATGCCAAATTCCAGCAGTCTTAGCCTCGATGATTCATCGATTGCAGTGTCATTCTCTAATAGGCGATCATTAATTGATTAATTGATAGTATGTCTCCCCTTATTCATATATAAATGCACCTTCTTTGAGTGCTCTTGAAGCTAGTCTGTCAGCTCTTTCATTGCCCCGTACCCCTGCATGACCAGGGCAGTAGATCCACACCAGTTCCTGAAGATTCGAAGCTTTTGTGGAGGTTTTCCGTTCATACCGGATTCATCCACTTTGGACCTTCCGAAGCATGGATTGTGAGTCTGATACATTAACTACCCTTGTTAATGAAGTTTCAGACAGCCACCTTAAGGCTGTAGTAGCTGATTCTACCTCCATTCTCATGCTGTAGGTTTTAATCGTGTACGCCCCGCTCCATTTAGCAACGATTCTGCCCTTTACTCTAGGAGAGATGCCCCACCCTGATTTCTTACCACTGATTACAGAACCATCAGAGTACACAATGGCTTCATCATCCCCAGCATGATCATTTATCAGCTGATCAATTTCGAGCTCTGCCCTCCCATTGGCCCAAGTTTATCAGTTGATTAATTTCCAGTTCTGTTTTCGCATTGCTCCAAGTTCTACACTCTCTATCAAGGCTGATGATGACTCGCCCAGTTCTCACCTGACTTACTCCACTCTTCGCCTTTGAATATATTTTCAACTGTGGTCACCTAATAGTTGCCTCTACCTGCGTCATTCATGACATTCCCCTCTTTTTCTTGCTCTTTTGATGTCAGATTCGTGCCCATGCAGGGAATGCCTTTTGCCTGTGGTTACTCGCATATAAGCTTTTTCTTGGGTAATCGCATATCTGGGTCTAATTGACATTAATACAAGCATGTGCCGCATCGTTATAATGGAGGTATCTCGCGTACAGCCCAAGACTATACGCACCCCTTCATTTTGAATGCGTTCCAGTCGTTCACATTGTGATATTGGCAGCGTGAGTATCGACAGACCATACTCCATGACTGACATGACTAGCTGATAAAACAGGAGAAACAGTAGTCTCTGCTCCAGGTGCACTGCGGCCATTGTTTTTATCGCCACCAGACTTCTGTTTCACTTCTGTATGATTAGATAATCAAGGTACTTGTATGATAACCCGCGATAGAATATTATTCCGAGGTATTTCCGCTTGTCTTGCCTTTCAATTTTCTGCCCACTGAAAGTAATATCTGGAAGATCTGCTTTCAATGTGGGTTCAAGGAGCACCACATCACGCAGGCCTTGTTGGGTTTGACCTTGGAACCGGTGTCCTCGCACCATGTAAACATCTCATGTTGTGTTTTGTGTATGCTGTTGGTCAGAGCCAGTTCTGTAAATGAGTATGTCATCTGCAAAAGTCAGTGTTCATCCCAGCCCAGTTGGCTGAATAGTGGCAACTTTTGCTGTGTAGATGTTAAACTGCACCGGTGATAGTGGAGAACCCTAGGGTAGTCCTGGACAAATGCTCATTGGTTCTGATTTCCATGTTCCCAAGCGAAATGCAACTGATCTCTCTGTTAAGGCAGCTGCTATCCACCTTGTTCACGGCTGTTTGCGAGCGACGTTTTAGTTTTTCCTGACCGCGCTATTTATAGCTATCGTGACAGAGGTCACGTGGTCAACTTCCTAACAGGAAAAAAATGTGGCTGTGTTTACTTTTGATAGGGCTTAATTAATGCTTTTAGGCTATTTTATTATTATTATAAATACCGGCTTTAATTTTGTGTAAAGCTAGACTAGAAATGTTAGAGTAAATTTTAGAACAAGAACAAACATTTTATCACAATTAGAACAGAAGATATAATAGTCTGAAATAGAGTAAAATTTACGTTTTTTAAATATTTTGTTATGGTTTGTTTCTAATGCAATTTACACTAAAACGATCACAATCAACATGCATAACAAATTACAGAAATCAAAAGTAGAAAACCTGCAGAAAATAGATATCATAGTTTTGTTTTGGTTTCATGCGTCAAACATTAATTATTGAAACATTAAATTGCAAGTCCACATTTATTCCTTAAAATGTCATACCCAATTGTCCCCAAAACATGAGAGCTAACAATTATCTCAATCATACATCACGATGATCATGTAAAAATGAGTATGGTCATGAGTAAAACGAAATGTTCAATTTAACAAATAAAACATACACCTATTAAATTATTTCCACACTGTTAATTCTGTCACTCTCACGCAACAACTGCCATAATTTGCTCTAGCCCCAAAATTTCGCTCAATTATCATTCACGCTTCCTTTTTTTTATAGGAGGAATCTGTACATTCACAGATGGAGAAATTTGTAACAAATGAGTTTCCATTATAAATTTTAATTGTGAAGTTATATTTTTAATACTGCTGGCGCGTCTTTCAAAATTCTGTGTTTTCTCTCCTGTGCCCACGTAAGACCTACTGTTTCCTTCATGGCTATTGCTAATTCTTTGGATATTCTAACTCTACTTTCAATGCCTGCTTTCCTGCAAATTTCCTGACCTGACGTTTCTGAACAATGTTGTAGTTCATGTGCCTGCTGCAGGTCTAGTGAGTCTGTTGATGTTCCAGCAATATGTTTCCTAACAGTGTAGAGAAATTGAGATCGCTTACGTTTTGTTGGCGTTCTGGTGACTGATGTTTCTCTTCTATGTTTAATTAGTTTTTGTAGTACAATAGGCTGTCCTCTAGTTTTGCATTTTATGATATTATTTTTTGCTGTTTCTAGTTTTTTTTCTAATAATGGATGTGAATAGGGTTTCTTCCTCTTGTGTTAGTGGTTCTGAAGGTGGCTTAGCAAGTAACTGTTGTACTGTGATGTCGCTTGTGAAGACAGGCGAGGTGGATATACTTGTCGTATGTATAACTGACTTGGTAGGTGTGGATGTGGCAACAAAAACTGGCATGCTAGGGTGAGTAGTGTTATCCACCTCCAAATGAATAATGGTATCGCCTTTAATGTGAGATGACTCATCAACCTCCAGCTGAACAATGTCATCACTGGTGTGAGCAGGCACATCAACCTCCTGCTGTACAGAGCTATCCTGACTACAGCTAACTGACTGACTACAGCTAACTGACTGACTACAACTGACTGACTAGACATGGAGGGGTCAGAAAGAACATCACAGGGGATAGAGCAGCTTTTTGTTTTTAAAACACCAAAAGATGCCTCCTTTTTAGTTTTGTATTCGTAAGTAACACTTCTTACAAAATATAGTCGAATGCTCTGTGGGTTTATCATCTGATACGTTAATTCCAAACACAAAGAACAGATCATTAACGTAATTGGAACAGTTTAGTGCTTTATGATTTGAACTTTTTGTTTTGGAAGTTAATGCTCTCTTGCCACAGGCTCTGCACAGTGCACTGGCACACTTCATGTGATGCAAAAAAGTATGTTCCATTTCGTTGTTATGTAGTATAGTTTACTTGTTTAAAAGATAATGGAATATTTGGGAGTATCAAGTCTAACACAAGGCTGTAGAATGCTTTATCTGTGAATGAAAGAAGATATACAAACAGTTACTTAGAATTCTTTGGCAGCCGTCGTGTGCACAGGATTGTCTACCAAAGAACACTAATGGAACAGTCCTTATCTCACACACAATAAAAAAAAGGCATTCATATTATAAATACAAGATTAACAAGACTTGAAAGATAGATCAAAGTATGTGGAAGTAATCTATCTATAGCTTTACATGTTTTCTGACGCTCATATACGTCTAGTTAAGTATCATTATAAATGAATGAAAATGCAAAAACAGATGGTGCTTTACAAAAAGTTCTTTTTTTACAACCTTATTTAAGATTTGCGAGTATCAGGAACGCGTTTGCAGCGATTTAAATGTTATAAAATCTGGTGACAATATGCTTGTTCTTGTAATGCCAAACTCACAAAACTGACTACCACACATTCTCAAGATATGAAACCAAAAAAAAAAAAGTATGTGGAAATAATCTTTAGCTTCCCTTCGAGAAGTCTTTATAATTATAAACTCATACGAATGGGCCGATTTTTAGATATTACATTAATAAAAAGATTACTTCTGTTATGAATTTCCTCAAATGATGACGCTGTTTTTCAAAAGTCTGTAACTCCGTCAAATATAATTTCAATCAAATAAAAATGCAATTGTAGTGGATTTGATGGTATTGTATGATTGTGATATTACTTAGTGTGATGCATGAGGTCAGCTGTGAAGGCTCCTGAGATAAATGTAGCTGTGAATTACAGAAGGCCCTTCTTGCTACCACTACGACCTCACGCCTATCTTTTTTTTTCCTAATGAATGTGGCTACGTTAAAATTCTAGGGTACTGATATGTAATGTGTTGTGGTAGTTTGCATACACACACACAGATATTTAATAAGTCTAATAATATTAATAAAATGTTATAACACACTGAACTAACTCAAGTTGTGTAAAATTTTGATAGTAAATTTTCTTTAAATTTATTTGTTCTGAACCAAGGTTTTATTTTGGTCAGAACATATGAAAAGGTTTTGAAATTATGAATGAAATGCATGAATATGTGGCATAATAAATGAAAGGTGTGTACATGTGTATTTTACAAGACTAGTTAATATTACTACTGTTTATAGTTGTAATTTATCTGGGAGAACGATTAATGGATGTGCTGTTGGGGTGGCCTCATCACTCCCTGTCTATGGCGACTATACATTGTCCATTTATTGATGGGCATATAATTGGTGTGTTAGGAAATAAGTTGAGTTGGTGAATTTCCAGCAGGCCAGACGCTCACGTATCTTGAATGAGTAGTTCTGGTGCTGGAATCTGGTGGCCCCACCTCTCCGTGCTTGGGGGCAATATCAGGCTGCTCTGCCAAAATATAAACTGCACGGGTCCACTCTTGTAATATTCAACACCTCATTTGACACCACATTGGTGCCAAATAAAAACTCACAGTTCTGCAATAAAAGTATTGGTCATGTGTCAGAATTCCTCAAATCACTCGAAACATTAAACACATATTAAAATATACAAAGAAATAATTTCAGTCTTACCAGAATTATGAATATAGAACACAGTTAATTGCTAGCAAAACTCAGCTGAGCTGCTGGCTTTAGTATGGCGTCCCTCTAAATATTTCAATTAGCTTCTGGGAAATACACCACTAAATAATTTACTGTGTCTACTAGGACAACTTATGACGAATGGCAAAAATGCGCGTCTGAGCGCCGATAATATATTCATCTATGGCCAATCACCGCCTTTTTTCCTTTTCAAATTCAAACCTCCTACCAAAAAGTCATTTCAGTCATACCTCAGTCAAGTATGCATTATTGTCTGTTGGTCCGTCTGTCTCTACTTGCGTTTCACAAAAAAACACTTGTTTTTTTGAACCAACTCTGCCTTCCCCTACACAATTTTGCCTTTAAAGTTATTTTTAGCCACAATTCTCCACCCCATCCCCTCTCTTTCATTCCAACTAGATTTTAGCACTTGAGTCTCAAGGCCGCAGTTTTTGAAAATTAGTGACATTTTTTGTTTCAATGCAGTCGCTCGCTGATATGAACAACACAGTCTTTTGTCAATATCTTTCTTATTATCTATCCGTCTGTATAAATGAAAGCATATTATTTCACTGCTCAAGATGGGCCATCAGGCCAGCTAGGTTTTATATTCCTAACATTATTATTAAGAAAAAGTTACTTTTCAAGGTAAGCTGGTTTTTTGAAATATTTTCGAGCATCTTCTGTAATGCGTTCGTCTCTGAATTCAAATAAACGGACTAAGTTATCGCAAAAGCGTCCAAGAAATGACTGTTGCGTATAATAGCTAAGGTCCCTTTTGTCGATTTCTTTACCTTGTGTCAACTTGGGGACGTGAATTTTCGTCCTTTCCCCACCAATTGCGTCTTTTTAGCCTTGCTAGTTTCAAGCACGTGTTCAGTCATATTTTTTCCTTTTGATCTCCGTTCTCATCCCGTTCCAAGGGTAAACGTTTTGCCTTCACGTCTAGCAAGTTAATTTCCATGGCGGGTGGTGACCCGCGGCGTGGGCGATCATGTATTCTAGTAGCTTACGCATTAGTTTTTATCCCTACATTTTATCTTTGGAGATATTTTAACGTTGCATCACGGTTAATTTTTTATTGCTAGAAAATGACCTATACAAAAGCATTTATGACCTAAAAAAAACCAAAAATGCCCTTAAAAATTACCTAAAAAACAATACTTTCTCTTTTAGTTTCTGAGCTAAACGAAAATTATTTTATATTAGTAAAAGAAGAAAACAAAAGGCATATAAACAAAAGAAAAAGAACCTAACAAATATTATTTAGTTTCTTGCTGTTAATGTGCCAAACTGAAATTATTTATGTTACTAACCACACACAAAAAATGACCAATAAAACAAAACAGGAAAAAGACATCAAAATACAACTACTTCTTTGTACATTTTCTGCATCAAAATGAAAGTCTATTTTATTAACCAAAAACATGCAGTCTAAGAGACACACAAACGAACACACATTCACATACTCCACATAGAGATCTACTTTATAATTTTCATACTTTCTGTGCCAAACTTAAAATTGTATTTTTATTGACACAAAAATTCCTTATTTAAAAAAAAAAAACGCACACAAAAGACATAAAATAACAAATGAATATTTTAAATTTCTATGGCAAACTGAAATTTTTTATTTAATGAATTAAGTATTAAATATTACAGTGCACAATGGAAACCATATACAGATGTTCACAATTTAAACAAAAATTTGTTTATTAAATAAAATTTTGCTTCGCTTTGGCGAGGCTAGCAAACAAAGCTTTAAACAGTGAAAAGCTCCTTCCCACTACATACGTCAGTTCTATGTTTCTACGTCCGCTGAAATTAAGCACAGCTTTTCATATCCCATATTTTTGTTTCATAATTTGCTCAATTACCTTTTGCACAGCCTTTCCCACGTCTCCACTCACACTGTCTAAGTCATTGACTATTTTCTTCATCAAACCTATCTGATCCACTAATAGAACTGCTGACTTCATCAAACTTATCTGATCCACTAATAGAACTGCTGAGTTCTCTAAGGAAGTAACAGCACCAGGCAGAAATCCAAAATTGTACATTATGTAGGAAAATTTACCAGCGACATTTGTTTTCAAGGATTTAGAGAAAATGATTAACGGCATGGGGAAAACAGTGAAGTAATTTGGTTTTTTTTTTAAAATAAGTAAGAAAACACTAAATAAAAAAAACGCCTATTATTATTGAAAATGCCAAAATATGCAAAATAATGACTGAAAAAACCAACAAAAATGCTGTAAAATGACCGAAAAATCTCAAAAATTACCTGAGGGCATTCCAAAATGCAAAATAACGTCTTCACAAAGTCTCTTAAATAAGCTTAGTTTTTTCATGAAACACATTTATATTCAACTGAGCAACGTTTTGGTTAAGTCAAATAAAATAAAAAAAATGAGATGCAACATCATTAAAATCTTAACCCTAGTTATAAGTATCCTCTACGGCAACCGTTTCTCGTTTACCCTGGAACCATCATATACAAATGTTCCAGCGTTTCCCCATGTTGCTTCCATGGGCGTATAGCCACCCAAGGTGTCAGGAAGAATGAGTTCATTTTCGAGATGGCTCACTACTTATCATTTGAAATAATTTACCACAGACATTGTGCAGTGTGATAATGTGATAGTTAAAATATTAAAAACGCGCCAACAAATGACAAGTACCTGTGACTAAATGTGTTCAAATGATACAAAGCCAGAAATTAATGGTTTGCAACCAAAACTAAGTAGTTCACCCTAATAAGCATAAGTTTGCTTATACGGACCCATTTTGATTATTCACAGGTGGAAGGCTATGTATTTTTTGGATGATGGCAACCCCCCCCCCCCCCCCCCCACCCCCCTCCCCCCCGACCTTTGATTGCCTCATGAAGGCTATGGACCCCTCTGATTGTCCGATGAAGGCTGTGGACACCTCTGATTGTCCGATGAAGACTATGCACCGCTTCTGGGGAAAAAAGTGTACATAAAAGCATAATAAAAAGCAAAATAATGACATGTTAAATGTTAGGTTATATACACGGACACCGCAGAATCCATTCATGGACCCCTAAGTCAGTGGTTCTTAACCAGGGGTGCACACACTTCCTGGGGGTACCAGAAGCTCCTCCTGGGGGTACCGGAAGCTCCTCCTGGGGGTACCAGAAGCTCCTCCTGGGGGTACCAGAAGCTCCTCCTGGGGGTACCAGAAGCTCCTCCTGGGGGTACCAGAAGCTCCTCCTGGGGGTACCAGAAGCTGCTCCTGGGGGTACCAGAAGCTCCTCCTGGGGGTACCAGAAGCTCCTCCTGGGGGTACCAGAAGCTCCTCCTGGGGGTACCGGAAGCTGCCAGAAGCTCCTCCTGGGGGTACCAGAAGCACCTCCTGGGGGTACCGGAAGCTCCTCCTGGGGGTGCCAGAAGCACCTCCTGGGGGTACCGGAAGCTCCTCCTGGGGGTGCCAGAAGCCCCTCCTGGAAGTGCGAGACGTTATGATAAAAAATATCGCTTATTTTACAGTTGCGGCAACCCACATGTAAACGATTATTTGTCATTTTGTAATATTATAATTCTAAATAACACTGTAAATTAATATTGCAGCAAAATATTTTACATAAACAAACATAATTATATTATATTTTATATATAAAAAGAGCACTGCATATTCTGGTGCCATTTGCTACAACGAACATGTGTGAGATGGTATTCTCTTCACTTGTAAGTATAAAAACAAAGGCCAGAAATCGTCTAGATGCGAGCGATATGTGTGGCTATTTCAAACAACAACTCTTTTTTCAAAAATATAATTGTAAGTAAGCAATAGTGTTGCGCATATTACATACACATATTCTTTTGTATGGAATTATGCGACACACGGATTACTTCGTCTATTTAATATGGAAAATATATAGTTGTATTTATTTAGGTACGAAAATGCTTCCCTTGGTAAAGCTAGATAATCCATGATTGATTTATACGTTTGATTATATGGATGATCTCTCTTGATATTGATTCGGCGTATGAATAATTGAATTCATGTCAGTTCTCGTTTGTTAGGGCCAGAAAATAGATTAATTTTGCTTAGAATGTTTATGGTCCGAATTCATGTGTACTACTTGTCTAGTGCAAGAAGATTCAGTTTTATATTGTATAGCTTTGTATGTTTAGGTCGGACTATATTCTTTGTGCCGGAATGGCGCAGGTATTCGAAGTCCTACTGGGTTGTAGAGAGTTCCGAAGTAGCCAAGGGACGAGAAAAGGTCCGCCGATAATGGCTGAGTGTTTTTCTAAGGGGCTGGTCCTGTGTATGATTAAAAAGTGAAGTGATATTCGTGGATAAGATTTTTCCATAAGGATGGAAATTCTTGGTCCAGAGTATATGTGTCAGAGCTTCTTCTCATGTACTTTATTATGTTAAGATAAATTCGGACGTCCAGGATAAAGGCCAGACTTCCCTCTTTTTTCTTCTTTGATGACCTTCAATTCGGTGATAGGTTTAGATGACAACGCATAGTCTTATGAACAGATCGTTGGTCGTCCATATGCCTACATTTTGCTGTTTGAAGATCGAAGTGACTGGCAAAACAGTGATCAGCCCGATGTCCTATCTACATGAAACAACCCCTATTTAGAGCTAGAATGGAAAACTGCATGGAGTATAAAAGAAGATATATAATATTATAACTATATAATTTCCTATCTACATGAAACCAATCCCTATGTAATGTAGAGCTAGATGGAAAACTCTATGAGTTATATATTATAAATATATTCAAATGTTGAATTAACTTTGGCTTTATTATTATCCTTCTGTTGGACGATTGTGAGTGAAACTCACAGAAGGTGGCCATCTTTTGAAGTACTGTCATTATGGTGGCATCACTGGCCTGAGAACAGAATCTAACTCTTATTATCAGACAGTGGATCGGAGATCTTTACCATCAAGGAACTCCGTTATTATGAAATAAACATTATTACTGTCAAGAAAAGGTTCTAGCAACGAACCGCTATTACTATTAATGTATGTACATTTATGAGTATGCGACGACAGACTACTAGAACGTCTGCCTACTGTCGTCCCATAATACTATATTTTCATATGCTGCCTGAATACATTTACTGATGTTGCTACTCAATTATGCAATATGATGATGTCCTGTCAACCATGTACTGTCATATGCAGATGTTCACGTCAAGTGTGTGTGTCCTTAATAAAAGGTGCGAAAAAACGTCAGCTGTAGTTCCAGCCATCATTGACTCGTATAAGAGTGTGTGAGTGCAGTATTATCTAGTGTCAACTACATAGAACAGTGCACCATTCGCGTTGCTTCCACTCTCACACTACATCTATATGACCAGTAGATACAGCGCTGCGCAAGGTTGGGTAGTTGATCAAGTTCCCACGTAGATTACATCTTTCAGTCATACAGTGGTAACGCAGATGTCATGCTCCTCCTGGAGCCTCAAGGGAAACCGGTTCCAGTATGACAAGTGCTGTCCAAAACATGGAAGTCTCTCATCGATACTTTACAGTGATGAATACGTTACAGTAGTGGCCAGTCAATACATCTATACTTTACAAATAGCAAAAATAAAGTCATTAAGAATTTATAATTATATAATTTAATAAAGTGAAATTTTATAAAAATAGACGTGTATCTGGTGTCACACAGTTTTTAAAATTCAAACCATCAGTAAATAAATCACATTCCTATTTCGATAGTGATGAAAGCGCAATTCTCGTTCTCAATAGTGAATACAAATTAAATATTTTTTCTTCGGGGTGCGAGAACACATTTTGAGAATTTAAGTGGTGCCGGCAGCCGAAAAGGTTAAGAACCACTGCCCTAAGGGGTCTGTGGACCACAGGTTAAGAAACCCTGCCCTAATGTGGTACTTTTTTTTCTTCAAAAACAAACACCGTTAAACTATGCTGTAAACTGTACGGTGTATTGTTAGAGTGAGAAGTAGAATAAAACCAAAAATTGAGAATGAACAGTGTGCATTAGTAAAAGGAATGACACAAACAACATTGTATATATTATATGAACATTAATAGAAAGATCTGTAGAACTGAGAATAGATCTACACTTTTGCTTTATAGACTGCACTAAGGCATTTGACAATGTGAAACATGAGGAGATTATCAACATGTTAGAACGCATAAACATCGAGACCTGAGAATAATAAAGAACGTATAGTGGCTGTAATGAAGTCTGATTCATATCTCGGCATCATTCAAAAATTTTCACCGTACAAACCCTGTGGATGTAACTGACCAATGAAAAGCCAGCTTGGTATAAATAGTGTCGGAAGATTGCTAGACATGGAGGAAACAAAATTGTAGATGTTAAGGATATTTCGGAAGGCCGTGTGCAACTAATCATGCAATACCTAGATAAAGAAGGAACCAATTCGATAATAGGGATCATTAGCTTTAGGCAGATAACAATAGATTCACTGGATGTGTTGCAGAGCCGAAGTTATGATGAATAGAAGACAGTGGGACATGAACCATGTTGTGTTTTTCCATGATTCGGCTGCTCCAGTGAATACTCGGATAAACTCTATGATAAAATGGATATCCATAGTGATAGAGCTCATTCATATGAGTAAAATAAGTCTAAGGTGGAGGAAATCGGTGCAGAAATAAGGATTCCAGAATTATTTTGGATTTACAATCTTAGCACATCTTGCCTTGCCTACACGATTTTGGATGCATGCAAACGTACCTTGGTCCACTTGTAATCTCGTACATCCGCAAGGCCATTATAAAAGGGGAGAGAACGTATGACACAGACACACTCGCCGCCTATTTCAAAATACAGACAGAGCACAAGCAGTTATATCAACTCTGTTGCCATCTGCAGAAGTGTGAGCAGACTGTGTAACCATTAAAAGCCTGTCTGTGATTTAGGGTAAGCGAGATGTTAATTAATATATATATATTTATATATATAATATATATATATATATATTTATAAATATCAGTATATATATAATATACTATATTACTATATACATATACATATAATATACATATATATATCCATATATATATATACAATATATATATATATATATAATAGTATATATATATATATATATATATATATATATATATATTTACTCATACATATACATATCCGCCATTATTATATTTTATATATATATATATATATATTATATATATATAATATATATATATATATATATATATATATATATATATATATATATATATATATATATATATATATATTTATATATTATCAATGTTGAAGAATGTGCTTGTTTCAGTAATATCGATATGAAATATTAGCATGTGTAGAATCAATGTGCTATTTCTGGAGGAAAACCCGAAGTGTGTAGGTTTAGTTTAATTGTGTATTAATTAAGTAGAACGAATGGATTGAGCACGTTGGTTGTGGAAAGCGTTTTAAAGATATTATGCTTTCTGGAAAGGACTATCCAAACTGGAGGAAGGAATGACTATAACAGATTGATTTTCTGTATTATTCGATATATGACACAATGATTACCATAAGGCCCATATGATTTTATTGAAGCAAATCATGGACAGAACTGCAACAAGTGAATTACTGAACTATTGTGCTAGAACTTGAACGAATTGTGTTATTCATGATTTACTATGTCTCTTGTAATTAACCACAGCTTGTCTGAACTGTCTCATATTACCTCCTGTCTGGCTAAGGAGACAATGAGCGATACTACGTAGGTTGTATATATTGTTTCAGGTTACATCCTGCCCTGAGTGTCATACACAATCTCTAGTGACCAAGTCAGCAATTAGATGCTCAAGTTTGTCACAGCCTTTGCCAGTATTAACTGTGTCATCTTGACGAGTGGAGGACCCGCGGTGGTTGGGTTCTGCCCGATCATACTGCTTTACGAGGCCTAGGAAGGACTTTGTTTCAGATAAGTAGCTCATTGTTGGGCTACTCTTCAATTTTCAAACAACACCAAATTAACCCACCTACGAATAGACTATGTGATGATGGAATAAACACTGTGGTGTATATAGAAGACAGTTGACAGTCATTTGAATCATAAAGTGACAAATTTAGATTCATCTATTCAAGAAAGCACAAACATAGAGACAGATTCCATCAGGAAGCAAGAAAACAGTGAAATTGAACTATTTTAGTTTAAGAAATTAACTGTAAATGTGTCATATATATATATATATATATATATATATATATATATATATATATATATATATATATATATATATATATATATATATATATATTATATATAATATATATATATATATATATATATTTGAAAGGGACCCATAATTGTATTTTGTATTCAATTGAATTTTATTTGAAAAATTAACAAAGAACAAAGAAGAAAAGATCTTGTACATAAATAAATTCTAAATTGTACCAACAGTCTTTATCGAATTATTTAAATTTGGTTTAAAATTCTTGTTGTGTAATTAATTACCCCTAGCAGAGTTATTGTCTAAGGTTAGTCTGGAGAGGAGCCCATAGGAATCTAGATAGTACATTACCATCTCATCTCATACAGCTTGGCTATACCTTTGATGTCGATACACCATTACTCTTTTCAGAGAATGGGGTATTTCTTGTAAGACCAGTCTCTTATCTGGCACTATCCTGGTATCATCTGATACATCTATTTGTCCAGGATAATATCACCGTCATTATATCTTTCCTCTCGCTACACTCTGGCAACAACTATTAGCTATTAGAACTGGCAGCCAACTAGAAAAGTTTCAGCAAATAAAAAAGGGTGTCAGACAAGAATGTGTGCTGTCATCAGATCTGTTCAGTTCTGTAGAATGAAACATGAGAGCCTTAGAGAATATGCCCGGAAGATCAATTGGTGGTCATAATATAAACAACTTGAGATACGCTGATCATGCGGTATTAATAGCAAAATGTGAAAAGGATTTGCAGGAAATGCTTGATACCAGCCAGGGCTGTGGAGTTGGAGTTGGTAAAACTTGATGCTATATGACTAGTAACAAGCTGTAGTCGGAGTCGGAAAATCTGTTAGCCGACCCCACAACCCTGGTTGATAAAATAGTGACAGGAAGTGAAAATAAAGGCATTAGCCGTAATAGGAAAAATAAGTAATGATCATCTCAAAGAAAATGACTTCTCCAGAATGCACCATCAAATTAAATCGGACGGTTTTAAAATAGGTCAATAGATTCAAATACCTGGGCACTTTAATAACGTTGGATGGAAGATACATCTCGGAGGTGAAGAGTAGAATAGCTCGTGCAAAAAGAGTGTTCAAGAAAACGAAAAGTAGTGTACGCAACAAATATTTGTCACTGGAAATTGGAAAGTTCTTCATTGTTATATAAAGCTTATCCAGTCTCATGGAAGTCAGTAGGGACAATCATTAAAGAAGCAAGACATTTCCTTGAGACCACAGTATAATTATTTGACATTACTTGTCTTCACTAACCAAGTTGTCGCGGATTGTCTCCTTTGATCTGCCGTAGCGGTCCACTAATGTAGTCAAAGGGTTAACGTAAAGGATGAGTTTTCCATGGATAACAACTTTCGCTCAAGATTACTCTTGGCAGTGATATAAATAAAAAGGTTATACTCCTATTTTAGGGAGTCTCACACGGATTATAAGATGGCAATTACGAAAACTGAGTTTTCTCGGTTCTTGTAAAATTTGTATCCCCCACCCACTTCTTTGAGATAGGTATTTGCCACGATGTGACACTTGACTCGTATTTAATGAGCCCCCAGCCGAAAGTAATTCAGCAAAGTGTTCTCGCTCTGTATATAAAAAGAGGCAGACATCGGCTTTCAATCAAACAAGTTATCTTCAAGGTTATATATATATATATTCATGAAATATAGTTGAAACAATGTTAAAAATGGGTAACTTAGACAAAACAGTTAAATAGGTGGTTATCTTCTTGAGCTTTCATCTTAGGACAGTTTGAATTGTAGGTGAATATGAGTACAAACACTGCCGTGTAATTGCACTTACCTGTCCAGTTGGCGACAATGAGTTGTCGCTGGAGTCTGATGTAGCTGATGCTGTTTCTCAGTGCAGTCTTGACTTTTCCATCTCACTTCAGGGTCGAATGGCTTTTTGGATCACTTTCGTTGCATGAGTCAATCTCACAAGTTTTCCCACATCGAATGTCCTCTAGACCCGTCTCTTATAACATCTCCCTTAAATCGTATGTCTCCTGACGTAAGCATCAAGCGACCTTCGCTTTCCTCCACCATTTCGTCTTTCTTTAAATGTTTCAGATGCCCATGAGCTTGAAATCTCAGGTCATCGAGACAAATGAAAGTTTGTTAGGAGAGCGAAAAAGGACAAATGAATCATAGTACAATATACATCAATATGAATAGAAGTTATGACATTAAAAAATGTGTCCCATGATGTCATCATCATCCTCTTTCTGCTCCCTATAAAGCATGGGGCTACCTAATGGCTATTAGTTTATAACGAGGAAATCCGCATGAAGCAGTCACCAGTTATGCAGTAGTGGTTTATGTGGTAATATTTTGTACATGATGAGGTTGCCTGCCTCATAAAGAACTTTACATAAATAAACATATCTATCTTATATGAATAAGAGAATATACATAAAGACTCCACTTCGAAATGAATGCGTATGCAGACGCTGTTGCTCAGGATGACCGATGGTATATACTGCCGCTGTTAAAGTGCAGTCTTCTCAAGTTGGAGTTAGTGATAATGATTAGGCTATAACACCTTAACTTTATCACTTGAGGAAGATTCCTCGGAATTGTGATTGTAAATGCACTTTCAAAAACATTAACACTTTTAATGTGAAAAGTATTTCTTAAATGTGTTACGTCCTAGAAAATCTATTCCTGTCTCCTATCCTGGCGTTTGGTCTCCTCTCTGAATGCTGACAATGGAATCAGTGGGTGACAGGATAACCTCGAACGTCACATTCACCTGTGCCATCCTATAATTCATTCTGTGCTCTTCACTTTAGTTTTTCCAACCTCTGACAGTATTTGGTATTTTTGATTCATTGTTTACATCCCCTTCCCTCCATTCTTGTTATGTAGGGACTACAGCGACCTTCTTTTGCTCATTATGGTAATCAGTCCTTTTGTTTGAACCCATATTGACACATGGGATCGGTAGAGAGAAGTGTGGTTTACTAATGTGTAACACATTTTTCTACCAGACCAAACAGTGCATGGGAGCGACCGGATTAGGGAGTAAACAACCTTGCGACGACCACAGTCGATTATCTCTGATAATAGCTCTGACTGCTCAGTTTGTTGATTGTTGGCTAAACAGGGTAACTGAGATAATCCTTTTCAGATAGACGTATCAGAAGAATAATTATCCATCTTGAAAGAGATTACCTGTGATAAATTTTCAAGCCGTGAGTGTAAACATGAATGATAATAGACGGAAGCTGGCATACCATATCTTACTTACTTACTTAGTCGTTCCCCTTCTACCGTGAGGTGTAGAGGTTTGGAAGAGAGAGCGCCAGACCATTCTATCAGCTGTCTTCTTCCTGGCCTGGTTCCATTCTAGTCCTCGGTCCTTCAAAGATTGTCTAATGTTGTCCTCCCAGCGGACTCTGGGTCGTCCTGGAGGTCTGGATCCCTGGCTCTTTGTTTCCCATGCTTGTCGTGGTAGCCGATCTTCTCCCATTCTGCAGACATGGCCAAACCATCTTAGTTGGGACTGTTCTATTTGGGTCTGCAGCGGATGGGATTTTAGGCCTTGACGGATCGTCTGGTTGCAGACCATGTCTCTTCTTGTTACTTCAACCACTTTCCTCAGATACCTCCTTTCTGAGGTTTGGATCTGGCTTTTGTGGGTTGTAGTCATTGCCCACGACTCGCATCCATATGTCAAGACTGGGACATAGGTGGAGCGGTATACAGCCATCTTCGTTTTCTTACCAACCTCTTTCTTGCTGAGGAATCCACGATTTATGGCCTGAAAAAGTCTCCCAGCCGCTGCTTTTCGAGTGGCCAACTCTTCTTTGATGCCTCCCTTTCGGTCTATAATAGCTCCGAGATATTTAAAGTGGTCGACCTGCTCCAGGACCTGTTCTCCCAACTTAATCTGATGTTTTCTTTCTTCTCGTGATATCACCATGGATTTTGTTTTAGAGCTGCTTATGACCATCCCTCTCTTCTCCAGCTCTTCCTTCCAGACTTGCAGGTTGGATTGGAGATGTGCCTCTGATTTAGCAATCAGGGCAACACATCATCAGCAAATGCCAGCTCCGAAATATAGACCTGTCTCATCTTCCAGTACCCCACTGAATACTTTCTTGTTCTCTCCTTACATGCCTTGATGACATCGTCCATAAGGAGTATGAAGAGGTAAGGTGATAGGATATCACCTTGTCTTACACCAGTGGTGGTCCTGAACTCTTCTGACTTATGGTTTGCTGTCCTCACATAATTTCTGCAAGACTTGTAGAAGCTCTGTATAGCATGAATCAGAGGTGCTGGAATATTCTTCCTTGCCAAACAGTCCCAAAGTTTGCTCCAGGGGACCCTGTCAAACGCCTTTTCCAGATCTATGAAACAAAGATGGATCTCACTCTTATACTCAAGGGCCTTTTCACTCAGCTGTCTGAGTGTGAAGATTAGGTCTTGAGTACTTCGGTTTGCTCGGAATCCGCACTGGACCTCATCCAATTGTGGCTCAGCTAGGCGTCGGAGTCTCTGCTCTAGGATTCTAGAGTAGATTTTACCAGGGACACTGAGAAGGGATATGCCTCTATGGTTTTCCACATTGTCGATTGTCACCCTTTTTGAAAATTGGTGTTATGATGGCAATCTCCCAATCCTTTGGTATGGTCTTGTTGCACCATGCTGCCTGTAGGACCTTTAAGAGTAATAGGTCGCCTGATGCTCCCATGTACTTAACCATTTCTGGTGTTTTATACCATCATGCCCTGCTGCTTTGCCCATCTTGATTTTCTCTAGTGCTGCCCTCAGTTCTTCCATCTTTATGTCATCTTCACCACCATCATTGGTTTTCTCTTCTGTGCTAGTGGTTATCATTTCTGATGCTTCACCATGCTCACCATCCAGGAGTTCTGAGAAATATTCTTTCCATCTTTCCATTACTTCCTTCGGGGCAGTAAGCAATTTGCCTTGCTTGTCCTTTATAAATTTGAGAGGGCATTGTTTTTCTTTCCTCATGTTCTTTGGGGTCTTATAGAACAATTTCTGGTTTTCTTGTGCATCTTTTTCTAGCTTTTCTCCAAATTCTTCCCAGGACTTCTGTTTTGTTGCTAGCACTTTGTTCTTAGCTTCTGTTCTGAGTGTCACATATTCTCTATATTTGTCCATTTGTCCTGTTGTGTTTTTAGCTCCTAAGTATTGTTTCCATGCCATTTTCTTCTCTCTTATTTTCTCTTTGACTTCCTCTGTCCACCAAGGTGTCCTCTTTCTCTGGTTCCCAAGTCAGACTTCACCGCATGCTTCTGCAGCAGCTGTCTTTATGATATCCTTGAATTTATTCCAGAGGGTTTCCAAGTCATCAGGTCGTTCTTCTGTGTTGCTCACTGCTGTAGCAATAAGCCCCTGATATCTGGTCTTAATTTCTGGCTCTCTCAGCTTGTAGGTCCTAATGCTCATTTCTCCTGCTCGTTTACTTGGTTTCTTGCGTGATGTTGGGCAGTTCCTAGGCTGAGCAACTCTTTCAGTTGTTCGTTTGATTGTTAGCAGGTAGTGATCACTTCCAATCTCTGGCCCCCTCCAGACTCTTGCATCTCGGACATATCTGAATGAGCTTCTCCGAACAATGGCATAGTCGATCACTGACTTCTCATTCTTGGTTGGTTCACATCTAGTGTATGCATGTATGCGCTTATGGGGGAACTTTGTGTTTGTAATGATCAGATTCTGCTCACTGCAGAATCTAAGGAGTCGCTTTCCATTGTCATTGAGAGTATCTTCTCCATATCTTCCGATAACTCCACCCCATCTAGCATGGTCATTTCCAACTCTGGCATTAAAATCTCCGAGCATAATAACTTCATCTAGGCAGTCATCCACTGTCCTTTGTAGCAGCTCGAAGAATTCCTCCTTGACCTCTGCTCTCTCATCCTCATTTGGCCCATACACTATGACCAGGTTGACTATGGTTTCTCCTTCTTTTAGTTTTACAACCATAATGCGCTCCGAGACAAAGTTCCATCCCTTGATACTATCTTTTTGATTTTGGGCTACAATGCAACCCACGCCCCCTTTAGCTCTTTCAGATATGGGTACACCACTGTAGAGCAACGTGTTGCCATCGAGATCCATGACTCCTTGTCCTTTTTTCTTCGTTTCCGTTATAGCCAGGATTTCTAGTTTTGCTTTCCTCATCTCTTCCACCAGCTCCTCTTCCTTCCCATTTATACTTCTTGTGTTCCAAGTTCCATAAGTCGTAGTCCGTAGTCCGTTCCAGTTCGTCGCCTTTAGAATCAGTCCGGTTTTCTCTCTTGTAGTTCGCGTAATCATGATTTAAAGCAAACAGGTGATTGGCCTGTTGTGCCTTTGCATGGTGGAGGGGCTGCCTCCTTACGGCCTCCATGCAGGCCGCCCTCCTCCTTTTTCATCCGGGCTTGGGACCGGCATAGGCGGAGTTCATACCATATCTGATGATTGCAAACAACACATTTATTTTCGCGGTTGTTATGTAGGTATTTTTCATGAGAGAAGGGGAAATATACGCATCTTGCATGCTATTGGCTTGGCATTTGAAATGTAAAAATACAACATTTCTGATTGGAGCCTTGTCATATAGTAGCAATCTGGATGTGGTCCGAATGTAGCCTTATAATTTAGCGCTTTGTGAGTTTACCGCACTGTGAAATTCAACTCGTCGAGAAGACAGCCAGACAAGCCAGAGTAAGGAATAGGATTAGGATTCCACTTTAAAAGACCGGACGTGTTTAAGCACCTTGTGGACTTAGATCCCAGGAAAACTCTACTTGTATTAATACGAAAAGCCCAGAATCCTAGGAACCTGAACACTAAGTCATAGTGGGAGTATGTTGTAAAGTAACACCCATGACCACGAGTAAGACGCATCTTAATCAAGTTGCCTTAACTGAGCCAGAAGTCAGTCTGTATTACCAAAGAAATTAGGGGTAAGTTGTACATTTTATCATTCTATATTTTGCATTATTAACATATGAAAATTGCCAGTGGATGTCCAAGTCTTACGAGGCTGGCAACCTCAGTATAAAGAATGATGGTGTCATGAACCACCAATGCAAGAGCTGGTGACTGCGTTATGCGGGTTTTTTCATAGAGAACCAAAAGCAGAGGTAGTCCCAAGTTCCATATGGAGCAGGGAGTGGATGATGATAGAACTGATATACAGACTTATCATATAAACCTTTTCAACCAGTGAAAATGTAAATGTAAACAAGTTGCAGTGGATTTTTCCGCTCACTGGGATTAATATTAATGCTCAGAGAGGGTAAAGTTCTGAGGCAGATGGGATGGTGGAATGAAAAAGGTGGGACATCTGATTTTGTGTCAGGAAACCCAATACTCAGGAGGGTATTAGTTTCTTTCTTATTTCATGGATACTAGTCGGTGGTATCAATTGGTGGTGCTATCTGAGGAACAAGTGAGTGGTATAAGTGGCCTTGCAGTCAAAGCTAGACACCTCCAGCAGACGGGTCTTAGCAGACGCTGGACCATCTTCGCAATTACCCCACGATACTACGAGGGACGTGTTGCAGCCACCAAACTTGACCAGTGACTAGAGTGAACCAGTCCATAACCTGCAAAGATCATGCATCGGCTGGAGCAGAAACCAACCGACATTTTACTGGCAGTTAAATACACGTTCAAAGCTGCCAAGTAAACACTCTATTTTCAAATCAGAAAGACCTTTTCAAATTAGACCATTACCAATGAGGACATTTTAAAGACTTTATCTAAATTCACCCCACCCTTATTTATTTTACAGTTGTTAACGATAATTGACTATTACATTTTGTTATTTGTAAATTTACAAATTTATAGTTGATTTTGTCATTTTGAGTGAACTGCACCAGTATGTCTCAGTCATTTTAAATACTTATAGCAGAGCTATTTAAGTAATATTTTATTGAGTTAAATCAGTTGAGGGCTCATCAGAACGAGCGAAATCCTTACTCATAGAAGGTCAGGAAAGATAATAAATGTACACGGCCTGGATCCTATCAGCCGTAGTACTTGATTTCTTTAAATTCCTATGTGGCTGCCTAGAAATGAAGCACCATTCTTCAGTTCACATCTCTGCCAAGAGTAATCTTGAGCAAAAGGCACACACCTTTGAAGACCCTCAGTAGATACTCTGAATTTTGGCCACTGCTGAACCATCACTACAGAGCAAGGGGAGTAAATCCCGTGACACAGTGACGAATCTTAAAACACCCAGGTCTTATAGTCAAAAATTTCGTCCACACGAAATTTAATTTCGACTTAGTTTATTTATTTTAATCAATCACATTGTAGGTGTCTTATTTTTATATATTTCAAGTACGTATCTTTATTATTGGCAAGGGTCATTCTTCGAAATAGATGGATAATGGTGCCAATTACTATCAATGATTGTGTATTATGGCCTGCCTTAATTCCCCAATATTGTTATAATCAAGTTTGGCATAAGGACTGACAATTTTCTAAGGTCATCCCAGAAAGATTAAACAAGTTATCTTAAGCGGCCATCCCTTTCTAATTCGACAACATTAGTTTGTCTCATCTTTTCACCTATAAGGTAATCCCAAGGTCTAAGTCAAACAATTTAATTCGTACTAACAAAACACACAAGCCCCTGTCTCAGTTTATCTATACAAACAAGCAGGCCTTGCCAGCGAACAGGTTTGTAATATCTTTACTTTATTGTCACCCGCCTTGGGAGCCGCGCTGGTGTAATGGCTTCGGCGTTGTACTGGCGACCAGGTGTTCATGGTTCAAACCCGGGCGTCGGCGTTTGAAGAAATGTTTACGGCCGGAAATTTGACTGAATAGCCTGAACGGCTCCTGTGATAAACCCTCTGTAGATGGGAAGGAGCGAAGCTCCTGACCGGGTTGGAAGGAAAGTCCTCAGGTTCCCCAGCCTCGCAATGACATGTCATTGGGCCGAAGGGCTGAAAGCCCAAGTGCCGCTGGTTAAGAAAAAAAAAAAAAAAAAAAAAAATTGTCACCCGCCTCGCTGAGCAGACTTTTCACAGTTAAGAAGCGGTTAAGCCCTGAAAGGTGGGTATTATTTCGGGTCGTGTACACCCGATGAAAAAGATAATGTCAGCGAATAATGACGGAGCAGAAGGTAGCAAAAAGATAGGCAGACAACATGAATAAGCAAATATATATGACTTTCTGTCACACAGGTAGAACGTGTGATATGTTAGAATGTAGTTCTTGACAATTCGTTTGTAATTTGAAGGTCTTGTCAGATTACAACACGCATAAAAGAACACTTATACAACACAGAGACCGGTCCCAACAAAACATTGAGACAGAGAAAACTCGCACCTGAACACGCATGACAGAAGACACATAAAGAACACTAATGACAAAGGATTTATGAAGAACACTCATGAAAAATACAGATAAAGAATACCTGTGACAAAAAAACACATAAAGAACACCCATGACAAAAGATACATAAAAACACTCACATCAAAAGACACATAAAGAACACTCATGACAAAAGACACACGAAGAACACCCATGACACAATACACATGAAGAACACCCATGACAAAAGACATAAAGAGCACTCACATCAAAAGACACATAAAGAACACCCACGACAAAAGACGTAAAGAACACTCACATAAAAAGACACATAAAGAACACCCATGACAAAAGACACACGAAGAACACTCATGCCAAAAGACATAAAGAACACCCATGACAAAAGCCATATAAAGAACACCCATGAGAAAAGACAACACTCATGACAAAAGATAAATAAAGAACACCCATGACAAAAGACATAAAGAACACTGAAATCAAAAGACACAGAGGGAGCCGCGCTGGTGTAATAGTTATCACACTGCGCTGGCGATCGGGTGATCCAGGTTCAAGCCAGGGCGAGGACCTTTGAACGAGTGTCGTCGACCGGGACTTGGACTGGATTAATTCGAGCCCTGGCGAAGACATTTGAAGAGTGTCGTCGACCAGGGACTGGCGGCTCCTGAGCCGACCCAGCTCTAATGGGTACCCTCTGAAGTCGTCGAGTATCTGCCTGAATGGCGAGTGGACACCTGTCAGTGTACAGGGAAAAAGGGGATACTCACGTAAAAATCAGTCTCAGTTTAGATATACTGACCGGAGATTCTCGCCTCGAGTAATAGCGGGCGTACGTTAAAAAAAACACACAAAGAAAACACCCATGACAAAAGACACAAAGAACACTCATGACAAAAGACATATAAAGAACACCCATGACAAAAGACACACGAAGAACACTCATGACAAAAGACACGTAAAGAACACCCATGACAAAAGACATATAAAGAACACCCATAACAAAAGCCATATAAAGTACACACATGAGAAAAGACATATAAAGAAAACTCATGCCAAAAGACACATGAAGAACACCCATGACAAAAGACACGTAAAGAACACCCATGACAAAAGACATAAAGAACACCCATGACAAAAGACATATAAAGAACACATATGACAAAAGACACATAAAGAACTCAAGTCAAAAGACAAATAAACAACACCCATGACAAAAGACATATAAAGAACACCCGTGACAAAAGACATAAAAAACACCCACGAGAAAAGACATTTAAAGAACACTCATGACAAAAGACACATAAAGAACACCCATGACAAAAGACACATAAAGAACACCCATGAGAAAAAAGACATAAAAAACACTCTGAATAATAAACACTTGTGAATATAACATTATTTACAGTGCACAGACGACAGAACGTTATACACACTAATTAAAATGTGTGTGTGTGTGTTGGGAGCCGCGCTAGCGTAGTGGTTACCACACCGCTCTGGCGACCGGGTGATACAGGATCAAACCCGGGCGACGGCATTTGAGGATTTTTCGTCGACCGGGATTTGGACTGGATTAACTCGAGACCTGGCGAGAACATTTGAAGGAGTGTCGTCGACCAGGGATTGGCGGCTCCTGAGCCGACCCAGCTGTAATGGGTACCTCCGAAATCGGCGAGTATCTGCCTGAATGGCGAGGGACACCTGTCTCTGTACAAGGAAAAAGGGATATTCACGTAAAATCAATGTCAGGTTAGACATTAATAATAACCTGAGATTTCGCCTCGAGTATTAGCGGGCGTACGAAAAAAAAAAAAAAAAAAAAAAAAAAAAGAAAAAAAAAAAAAAAAATGTGTGAATATGTATATACGATATTAATCTTATTTTATCATACAAAAATTATTTTGATTATCTTAGCTTAGGCAGCGTTATCTGAGGAATTAATAATTCTCGCCGTAATTAGTGTCTCTATAATCGTGTCTTGTTGGGCTCTGGCAGTGTAAGACAAGATTAGTAATATTTGGCGTTCGATCAAATTGTCTTGGTGAGGTGACCACACCTGAACCAACCCGAGTCATGTGTTGCGTGATGTGGGTTAGGAAAGAAGGGGAAACAGAATATTGTTTAAATATGGTGAGGAAATAACTCCTCTAACTCCAAAACTCCCCTCACCATCCACATCCAGTGTCGATCGAAGTTTTCATGTGAGGGCGCTGAGTTCTAGTATTACATAATTATCTTCCTGCTAGAGTGATGTTGTTATGGTTCCCATGTCGATCCTAGCCCGAGCATGTCTGATGTTTATCCATTTCTCAGTCACACACTCACGAGGTCTTATATCAAAACTTGCAGCTTTTCAAGTTACGACCTACTTCTCCCATCCCTGGCTGATCCCCTGAGGCCTGTCTCATTACCCGAAGCAATTTTCTGACTGGACAGGGGAGGAAATTTAAGCTGCCAGTTGCTTAAGACGGTAGATAATTCTTTTGTTTAGAGAAATAACGTCTAAATTAGCCCGCTGGTTTCTCATGTGCCCAAACGGGGTACCTGCTTGTACACGAGCCAGTCAAATAATTATTCTGTCTTGAAAGAACGAACAATACGGGGAGATAATTTGTCTCTTGAATACATTTTATTTGGTGAGATATAAATATTATGTATAGTGCGTTTCAAAAAGATCGGTCGACGATTGACTTCAAATATCTCCATATTCCTTGCACTGATAAACATGATTTTTTGCATGTGGTCTTATATTTTCAATGTCCCAAAGTTTTTATAAAATTCAATGTTGCAGGTAGTGTTCTTTTCTTGCAACGGCTAATTCCTTTGATCTTTTTTAACGAAGTAATTATTTTGTCCTGGAAGAAAATAATTTACCGTAAATGAAGGAAGTTGCATATTTTCGGCATAGGCGTATGTACAATTCGAATGTTAGAGGGGTTTGTTAACTGATTACTACGTGAGGTCCTTTTTTATTTCTTCGAAATATTTGAGAGAATAATAACGCCTATTCGTTGTAAATGTTACTTTTTATACTAAAACGTGAATGGATGCATGAAGAGGTGAAAGTACTGTGTATATTAAAAATAGTAGGGAAATCGCGGAGATAAAAAGGAAATGAATTGGTTTACATATACACATAGATGGAGGAGAAAACATATAAAACATATAAGGTATTTACACATTTATTCTGAGTCAGACGAGTCTAACATATTGATTACTATTCTCGGCTGAACGAACGACAGTCCATCTTTTTTCCAATAGTCATTTTCCTCTTTTAAGACATGGTCTTCACATTTACACCAATAATCTTTGTCTATCTGCGAGAGGGCGGCATATGTTAGTTCTTTCATATTGTATAGTTTGAAAGTTTTATTTTCAGCTGCCACCTGTCCTTTAACTTTTGCCCAAACGAGTTCAGTTGGGTTTAAATGTGAATGATAAGGTGGCAGTCTCAAACACATATGACCATGCTGTTGAATCAACTTGTCTATATGGAATATCTTGGTCTTTTGTGATTTCTTAACCAGGGACAGTAATTCAGGTTTCAGAAATCCCTCGTTAAATGGAATGTCTTCTTTTCTGAGCCAAATCTTTATAGCATCTTTTGTACTCGAAGATGTCGGGATTTTGTCTTCTTCTGCCACAGCGTTATGGTATGATGCGTTGTCCATTATCAGACAGGACGGTCTGTCTAGGGGCGGAAGAAGAGTATTTTCAACCCACTCTCTAAATATGTTACCGTTCATCTCGGTATGATAGTCCCGGTTGTCCGTATAATTGGAAGTGAAAATAAGTTCAGACCTAGAATACCGCAAGATACGCCTATGCACTGAAATACACAATCAGTAGAATGGTAACTGAACACACCGGAAGGGTCAATGTAATGTTCAAAACAGTGCGGTAGTGAGCTGAAACACTTAGAAAATCACGTGACATGCGTTCAAGATGTTAAATCGAAATAGCTCACAAATATGAAGGGGTAAGCCCTTTAAAATTACGGTTGGACTAGGAGGTAGTCGATTTTGTATACTTTAAATAAAGAAAATTTAAAACCATAAGTTTGTTAACGAGGAAAAAAATGTCCCCCACGGGACATAGCGATCATTAGGTCATATGCAAAGTTGCAACTATTACGATCAAGTGGTTGCAGAGATATTGAATATTAAACAGCGGCAAACATTGTGAAACGCACTATAGCATACTATATAATAAACTTCAGAAGAGGGGGAGCTCCTTGGGGAGCTAAAGTGTATTGATTGATACTATATAATAGGTAAGCCTTACGTCCCTTACCTTTTTTTTGCTTAAAACATGTGACTTTAATTTTTTTTTTTTTTTTTAAAGTTTTGCCTCGTTTTGGCGAGGCGCGCCCCGTTCAACCTAGTCGGTTATATTAGGGCGCATGTCCAAACATAAAAGACCCTTAGGTCTGTGATATATATACTGTTCAAAAAAAAGAAACGCATAGCTACTGAAAGCACACACATGGCCATAATTTTGACATTCAATAACTTTTTTTAATTTAATGAGTTAATTGTTCAAATTGCACACAAGAATACCTTAGGGTTCAATCAATCAATTGACAGTTGTTTTGCATCTGGGTCACGAGAGTTTTTTGGCGTACGGGCTTTCCCGTTAGTATTGTGTGTGTCCTCCTCTTGCATCGATCAGCGACTGGCATCTCCTGGGCATGGATGCGATCAGACGTCTGATGTGGGCCTGTGGGATGGCTGCCCACTCTTCCTGGAGTGCCTGGAACAGATCACGACGATTGGCTGGAGCAACGTCTCGGCGACAAACACGTCTATGCAGCTCATCACACAGGTGCTCAATCGGACTCATGTCTGGAGATAGGGAAGGGTGAGAATGTTGTTGGCAGTCAGGAACTGCGTTGTCAACCGGGCACAATGGGGTCTGGCGTTGTCCTGTTGAAACACAGACCTTTGGGCAGCCAAATGTGGAAGGACATGGGGTCGAAGAATTTCATTGACGTATCGTTGCGCATTCAAGCCTCCTTCAATGTGCACCAGTTGACTCCTTCCGTTGTAACTGATCATTCCCCCACACCACTGCACCTCCACCACCGTGCGGCGGAGCTTCATCAACGCAATTTTGGGCAAAACGTTCATTTCGCTACGGTAGGCCCTACGCCGTCTATCATGACGCTGCAACAAAAAGAAAGATTCGTCACTAAACCAGACACGTCTCCATTGATTGTCAGCTGCCCAGGGACGATGCTGGTTGGTCCAAAGAAGTCAATTTTGGCGATGGCGGCGCGTAAGGACAGGTCCTCGGTGAGGTCGTTGTGCCCAAGGTCCAGCGTCATGCAGTCTATTCCGGACAGTTTGATCAGACACATGACGTCCTGCAGGCAATGACTGGGCAGTTGAGGAAGCTGTTGTAAACCTGTCTCTGAGGTGACGAAGCCGAATAAAGCGATCCTCCGCTGCTGTTGTCACTCTGGGTCGTCCACTGCGATGCCGGTCTTCAACTGAGCCAGTGGCTTGGAACCGTTGCCAAAGTCGACTGATGGTACTCTGATGCACGTTTAGATGCCTGGCAACCTGACTTTGACTTTCGTCTACATGCAGTCGGCCAATAGCAGTGTTCCTTAAATTTATCGATAGAGACGCCATAAATGTCTGCTTGAAAATGAACTGAATTTCTTTTGTGTAGCGTTATCCTTGTATAGGGTTTCAGTTGCGTAGTCAGTGAATAGTGTTCACCCCAAATTTTGTTGCTTTCACATGCGCGCAACATGAGCTGTAGTCAAAAATTGCGTCATAAACACTATTGACCACTGCGTTGTAACGATTACAAAAACGAACGCAATTCAGGTCAACACGTGCATTTGACACTGTAAAGAACATTTGAGGCTGGTTTTTATATACCCGAGCACCAAATTTTACTTACAAACTCATAAAAACGCGCCCTCGGATAACTATGCGTTTTTTTTTTTTTTTTAAACAGTATATATATAATTAGACTTTAATATGTAAGGGACGTGAAAATGAAATACAACATAACCGTGAATAACACTAAAATTATTTATTGATAATTATAAAGTTACTTATCATTCAAAATAATGTCCATGAGCGTTTATATATAAAGAGCCTTATTTTTCTAAATTTTTCCACAAATTCTTTGACATAAATCTTGGTGAGTTCTTTGAAACTTCTTTTCCTGTTTTTTATTTATTTTTGTGTGTGCTGTTTTCTGATCCCCAGAGGTTTTAGTTTTCCAACCAAATATCCCCATAAAAATTAATCTGTTGGAGTTAAATCACGAGACCTCGCAGGCCATTCGATTGGACCCCCTCTTCCAGTCCATCTGTTAGAGAATTTTTTATCGAGAACATTTCTGACAATAAGATAATAATAGCCTGGAAAAACAAAACGAAAAGGGTTGGGGGGAGGTGGTGAATAGAAGAGGTAGACGTGGTGTTCTTCAAATTGTAGGGTGTCCTGCTGTCACGAAGCGACCGTGCTCTCATTTTATTTGTGTTCTACCTGTCTTTTCTCTATCTTGTGCCTTCCATTAACTTCTTCCTTTCCCGTATTTTCTCTCATACATTTTCAGACCTCGACAATGTTTTCCAGTGAGTTAAGAAGACACCTTCAGACAAGCCAGGACCGAAGAAAAGTAGGATTTCAATAAAGGGGACGGGACCAAGTATTGAGGATCTTCTAAAATTAACCAGAAAGAAAATTCGACTGTATAATACTGGAAACCACAAAGTCCTCACAGCCTATATACAGGATAATAGTAGGATTAGAAATAATATTAATACCCTAACTACCTGTACGACTGCCTCATAACCCGTGCCCGATATTATTCGGAAGTCTTTCTATGCCAGACGTCTGTAAATTATAACCCGATACATGGCGAGTTGTACATCTTATCATTTAATATTTTGTATTTGACATGTTTAACTTGCTGACAACCTCAGCATATGAAAATGATAGTCATGAACCACCACAGCAAGCGCTGGTGACTGCTTCATGCCGGTTCTCTCACGGGGAACCAAAAGCAGAGGTAGCCCCAGGCTCCAAGTGGAGCAAGGAGTGGATGATGATGACATCATGGTGTACATATTTATTATATTAATATTTAAATAACTTTATATGTATATTTAAGCAAGTGTAACCGGGCAAAAGTCGTTTCTGCTGTTCAGTCACATTTTTTCATCAAAGTAACTGAAAGTAACGATGATTTTTCATCCAATCCACTGGGTTTATGACTTGTGCTCATTCATTCATTCATAACCCTCCACTCCCAAAGGAGCATAGGCCTTCAACAAACACATGCCAAGTCCTCCTGTCACGTGCCATCATCTCAAGTTCTTTCCACGTTCTCCTCATCATTTTCACCTGTTTCCAGCTCTCTTCTCCATGTGCTTCTTGGTCTACCTCTGCCTCTCTTGCCCTGGGGGTTTCAGAACAAGGACTGCCTTTTAATGCTATCAACAGGTTTCCTCAGTGTGTGTCCTATCCATCGCCATCGTCTTCTTCTCATCTCTTGTTCCACTGGCACTTGTCTAGCTCTTGTCATCAGCTCCACGCCGGTAACCCTGCCACACCATTCCAATCCCTCCATTCCACGCAAGCACCCACTCATGAAAGTCCGCATCTCTCCGGTTGCTGTCCCTGCCGCCCTCCATGTCCCAGAGCCACACAATAGGACCGACTTGACACCTGAGCCGAAGATTCTCACTTTCGCGTTGGATCCAACCTCCCCCGATCCCCATATATTTCCCAATGCAATGAAAGCCCCTCTTTCCCCTTGTATTCCCACGTTGACATCGCTGTCCGTCCCTCCAACTTTGTCCACACTACTGCCAAGATATGTGTTCGACTCCACATCCTGCACTGGTGTTTCCCCAAGCTCAACCCTCTTATCACTACCTGCATTTACTCTCATTACTCTTGTCTTTTCCCCGTGTATCCTCTCATCGAGTGTTTTCAATCTGTCCTGCATCTGATTACGGTTATGGGACAGAAGAGCCAAGTCATCAGCAAAATCCAGACCATCCAACCGCCCAGCCAGAGTCCACCGGATTCCACTTCCGTTGTGTGCTGTCAATGATCCCACAACCCAGTCCATTGCTAGCAAGAAAAGAAATGGAGACAAGAGGCATCCCCGCCGCACTCCCGCCCCCATTCCAAACGGCTCTGCAAGCCGCCCCTCGTGAAGAACTCTGCATGCCATGTCTTCACACGTTTTCTTTACCAAACCAATGATCCCCAGGGGAACTCCACAATGCCCCATCAACCTCCAAAGTGATTCTCTTTCCACACTGTGCACAGGGAGGGTAAAATTACTGAGAAAAAAAGGAAAAGGGTCGGTTGAAGTTACAGCGGGAAGGCGCATGACCAGCTAGTTTTGGGAAACCAATACTTAGCAGAAACATTTTTTTCTTCCAAAGTTTGTGGTACAAGCTGGAGATATCAGTTTGTGGCACATGTTGGAGATTCCAGTTTGTGGTGCAAGTTGGAGATACGATTTTTAATTATTACAGAGAGAAGTTCACACATATGAATCAGTTATCTTAAATATACTCGTATAATGCAACAGAGCTACTTAAGTAATATTTTACTGATAATTAAGCTGGGGGTTTGAGAAACGAGCTAATATATCGTTATCTTCATAGAAGGGGCGGGCTGATACAAAGTTCACGATGGCTTTGATAAATTCAGCGTTGTGCTTAATTTCTGAAATATCCTATGAAGACTCCCTAAAATAGAAGCACCCTCCTTCTATTTACAACTCTCCCAAGAACAATCTTAGCGAAGGTAGATACTTTTAAAGACCCTCATATTAATGTTTAAATACTCTAAATTGTGGCCATTGTTGGACCATCACTGTAGAGGAGGGCAGACAATTCCGTGACACCTACAAAAAATGAAATGACAAAAAAAGATTGTGATAATCTAGTACGCATGTCTTCGTACATAATATTTTGAAAGAGTAAGTGGCATAAGGCTGACCAGGTGTATGAAAGAACTTAACATTGGTGTGTCCAGATATAACTAAAGCGTAACTGCTGATGATCCAGTTCCCTTAGTAACGGCCTACAAATATTACACAACACACGTCGCAGGCCTAGTTAATATTGTGATATAATGAGTACTAATTATCAAAATTTGTTGATTAAAATCTGTTAATTTTCTATTAGTTCAGTAGAACCAAACAGTTCTTAAGGAGTATATATTAATACGAGCACGTTACCCGCCAAAATATGACCGGAAATAACTACGTTGTGCCACTTCTGCTGTCCGTCCTGATTTTAAAAAAATAGGTAAAGGATCCCGTTACACGCCTATTGAGACATATTGGGAATACGTTGTTAGGACCAAATTTGCTTGACCATCGGCACACTAGGGGTGATGTGGTCAGCATCACGCCGGCCGCCTTAACCTCCAGAGTTGTTCTGGTACCCAATCCACGAGGCTGGGTCGACCCCGGAGCCGTTTGCGGTCTAAAAAATCCCACCTCAACTGGGGATCGAACCATGGACCACCGAGCTAGGAAGCTAGTGCACTAACCACTGTCCGTCCTGATATTGGCACTAATTCTCCTGTGATAATTTTATTGCTTTCCATTCCATTTCAAATTTATTAGATCTTTGTAGTCAAACTTATCACGACTTACGGTCTGTGTTTTATGAATAGATGGATAGGCCTGCGCGTTTTGTCAATGGATGTGCAGTTTAGTTTTCACGGTGCATTGCGCACCTTTTCCATATTTTCCTAGAAAGCTGGCGAGAAATTTTCATTGTTCGTTACAGGACGTTACAGGTTAAGCAGTTAGTTAAATAGGGATAATGTCTGCACGTGAGACAAGCACGTGAGACAAGCAGCGAGTAAAATATGACATGTGAAAGAAACAAATAAATGAAGCACAACCATTGTTGCAATAGCGGCTGGCAAGGAATATGTTAGAAAACACAGAGCAAGTTGGTTCAAAACCTTGCGAGAATGAATCTTAATGAATCAGTGGCGGATTTAGGATGTTTTTTTTCGGGCAGGCTATTCTATTGGGAAGCTACTCGGCTATCTAAGTCTTTGAACCCCCTCTCCCACCCCCCCCTTTTTTTCTTCTTTTTTTTACCTAATATGCTCAGTTTTACGCATGTGCGGTTGCAGCGGGGGTTTCTGTAGCTATTGGTTTTACATGATGATGTTGCCAGCTCTGTACTTAAACTCATTTTAGTTACCTCTTACGATCTGCACGAGGAAGAAGTAGCTGTATTCATCCCATGTCTTATGCGAGATCCCCATGAACTACACGGGCTTGAATGTAATGCTTCTTTTAGAATGGATATGCCTGTAGATGAACCACTCTTGGATCTCAGAGATTGCGGGAACACATGACAGGGAACAAATAGAGTGTGTAGGAGAGGCGGAAAATAAGGGATCTGGTGAAGCCAAAGAAAACGTTGGTCGTAAGTTGAGGTCTCCTCTGAGACCGCTATGGCGTATTGTCACCATCTAACACTGGACATGCAGGTACTCATATTCTGGTTCTCAACTTTGTTCACAGGAAGAGCAAAATGCCAGCTCGTCGGCCAACTATGACGTCGAGCTCCTGCATCCATCCGCAGCTCACGATGACATGTTCAAGAACGGTAAGTTCTGCTTTTTTTCAGTACAGATGCACTGTTTTGTTCTGTTAGCTTAGATGTTATTTCTCCTTAAATTTGTACCACCTTTCCACGCGGCACATGTCTTAGACATTGTGTCCTGTTATACCAGAACTCCATTTGTATACAGTATAAATTAGTTCCAGATATTGTTAATGTAGATATCGTATAGTATTGTTCCACCAGATGGTGTTTTCATACTACACATAGTGCTGCTGTTGAAGATATTGTCTACTTTGTAGCTGCACTGGTGCTCTGGGTTTCAGTTTTTCGACGTCAATCTTACATAAGCCAGCACGACCCGACTCTACCCGGCCCTTAAGTTCTTGATCTGACCCGGCCAGCTGGTTGACGCGACCCATTGATAGATCTGATTATAGCGATGCCCAGACTTTGTAGTTGTCGGTATACGTGACAGAAAATGCATGATTTTAATTTGAAACCTCCTGCTACCCCACGTTGGGTCTATTTAGGTTATACTGAGTTCTCTCACTCCAGTTAGAGAGAGAACTGCGTTAGTCTTTTTTATTTTTACAGGCTTTTCTTTAACTTGCAACGTATGTCACTCTCTTGTCACCTTCAAATCTTGCAATCAATTTTTTAATCACTTCCAGATGAGCAATAGCTCTGACAATTGGCATAGTTGTGTATTCTCCATGACAATACAATAATCAGTCGTAAAAATAATAAAATTAAAATAAATATTAATTTTTTTTTTGTATTGTATCATCAGTGAAATGGGCGATAACTGCAAATTATCTAGGTGTATTCTTTCCAACAAGATTGTCTCTCTTGAGAGAAATATTGAAACTTCTTTCCCCCCCCCCCCCCCTTCCTTTCCCCAACCACACACTATCGCACGCGCGTGAACAGACATACACACAACTGACGATAACATTTAAAAAATGTAATTTACAACTCTTATCAAAATAAAAAAAATAAAACAAACAAAAAAATTAACTTTCCGTGTAATATACTGAATAATGAAATCCGCCTCCTGTGCTCTGGACTCGTTTATCACGAAACTGATAATGTCATTAGCGGATCGATTACATTTGACTTAAATTTAAAAAAAAAAAAAATAACACTAAAAAGAAGAAAATAAAAAATATGAAAAATATTTTTTTAACTCAGGTTTTTAATGCACTTAAAAGACACAAATAATTTTTCAAGGAGTTTATAGCTTGCAGTAAAAAAAAATGTAACATCAAATTGACAAAAAGCCTGAGGCGCTGATTCTACATGAAATTAACTTCTGCTTTATACTTCATAACACACTTATGGATAAAATATATGATAAGCGCTTAAGCGCCACATGCTTTTTGTCAATTTGATGTTACATTTTTTGACTGCAAGCTATAAACTCCTTGAAAAATTATTTGTGGCTTTTTAGTGCATTAAAAGCCTGTGTTTTAAATTATTATTTTTTTTTCCTGTCACAACAACCGTGCCAAGTCGAATGCGGTTAGCTTTGTTCTGGTGAACCTGCTTAGCTCGTTCGTTGTGTCAGTTGCGAAAAGCCCTACTAATTTCATACTGTCTGTATGTCAACCTGTCGCTAAGACAACCCAAGAACTAAATGTCTGATTTTGATAAATTGTCACATTTAAGATTTTGGAAAATAATTTTTTTGTCATTTTCAGATTTCATCGAAATTGAATATGAATTAATAACGCGTAACTTGAGTACTTGATTCATGAAATATAGCACATCGGATTCTTCAATTAACATGGCAAGTCAGCCCTGGTGTGTGGCTCTGAAACTCGGAGAACAACAAAAGCGACAAGGAGAAAGATACAGACGTTTATAAATGGGTGCTTGCCTAGAAAAGAAAAATTGAAATGGTGTGACAACTCACCCGCGTGGAACAGAAGGAAAGAACCAGACAAATACCAGTTGAGCTAGATGTGAGAAGACGCTGGCCTTTGATAGGACACGCATGGACAAAAACTAGTTGATAGCATTACAAGGCAGTCCCTGCTCTGGAATCCTCTTTGTAAGAGACATAGAGATAGACCAAAAAAGACACATAAAGAAGAGAACTACAGACATGTATGAAAGAATACATTGAGAGACCATGAACGGATGGCACAGGACAAGAAGTCTTGGATCGTGTTTGTTTGAAGGCTAATGTTCCACGGGCAGTTGGAAGATAATGAATGAATGAACCTGAGTTTCATTTTCTAGGCTGCATTCTTTTTTTTATTTCATCCACTAGCCTCCATTTTTCTCGTTTTAAATACCGTTTTACTGGAGCTGTTTAAGAAGTCACATGATTTCTTACGACATGGAGACTGCTTCGTCTGTTTATAACTGTTTCTGCTCTCACTAGAATATTAGCTCTGTGCCGACAACTGATTATTTTGTATTCTTTTCCCACTTTGTAATATTAAATGAATACTAGTTAATTAGCAAACGGAACACACATGCAATATGTACAATTTTTCTACACCTTTAGTTTTTCCCGCATTTCTGATACCGGACGTTTGAATGAACTAATCAGCTGCTGCAGAATGAGTTTCAAACTTAAGAAGTGTAGAAGCCTATCAGCCAGGAAAGGTCAAACTCATGGTGTCAAACCAAAGAATGCCTACCGTCACTGAGGAAACTGTAAACAATCTTTCGCAGGATTTATGTTCCCTCGTGAAATGACACATAGTGGAACAAGATAGACAGACAGAGAGGACGAGGAGAGAGAGAGGAAGGACGCAGCGAAGTATTTACGTAATTAAAATTAAAGCTTTAACATTTACAAGTAAATACTCATGAAAACATTGTATAAACTAAAACACGTTCGTTACTTTTGTGCATTTTCAAGCATTCATCATTTTGGAGCGTGAAAGCAGATACCTTTTGAAAGTTATTAATTTTGACAAACCTGGGTAACGCATTTCATGATAAGGCACTTGCGTAACTAAAGTAACTACGATAGAGGTCAGTTTGAGGATTTGTAAACTCCAAAAGTAAGTCGCCACCTGTATAATATGAGCAGTGTTTAAAGTGAACGAAATTTTTACAAGTATGAAAGTGTCCTACCAGGCAAAATGTGTACAAACAGGAGATCGTAGCAGAGGAAGAATGCTTTAGAGGACGATTATTCAGTTGTGAAGACAGCGGAGCACTGGGAATGTTATTTTTCAAGCAAACAAATCATTGCGCTCTTTTCTTTAAGGGCTCTAGACGTTTGAAAACTACATCTAGTACATATATTTGAGCAAGAAGCAGAAAACAGTAAGAGATCGGGTGACTGGAAAGATTCATAGATGTGTGGATGACTGAATAAAGAGATGGGTGGTTACAAGGATAGATGAATTTATGCATCAATGATATGCATGAAAAGACGAATACTTGGGTTTATATATATATATATGGATATATGCATTGGTGGATGGATAAATACATACATGAATGTATGAGTGAATGGATACGGGGATACACGCAATTAGAGATGGATAAATACATTTATCTCTGTAGGCCAATATGTATGTATGTATGTATGTAGGCCTATATGTATGTATGAATGAATAAAGAAGAACAGTTCGGTAGAGAATATTTCCTATTGCGGTTGTTACAACTACCCCAGGGTTGTAGATAACGTCTGCCTCTGGCTTGTGATGCAAGGTCACTCGTGTTACCCGACCTCATTCCTGTCTCCCATGATAGCCCGGGCTTTCAGTGTTAAAGGATACACACAAAACAAAATCTGATCCAGCTATAGCGTTATCCCCCATTTTTATGATTGTAATGATAATGTTCATCACACAAAACTGTCCTCTCTCTGGCCAAGTTTAGAGTCGCAACTCCGACATGTCAGAGCCAGGGAAGTAAGGATGAAAGAAATCTCTCATGGTTTTGTCGTCAATCCCAGAAATTGTCGGAGATTAGGAAAAGAGTTTTCTCCCCTGTTGTGTACGTAATGGCCACTCTTGGAGAATTCAAAAAAACTCATTCGCGCAAATCGCACTTAAAATCTGAATTTAGAAGGAGGCGGGAACTGGGTATTGACTGGGGAAGAGCAGACATCTTGTTTTGTGGGTCTTCATAGTACTAATAACTTCCTTCTATTTCTATTTATCATCCTGTTTCATTATTTTTTTTTCCCTGTATTTCGGTAGTTTGACCTGCCTTTGTCCAAATGGATGTTTCTGTCCATCGTGACTTATTTGTCGGGTTTTCACAGAGGTGCTATTTGTCTGCCGCTGTTCTGTGTTTCACGGAGGTACTTTTTTCTTTTTTTTTTCTGTGTTTCACAGAGATACTGTGTTTGTTTATTTGCCTGTTTGACTGTGATTCACGGAGATACTGTTTGCATATTTATCTGTCTGACTGTTTCACGGAAATACTGTGTTTGTCTATTTGAGTGTTTGACTGTGATTCACAGACGTACAGTGTTTATCTATTTCTCTGACTATTTTAAGGAAAAACTGTGTGTGTCTGCTTGTGATTCTAATTGTTTCAAGGAGATATTGTGTTGTTGTCTATTTGTCTGTCTGTTTCACACAGATACTGTGTTTGTCTATCTGTCTGTATGTTTCAAGGAACTACTGTGTTTGTCTGACTGACTGTGTTTCAGTCAAATACTGATACTCTGCCTGACTGGTTAATCTGATGTCTATGTACCATTATTTTTGTTATATCTTATTTGTTCTTGTTTCTTTCCTTCCGTCTCTCCAACCACCCGTTTGTACTCACCTTTGTGTGCATGGTGGTATACACACACACTTCTGTCGGTGGGGGGAGGATGGGTCTGAAGGGTTGGTACGTCTGTTCTTAATTTTTTTTTTTCCCCGTCCTGTCCTCAGACAGAAATCATTCTTATACGCCTCAGCACACCGATTCTAACATTTGTCACACACTGTGTGTGAGTCAACAGACGCCTCACTTTTCTGTAATGCCATATCATGAATATATTTCGTAAATCACCTAAACAAAATTAATCGTCCCTCTGACGTCCAGATCACACTGGATGACAGCCGTCACGAGACGTCGCTCGCGCATATATCTTCAAAGTCGCACGAGCTGTGTTTGACAGACACGATTTGTAACTGGCCAGCGGAAGTTTCATCTCTAGGAGTGACCTTCCTCTAACCCTGTCGCTCTTAAGAGAAGTGGATTAGTTCTTTCTTCCTCTGGCATATTCATCTCGGCTGACGTAAGAAAACATGAGGAACGATGTATTTATAATGTATTTAGGATTTCTGCGTGCTGATGTTTGTGATCGCCTGTGTGCTACCCGGACCCTAATGGGCAGCGAAGATCAGTAGCACAGCCCCTACACGGCATACCATAGGAAGCAACTAAGAAATGTTTTGCATTGGGTCAGCCTTCATCGTGTGGAAACGTAAAGCCAAAATAAATAAATAAAACTAAAATAAATACGAAAAACCGAGTGGAACAGACAAATAAGAATCTTTGTGGCAAGATGGATGTTGCATAGAAATTGAGAAAGTAGTTTCCAGAACTGGAGAAGCAGAGTCGGAATGGCACAAGACAAGTCAGGTAAATTAACTGCCAGTTCTCCATGATGAGTCACCTTCTCGCTAGACCTATCCTATGCTCCAGGGGTATTCAATAAATATGTGAGTTCGCTCATATTTATTCCTCACCAATATTTAAATTATTAATATTTCTTTGACCACACTACAAAAGTATAACTGGAAATTTGAATAATTCAATAACAGCAGTCATAAACAAACCAGTACATTTTATTGATTTATGATGCATAGTAAAACTTTAGCACCTTGGTATATCAATATCTTACAAGATTTTACACAATTTACAATAAGTATATTGTCACTGTTTGGTCGTTTTCATCATGTTATTGGCTTGATGTACTTGGTTTGTGTTTTTACGTTAAGTTGCACTTAACTTGCTTGATACGCTGTAGTAGTTGACTTCCCTCGGTTGTTAAAATATCTGGACTCTATGCTTGTGCCAAGAACAGTGTTGGTACACTGTTAGACAGTTCACAATTTCCCAAAAATTGTTACGTTTTTCACCTCTTGTTGAACCCTCAGACACAATGGTACTTCGAAGTCTGCGGCTGTTTGAAGCTTCCATCACATATTAGTATCGAACTGAAAAATTACTTACATATAAAGGAAGGCAGGAAATCGTGGCGGCGACGGAGAGGGTCGAGAATAAACAAAAAGAGGAACACAAAGAAGGACGATTTTTTTATCTGGAACTATTGGATAACATCGGGGATAGATCTGAGATGGCATGACGGGAATATTTGGAAAACAGCGAGTTTGTACCGGATATAGCTTATCGGAGATTGTTTACCCACTGATGAAAAATATCACACCCAGACCCCAAATAGTTTGTTCAAGAATGTTTGCCGAAATGTGATACATATAGATACTAATTAGTTTACTCAGAATGTTTACCCAAAGATAAAGTATACTGCCTGTAGATACCAACTACCTAAAGGTATAATATACTGCGTGTAGATACCAACTACCTAAAGGTATAATATACTGCGTGTAGATACCAACTACCTAAAAGTATAATATACTGCGTGTAGATACCAACTACCTAAAGGTATAATATACTGCGTGTAGATACCAACTGGAACTTGGAACACAAGAAGTATAAATGGGAAGGAAGAGGAGCTGGTGGAAGAGATGAGGAAAGCAAAACTAGAAATCCTGGCTATAACGGAAACAAAGAAAAAAGGACAAGGAGTCATGGATCTCGATGGCAACACGCTGCTCTATAGTGGTGTACCCATATCTGAAAGAGCTAAAGGGGGCGTGGGTTGCATTGTGGCCCAAAATCAAAAAGATAGTATCAAGGGATGGAACTTTGTCTCGGAGCGCATTATGGTTGTAAAACTAAAAGAAGGAGAAACCATAGTCAACCTGGTCATAGTGTATGGGCCAAATGAGGATGAGAGAGCAGAGGTCAAGGAGGAATTCTTCGAGCTGCTTCAAAGGACAGTGGATGACTGCCTAGATGAAGTTATCATGCTCGGAGATTTTAATGCCAGAGTTAGAAATGACCATGCTAGATGGGGTGGAGTTATCGGAAGATATGGAGAAGATACTCTCAATGACAATGGAAAGTGACTCCTTAGATTCTGCAGTGAGCAGAATCTGATCATTACAAACACAAAGTTCCCCCATAAGCGCATACATACATACACTAGATGTGAACCAACAAAGAATGAGAAGTCAGTGATCGACTATGCCATTGTTCGGAGAAGCTCATTCAAATATGTCCGAGATGCTAGAGTCTGGAGGGGACCAGAGATTGGAAGTGATCACTACCTGCTAACAGTCAAAAGAACAACTGAAAGAGTTGCTCAGCCTAGGAACTGCCCAACATCACGCAAGAAACCAAGTAAACGAGCGGGAGAAATGAGCATTAAGACCTACAAGCTGAGAGAGCCAGAAATTAAGACCAGATATCAGGGGCTTACTGCTGCAGCGGTGAGCAACACAGAAGAACGACCTGATGACTTGGAAATCCTCTGGAATAAATTCAAGGATATCATAAAGACAGCTGCTGCAGAAGCATGCGGTGAAGTCCGACTTGGGAACAAGAGAAAGAGGACACCTTGGTGGACAGAGGAAGTCAAAGAGAAAATAAGAGAGAAGAAAATGGCATGGAAACAATACTTACGAGCTAAAAACACAACAGGACAAATGGAAAAAATATAGAGAATATGTGACACTCAGAACAGAAGCAAAGAACAAAGTGCTAGCAGCAAAACAGAAGTCCTGGGAAGAATTTGGAGTAAAGCTAGAAAAAGATGCACAAGAAAACCAGAAATTGTTCTATAAGACCCTAAAGAACATGAGGAAGGAAAAACAATGCCCCCTCAAATTTATAAAGGACAAGCAAGGCAAATTGCTTACTGCCCCGAAGGAAGTAATGGAAAGATGGAAAGAATATTTCTCAGAACTCCTGGATGGTGAGCATGGTGAAGCATCAGAAATGATAACCACTAACACAGAAGAGAAAACCAATGATGGCGAAGATGACATAAAGATGGAAGAACTGAAGGCAGCACTGGAGAAAATCAAGATGGGCAAAGCAGCAGGGTATGATGGTATAACACCAGAAATGGTTAAGTTCATGTGAGCATCAGGCGACCTATTACTCTTAAGGGTTTTACAGGCAGCGTGGTACAACAAGACCATACCAAAGGATTGGGAGATTGCCATCATAACACCAATTTTCAAAAAGGGTGACAATCGACAGTGTGGAAACCATAGAGGCATATCCCTTCTCAGTGTCCCTGGTAAATTCTACTCTAGAATCCTAGAGCAGAGACTCCGACGCCTAGCTGAGCCACAATTGGATGAGGTCCAGTGCGGATTCCGAGCAAACCGAAGTACTCAAGACCTAATCTTCACACTCAGACAGCTGAGTGAAAAGGCCCTTGAGTATAAGAGTGAGATCCATCTTTGTTTCATAGATCTGGAAAAGGCGTTTGACAGGGTCCCCTGGAGCAAACTTTGGAACTGTTTGGCAAGGAAGAATATTCCAGCACCTCTGATTCATGCTATACAGAGCTTCTACAAGTCTTGCAGAAATTATGTGAGGACAGCAAACCATAAGTCAGAAGAGTTCAGGACCACCACTGGTGTAAGACAAGGTGATATCCTATCACCTTACCTCTTCATACTCCTTATGGACGATGTCATCAAGGCATGTAAGGAGAGAACAAGAAAGTATTCAGTGGGGTACTGGAAGATGAGACAGGTCTATATTTCAGAGCTGGCATTTGCTGATGATGTTGCCCTGATTGCTAAATCAGAGGCACATCTCCAATCCAACCTGCAAGTCTGGAAGGAAGAGCTGGAGAAGAGAGGGATGGTCATAAGCAGCTCTAAAACAAAATCCATGGTGATATCACGAGAAGAAAGAAGACATCAGATTAAGCTGGGAGAACAGGTCCTGGAGCAGGTCGACCACTTTAAATACCTCGGAGCTATTATAGACCGAAAGGGAGGCATCAAAGAAGAGTTGGCCACTCGAAAAGCAGCAGCTGGGAGACTTTTTCAGGCCATAAATCGAGGATTCCTCAGCAAGAGAGAGGTTGGTAAGAAAACGAAGATGGCTGTATACCGCTCCACCTATGTCCCAGTCTTGACATATGGATGCGAGTCATGGGCAATGACTACAACCCATAAAAGCCAGATCCAAACCTCAGAAATGAGGTATCTGAGGAAGGTGGTTGAAGTAACAAGAAGAGACATGGTACGCAACCAGACGATACGTCAAGGCCTTAAATCCTACCCCCTGCAGACCCAAGTAGAACAGTCCCAATTAAGATGGTTTGGCCATGTCTGCAGAATGGGAGAAGATCGGCTACCACTACAAGCATGGGAAACAAAGAGCCAAGGATCCAGACCCCGAGGACGACCCAGAGTCCGCTGGGAGGACAACATTAGACAATCTTTGAAGGACCGAGGACTAGAATGGAACCAGGCCAGGAGGAAGACAGCCGATAGGATAGTCTTGCGCTCTCTCTTCCAAACCTTTACACCTCACGGTAGAAGGGGAACGACTAAGTAAGTAAGTAGATACCAACTACCAAAAGATAAAATATACTGCGTGTAGATACCAACTCATCATCATGTGACGCATTCTCTCCAGAACTTTGTCTCCATTACAGCTGCTCTGAACGCATCACGATTCTGGGCAAGTCGATCTGCATCAACCAAAGACAAGTTCAGACTCTCTGTGATGCCTGGGTCCACCGTCGTCTAAGTCGACCCCTTCCCCTTTTTCCAGGGACCATGCCTTCCATCACTAAATTTTCCATACTATTATGTCTTTTTATATGACCGAAAAATTCCAGCTTCCTTATTGCGATGGTATTTAGGAACCAATTTTCCTCTACGTTTAGTGAGTGCAGTACGTCTATGTTGATTTTTTTTTCTGTCCAGGGTATTCTCAGCATCCTTCTGTAGCATTTCATTTCGAATGATGTAACCTTTTTATTTGCAAAAAAAAAAAAAAGTTTTATTGAGTGTCCAAGTCTCGCAGCCGTATGTTACTACTGGGAATATACATGCTCTGATCAGTTGTAACGTTGTGTCTTTGCTTGTGCCTTGCCATAGATTTTTCATCTGTATTACGAGGGGCGTTCAGAAAGTAATGCACCACATCGTTTTTCTCAGGAGCTGTTTATTCAAAAAGCATGAAATGTATACACAATATACATGGATATGTATTGTAAACATCGGTATTATTCAACATAATCCCCATCAACTTGTACGGCTTTATGCCAGCGCGAAACAAGTGCATGTATTCCTAGCCCGTACCAGATTTTGTCTTGATCATGTAGCCATTTCTTTGCTGCATGAATCACTCCTTCATCATCTTCAAACCTTGTCCCACGGAGTGCATCTTTAAGTGGATCAAATAGATGAAAATCAGAGGGTGCCAAATCGGGACTATAGGGTGGATGGGGTAGTACAGTCCAACCCAATTTGGTGATTGCTTCCCGTGTTGCCAGACTTGTGTGAGGGCGCGCATTGTCGTGAAGGAGAAGCAGGTCTGCTGGATTCTTGTGCGGCCGAACTCTGCGAAAAATTGAGTTTTTTCAATGTCTTAATGTAAGCTTGCGAATTGATTGTCTCTCCTCTTGGCATAACGTCCACAAGAATCACACCTTCAATGTCCCAAAAGACAGTGATCATGACCTTTCCAGCTGAAGGAATTGTCTTGAATTTCTTTCTTCTTGGTGATTGCGGATGATGCCACTCCATTGACTGTCTTTTTGTCTCAGGTTCAAAACGATGTGCCCAGGTTTCGTCACCTGTAACGATCTTAGCCAAAACGTTCTCTCCATCAGCATTGAAACGCTCCAACAATTCAGAAGAAATTGCTTTCCTTTGCAATCGGTGGTCATTTGTGAGACTTCGAGGAACCCGTCTTGCGCAAACCTTATAAAATCCGAGAGTTTTTATAACTGCATTTGCACTACCAATGCTGACTGACAGCTGTAAGGCCAATTGTTGGGTAGTGATTCGCCTATCAGTATGAATAATGCCCTCAGCGCATTTCAACATTTCTGCGTTGGTGGCTGTGGCAGGACGCCCACAGCGCGGCCGATCAAGCAGCTCCGTATCTCCACTTCCTGATTCTTTGATTCTCTGAACCCAGCGACTGACTGTACTCCTGTCGACTGCAAAACTTCCATACACATCACATAGACGCTTGTAAATATTCACAACAGTTTCCTTCTCTGCAACGAGAAAATCACAATTCGCTGTTTATAACGCAAGTTGCTAACACGCTCCATTTCAACGGTTTAGGGCAGCCGTATTATTTTGCCGGTTGCGGTGCAATTTGGTGCACACAATTGGCACATGCTATATTTGAAGTGTGCAAAATTTCATGCTTCTATCTTCATTATTAGCTGAGAAAAACGATGTGGTGCATTACTTTCTGAACGCCCCTCGTAGTTTATGTGAGACAATTGCAAGTCTTCTTTTAATTTCTACTGCACAGTAGCCAGAGCTGTTGATGATTGATTCTAAGTATTCGAATTCATTAACACCTTCCCGTTCTTCGTTATCAATTTCAATTTCTGATTTGGTCTTTACTTTGTCTGTTGTCAATACTTTGGTCTTCTTGGTGTTTAGGTATAGATTCTGGGTCTCGCTGTGTTTTTTGGTGGACAGAATTAGTTGTTTTAGGTTGGTCGATAGGAGGACTGTGTCGTCAGCATATCTGATTTCCGGGATCTGGTACCCGCCGATGTTAAATGTGTCAAACTCTGTGTGTTCTTGGTCATCCCTTACGTTTCTCATGATATTCTCGGCATAAATGTTAAACAGGAAAGGGGAAAGGATCCAGCCTTGTCTTACTCCTTTCTGTACTTCAAACCATTCTGATGTTTCTCCCTCTATTCTTACGGCTGCCTGTTGTTCTTGGTACAGCAGTGCGATGAGTTGAATAAGGTGGTTTGGAAATCCCATATTTTCCATAATAGTCCATAACTGCTGATGTTGTACACAGTCGAAAGCTTTGGTGTAATCAATGAAACAAGTATATAGGTCAACGTTGAATTCTCTACACTTTTCTATGATGATCTTCATATTGAATATATGGTCTCTAGAGCCTCTGCCAGGTCGAAAACCCGCTTGTACTTCGATAAATTCTGTTTCTAGCTTTTGTTGCATCTTTTTCATTATGATATGTACTGTAATAGTATTTTGCTGGCATGGCTTATAAGATCTATAGTTCTGTAGTTTGTGCACAGTTTCAGGTTGCCATTTTTTTTTTTTTTTGGCAAGGGTATGTAAATTCTTCCTCGTCTTCTTCCTCGTTCGCCCTGAAAAGGACGGTGGTTGCGTTGTGTCTGTTTACGCCGTAGCTGTGATATCTGCACCTTTCGGTCGACACATCCGACTTCAGCACGGCATTTTTTAGGGACCGGGTTTGCCTTCCCATTGCGATCCATACTCGCTCAGCCAGACTGCACTGCTGCAGACTGTTTCCAGGACCACCACGTGGAGGTGGAGTACGGTCTTAGTCAGCTCTGGTTCGCTGACTCTGATGCAAGCATTCAAGCTATGGGTCGCTGACTGCATTCTCTATTGCTGCATCTTTTGGTCCCGTATGTAAATTGATCTTTTCCATTCCTTGGGCCAAATTCCGCTTTGCCAGATCTTATAGCATAATGCATGGTATTATACGAGCTCTGCCTGTTTCATTTCAGCTGTTATTTCATCACAACCAGGAGATTTTCCACTTTTCAAGTGTTTGATTGCGTTCCGGTAGGTTCTGGTTCACGTTCCGCTACATTCAGGATGTTGTAATTTGCCGCATTGTTTATTTCCGTGTACATTTCTTGACTGTACTCCTTCCATCTGTACAGAATATCTTTACTTTCTGTTAGAGTGGTCGCCTTTCTTGTCGTTTATTGCTCGAAGTGATGGTTTAAAGTTGCTGTTCTTCAATGTTCTTACTTCAGAAAACATATTCTTACTCAATCCCTGTTTGCGCATTTCCTCTATTTTCCTGCAGGTGTCGTTTATATATTGTTGTTTGTCTTGTCTGACTCGCTTTTAAATCTGCTTTGTGCATTCCTTGTATAATTCCTGAGTCTCTGTGTCTTTTTGGGACTTCATTTTTCTTCTTTCTACCACCAACTTCAGTGTTTCGTCTGAGATGTATTCTCGTCTCTTCATACTTCTTTTAAGAATTTACCTCTGTGCATTTGTAATGTAAACATCTCTGATGTTATTGACAAGTTCATCTGGTGTCATTTCCCCCTGTACTGCCATAAAAACGTCAAATTTGTACTGAATATAGACCCTGTGCTCTTCTGGTATGGCGCTTGTGTCATATCGTATTACTTTGTCGCTTGTAACGACTTTTTTCAGTTTGATCTTGAGATTTGCAGCAAGACGTTCATGGTCGGAGTCACAGTCTGCTCCTGGGAGCGTATTGATGGATGAGATACATGATCGCCACCTCTGTAGATACCAACTACCCAAAGATAAATTATACTACGTATAGATACCAACCACACGAAGATAAAATATACTACCTGTAGACACCAACCACACGAATATAAAATATGCTACATATAGACACCAACCACACAAAGATAAAATATACTACATGTAGACACCAACCACACGAAGATAAGATATACTACATGTAGACACCAACCACACGAAGATAAGATATACTACATGTAGACACAAACCACACAAAGATAAAATATACTACATGTAGACACCAACCACACGAAGATAAAATATACTACATGTAGACACCAACCACACAAAGATAAAATATACTACATGTAGACACCAACCACACGAAGATAAGATATACTACATGTAGACACAAACCATACGAAGATAAAATATACTACATGTAGACACCAACCTTATGAAGATAAAACATACTACATGTAGACACCAACCATACGAAGATAAAATATACTACATGTAGACACCAACGACACGAAGATAAAATATACTACATGCAGACACCAACCACACGAAGATAAAATATACTACATGTAGACACCAACCACACGAAGATAAAATATACTACATGTAGACACCAACCACACGAAGATAAAATATACTACATGTAGACATCGACCACAGGAAGATAAAATATACTACATGTAGACATCGACCACAGGAAGATAAAATATACTACATGTAGACACCGACCACACGAAGATAAAATATACTACATGTAGACATCGACCACAGGAAGATAAAATATACTACATATAGACACCAACCACACGAAGATAAAATATGCTACGTGTAGACACGAATCACGCGAAGATAAAATATACTACACGTAGACACCAACCACACGAAGATAAAATATACTACATGTAGACACCAACCACACGAAGATAAGATATACTACATGTAGACACAAACCATACGAAGATAAAATATACTACATGTAGACACCAACCTTATGAAGATAAAACATACTACATGTAGACACCAACCATACGAAGATAAAATATACAACATATAGACACCAACCACACAAAGATAAAGTATAAAACATGTAGACACCAACCACACGAAGATAAAATATACAACATATAGACACCAACCACTTACTTACTTACTTAGTCGTTCCTCTTCTACCGTGAGGTGTAGAGATTTGGAAGAGAGAGCGCCAGACTATCCTATCGGCTGTCTTCCTCCTGGCCTGGTTCCATTCTAGTCCTCGATCCTTCAAAGATTGTCTAATGTTGTCCTCCCAGCGGACTCTGGGTCGTCCTCGGAGTCTGGATCCTTGGCTCTTTGTTTCCCATGCTTGTCGTGGTATCCGATCTTCTCCCATTCTGCAGACATGGCCAAACCATCTTAATTGGGACTGTTCTACTTGGGTCTGCAGGGGTTGGGTTTTTGGGCCATGACGTATCGTCTGGTTGCGTACCATGTCTCTTCTTGTTACTTCAACCACCTTCCTCAGATACCTCATTTCTGAGGTTTGGATCTGGCTTTTATGGGTTGTAGTCATTGCCCATGACTCGCATCCGTATGTCAAGACTGGGACATAGGTGGAGCGGTATACAGCCATCTTCGTTTTCTTACCAACCTCTCTCTTGCTGAGGAATCCTCGATTTATGGCCTGAAAAAGTCTCCCAGCTGCTGCTTTTCGAGTGGCCAACTCTTCTTTGATGCCTCCCTTTCGGTCTATAATAAAAGGTAAAAAAAAGGTAAAGGAACCCGTTACACGCCCATTGAGGCATATTGGGAATATGGTGTTAGGCCCATATTATCTTGACCGTCGGCACACGAGGGGTGATGTGGTCGGCATCACGCCGGCCGCCTTAACCTTCCCAGAGTAGCTCTGGTACCCATTTGGGGCTGGGTCAACCCAGGAGCCGTTTGTGGCCTAAAAATTTTCCGCCTCATCTGGGGATCGAACCATAGACCACTGCGCTAGGAAGCCAGTGCACTAACCACTATGCTACCGCGGCTCCTTCTATAATAGCTCCGAGGTATTTAAAGTGGTCGACCTGCTCCAGGACCTGTTCTCCCAGCTTAATCTGATGTTTTCTTTCTTCTCGTGATATCACCATGGATTTTGTTTTAGAGCTGCTTATGACCATCCCTCTCTTCTCCAGCTCTTCCTTCCAGACTTGCAGGTTGGATTGGAGATGTGCCTCTGATTTAGCAATCAGGGCAACATCATCAGCAAATGCCAGCTCTGAAATATAGACCTGTCTCATCTTCCAGTACCCCACTGAAAACTTTCTTGTTCTCTCCTTACATGCCTTGATGACATCGTCCATAAGGAGTATGAAGAGGTAAGGTGATAGGATATCACCTTGTTTTACACCAGTGGTGGTCCTGAACTCTTCTGACTTATGGTTTGCTGTCCTCACATAATTTCTGCAAGACTTGTAGAAGCTCTGTATAGCATGAATCAGAGGTGCTGGAATATTCTTCCTTGCCAAACAGTCCCAAAGTTTGCTCCAGGGGACCCTGTCAAACGCCTTTTCCAGATCTATGAAACAAAGATGCATCTCACTCTTATACTCAAGGGCCTTTTCACTCAGCTGTCTGAGTGTGAAGATTAGGTCTTGAGTACTTCGGTTTGCTCGGAATCCGCACTGGACCTCATCCAATTGTGGCTCAGCTAGGCGTCGTAGTCTCTGCTCTAGGATTCTAGAGTAGATTTTACCAGGGACACTGAGAAGGGATATGCCTCTATGGTTTCCACACTGTCGATTGTCACCCTTTTTGAAAATTGGTGTTATGATGGCAATCTCCCAATCCTTTGGTATGGTCTTGTTGTACCACGCTGCCTGCAAAACCCTTAAGAGTAATAGGTCGCCTGATGCTCCCATGAACTTAACCATTTCTGGTGTTATACCATCATGCCCTGCTGCTTTGCCCATCTTGATTTTCTCCAGTGCTGCCTTCAGTTTTTCCATCTTTATGTCATCTTCACCATCATTGGTTTCCTCTTCTGTGCTAGTGTTTATCATTTCTGATGCTTCACCATGCTCACCATCCAGGAGTTCTGAGAAATATTCTTTCCATCTTCCCATTACTTCCTTCGGGGCAGTAAGCAATTTGCCTTGCTTGTCCTTTATAAATTTGAGAGGGCATTGTTTTTCCTTCCTCATGTTCTTTAGGGTCTTATAGAACAATTTCTGGTTTTCTTGTGCATCTTTTTCTAGCTTTTCTCCAAATTCTTCCCAGGACTTCTGTTTTGCTGCTAGCACTTTGTTCTTTGCTTCTGTTCTGAGTGTCACATATTCTCTATATTTTTCCATTTGTCCTGTGTGTTTTTAGCTCCTAAGTATTGTTTCCATGCCATTTTCTTCTCTCTTATTTTCTCTTTGACTTCCTCTGTCCACCAAGGTGTCCTCTTTCTCTTGTTCCCAAGTCGGACTTCACCGCATGCTTCTGCAGCAGCTGTCTTTATGATATCCTTGAATTTAATCCAGAGGGTTTCCAAGTCATCAGGTCGTTCTTCTGTGTTGCTCACCGTTGCAGCAATAAGCCCCTGATATCTGGTCTTAATTTCTGGCTCTTTCAGCTTGTAGGTCCTAATGCTCATTTCTCCTGCTCGTTTACTTGGTTTCTTGCGTGATGTTGGACAGTTCCTAGGCTGAGCAACTCTTTCAGTTGTTCTTTTGATTGTTAGCAGGTAGTGATCACTTCCAATCTCTGGCCCCCTCCAGACTCTAGCATCTCGGACATATTTGAATGAGCTTCTCCGAACAATGGCATAGTCGATCACTGTCTTCTCATTCTTTGTTGGTTCACATCTAGTGTATGCATGTATGCGCTTATGGGGGAACTTTGTGTTTGTAATGATCAGATTCTGCTCACTGCAGAATCTAAGGAGTCGCTTTCCATTGTCATTGAGAGTATCTTCTCCATATCTTCCGATAACTCCACCCCATCTAGCATGGTCATTTCCAACTCTGGCATTAAAATCTCCGAGCATGATAACTTCATCTAGGCAGTCATCCACTGTCCTTTGAAGCAGCTCGAAGAATTCCTCCTTGACCTCTGCTCTCTCATCCTCATTTGGCCCATACACTATGACCAGGTTGACTATGGTTTCTCCTTCTTTTAGTTTAACAACCATAATGCGCTCCGAGACAAAGTTCCATCCCTTGATACTATCTTTTTGATTTTGGGCCACAATGCAACCCACGCCCCCTTTAGCTCTTTCAGACATGGGTACACCACTGTAGAGCAGCGTGTTGCCATCGAGATCCATGACTCCTTGTCCTTTTTTCTTTGTTTCCGTTATAGCCAGGATTTCTAGTTTTGCTTTCCTCATCTCTTCCACCAGCTCCTCTTCCTTCCCATTTATACTTCTTGTGTTCCAAGTTCCATAAGTCGTAGTCCGTAGTCCGTTCCAGTTCGTCGCCTTTAGAATCAGTCCAGTTTTCTCTCTTGTGTTGCTAGTAATCATGATTTAAAGCAAACAGGTGATTGGCCTGTTGTGCCTTTGCATGGTGGAGGGGCTGCCTCCTTACGGCCTCCATGCAGGCCGCCCTCCTCCTTTTTCATCCGGGCTTGGGACCGGCATTGGCGGAGTTGACACCAACCACACGAAGATAAAATATACAACATGTAGACACCAACCACACGAAGATAAAATATACTACATGTAGACACCAACTTCACAATTTGTTCTAGATTGTTGGATGTAGAACTAAGTCAGTGATGTTGTTAGTAGATGTGGTAAAATGGGATGTTATAAATATTTATAGGGGACTTAGTGTACTGACTGAGATCAGCTGTGAAGGTATCTATATCTAATAAGAGTAGTGTATTATAGATAACCTTACTTACTGCCACATATGTATACCTCAGTCAGAATTATTCTGGAATAGTGTGATGACTACGTTATATGTCTAGGGTATGTGTATGATGAAGTGTAAGTCATAACAACAACAGACAGATAAACAATTTAATTTATTCCACCACACTTGACAACACTGTGACACTCACATACATATAACACTCTAAGAGGATATCTTAAAGGAGTCACTGATAACTTTTCAAATAACAATATGTATTCAGTGCTGTCATGAATGTATATGTGTCCTGATTCAAATACAAAGGGAACCAGGAATCACAATCAATTTTAATTACAAGTTATATGTACAGAATTTATTAATATGATTCTTGTAGTGACATATATTATTACTGGTATCCTATGTGTGTCAGTTGTGTAGTGGTAATATGAGGTAATACTGGTTTGGTTTTGTTCAAGCTCTGTTGGTATTTGTCATCATGACTTCAATAGTTTGTTTCTATTGGAACTAGTATTGGAGATGTTCTCAGTTCCTGGTATTAAAACAATTAAATTCCCCTCTTAATTTTAGTTTATAATGTCATTTTAAGATGGGGTACATAATGTTGAGCTCCATGGCCACACTCTCTTATCTTGCGTGATGACTGCAGTAAAAGACTCCTCTGCTTGATTACTTAAATGAGTTCTGGAGTCACCCCACTGGTTGCTATATGGACCAAGGAGTATGCTGTCCACCTCTGGCTTCAACAAAGCTCTGACCAGGTGCTGCTCAATAACTTTAAGACCACGGTCCCTGAAACAAGAAGGTTGTACCTTCTACGTCAGAACTAATTTATACTCCATTTCTACACTGAGCACAATACATCACAAACATTGAGTTCAGAGCGTTAGGCCAACTGTCAGCTTCATCTGAAATACTTTATACCAGTATTTCCCTCCCTAATGGTTACTACGCCTCTGCAATTCCAGCATTATTTCTTTCTAGTTAATAATCTAGGTGTCAGTGTACTGTTTAGCCATTCCATGCAGTTTTACTTTCCTCCGACACCTTCTGTTCAGGCTGGAGCACTATAGGCTTTACATCATGTTCGCTACTGAACCACACATATATACAGACATAAATTATCAATTTACATTCAATTTTCATTAAAAGATATTGAATATTTCAAGCTTACCACAATTCATGGAAATAATAATAAACAGTTTCGTTGACTGGCAATGAATATAGCACAACTCCGATCTGCCGATGTCCCAGGCTTTATTTTATAAAAAAATATACACTGGTGCTCAACGCACAGCTTCTTAGTAGGTTTATTACAAGATGTGGCAATGAACAGACGCTCTGAACTGAGTATATTCGCAGCTCTACCCAATCACACCACGTCTACACATCTTTTCAAAAAAGTACCCCTTTCTCACGTTTCCCCTGACAACACAAGATAGTATTTATAGTCCGACCAATCGTGTTTAGTCTTTCATTTGTTGCGCTCCAATCAAATAGGAGTTAACATGGTAGGCTATTTCCGTAACGTAATGTTTCTTCAAACACGTTATAAAAAAATTTTATGAGCAGAAATGATTTCATGCTGTCAGGCACCCCCACTATTTTATTTTGGCCATAACTTGGTAATTCCTAGACTATTTGCGTAACGTTTTACATATTCTTTGTCAGCAAACCCTAAGGAACCCAAATATACGAATTTAATGGAGCCAATATGCATTTTCTTCTAGGATAGTCGTGCTGTCATGTTTTCAAACGTAAACCGGTATAATGTCATAATTCCCAATAAGCGTTTTTCAGGATTTTAAAACCTAACTCTGGTATGGGTAGTGAATTTTATCACTGTCGATTTGAAATAAAGTTAGTGCATGTGGCCTTACACGCGTGATGGCAGCAATTGTGTATCGCGCGACGCGTGTTTAGTGTTGCACGTGTCCCTGCTTCTGCCTCTCCCTTCTCTCTATCCTTTAGTCCATCTGTCTTTTAGTTACGCCGTGTATAAAATGGAATGAATGAAATATTAAATTTAGGTCATTGATCAGCTTGCGTATCTCAAGGTTTTTCCCAGAAATACAGTACACGTTTCATTGAAGAAAGCGGGTAATAATACAGTAGGCTTTTACTATCAACGTGAAAGCGTTACAATTTGCAGACGAAGTAGAAAACAAGGGGATTTCGAGTACAGTCATTGTGACAGCACTGTTCTTTACCATTCTTCTTTCCTTTTATTAAATTTATTTGTTAGGCTTTGCATTTACGTTTTAATTTATATATGGGGATTAGAATAATTCACGACATCTCCCCTCTTAAAACAGACATTATATGTCAGTCCTTTATTCTATATACACATAGAGAAATTTATTATTATTTCTGGGGTTTACGGTGATTCTCATCACACGGATGGCGGCTTAAAAAATCCGCTCCCAAATTTGTTTTTCCAGATATATATACTCAATGCTAAAATTATAGGGAGCCAAAAGCAAGGACCATCGGAGTAACCTAGAGTTCTCATGCCTAGCCTGGGCTAGAAACGATAAAGGTTTGTGATCCGTTTGCAACTTAAATGCCTTCCCATACAGATAAATATTGAATTTCTTTATTGCCCATATTACTGCAAGACATTCTTTTTCGCTAGTTGAGTAGTTGATTTCAGCTTTATTCAATTTTCTGCTAGCATATGCCACTGGGCTTAATTCCCCATCCAATGCATCTGATTTCTGTAGTAGAGTTGCACCCAACCCAATATTACTGGCATCCGTCCTTACTATGAATTCTTGACTTAAGTCAGGTAATTTCAAAATAGGTTTACTTGTAAGCTTTTCCTTCAATTCTTGGTAAGCCATTTCACATTGTGGTGTCCATGTAATGCGATCTGGATGTCCTTTACGTGTCAAATCAGTCAACGGTGCACATATGGAATTAAAGTTTTTGATATACTTCTGGTAGAAACCACATAATGAGACAAAGGATCTCACGTCCTTCTTGGTTTGTGGTCTCGGGGCTTTCTTTAGTTTCTCTAAATTCTTTGGGTCAGGGGTCATGTTTCCCTGATAAACTGTGTGTCCCAAAATTCCAATTCTTTACATCCAACGCAACATTTGGTTGGTCGGGCTGTTAAATTTGCTTCCCTAAGTCGATCAAACAGCATCTTCAGAGAGTCAATGTGTTCCTCAAATGTTTCTGTTGCTATAAGGATATCATCCATGAAATTTGTTATACATGGATTATTCAGAGGGTCCAATAATTTTCTCATCATTCTAGAGAAGACACTAGGCGCATTCTTCAATCCAAATGGCAATCTATTAAACTCATAGTGTCCTTCTGAGGTACTAAAAGCTAGGTATGGTCTAACCTCAGGCTTTACTGGAATCTGATAGTATCCTTTACTCAGATCCACTTTTGAGAAATATTTTGCTTTATTTAGTCTGGCAAACAGCTGATTTGTATCCGGCAATGGATCCACCTGTCCTTCTGTAATAGCATTCAGTCTCCTGTAATCTATACAGAGTCTATGTTCTCCAGAGGGCTTCCTTAAGAGTACAACACCGGAACTATATGAGGATTCACTGTGTGAAATAATTCCTTCTTTTAACAGATAGTCTATCTCTTCCTTCAAAGCTTTCTCCTTAGCAAACGGAATCGAATATGGTTTCATACAGACAGGTGTGGGGTCTATCAGTTTCATATCATATTCCAATAGGTTTGTATGCCCTGGTCGGTCTGTTAACACCTCTGCATGATTATTTAGAACCTGTTGCACTCTCTCTTTCTGAGTTTTCGTTAAATGTGTACTGATTTTCACCTGTGCTGCTGTCTCACAGGGGTGTAATGGATATTCAAATGATGAAAGTGGTTCCTTTTTCATCTCCATGGCGATGGACAAGGTCAACAAGTGTGTCTCTTCCTGATGTTCTCTTTCCAAATATTTCTTCAGGAGATTCACATGATAGATTTTTTCTTTCCCCTTCTTATCTATCTTATAATTTGTTCTAGACACCTTCTCTAAAACTGTATATGGACCTTGCCATCCAATCTGTAACTTATTCTGACTCCCGGGGAGAAGAAGCAGTACCTTCTCTCCCACAGCCAAATCTCTGTCTTTCGCCTTCCTGTTATAATAGGCAGCATGTTTCTTCCTGGCTTGTTTCAAATTTTCATTGGCAAGTTTCCAGCCAGTTTTTAAACGAGTGGTCAGCTCATTCACATATTGGTATGAAGATGTAATGTTTTCCTCTGCCTTTTCATCAGTCCACGTTCTTAACAAAGCTACATATGGACCTTTAATTGTGTGGACCTATTTGTCCATGCACCGGTATGGTCTCTTCCACTCGAAGCTCTATATTGATGATTTTTCTTCCCAGAATTATCATGCATAAAACGACCGCTACCAATTTTTCTTTTGGGGCTTTCTCCCCACTTAAAATTCTTGATGAGAGATTTCCTCTCTACATCCTCTTCCTCCAGTTTGTTTAAGTCCGATTGAGGGATTTTCGGCTTATCCTGGGGTAAGATATCTTTTTGCACTCTCCGCATAGTGGCCATTGTAAAACAGTTAAGTGAAGCTTGTCCGTGAAAAGGGGCTTCCCATTCCATTTGGTCCACTTTATCAAATCTATTCTTCTTTTTATTATCAGGCCTAATTTTGCCCCGTGGCGTGTCCAGGTCCTGATCAATGTTCCCACTTGTGGGTGTTCCCTCATGTGCTATGCTACACCTTTCTACAAAATTCTCAATGTCCCATCTTGCTTTGGGCCAATAATAATTGTGAGCCACCTTTTGAATGATGGTACCTATCTTCTCATGGTCCCCATCTGGTTTCACATGTAGGCTCCTTATTAAGTCTGCCCTATATCTTTTAGGAAGTACCAGCTGTCCCTGACCTTTGGATCTAGCTCCAGTCTTCCTATACATCAACTTGTTTTTCATGTAAAAATCTCCCTTGCCTGGAGTTGTACGACAAGTTGACAATTTCCTGAAACAAGGCTTGAGTGTTTTATCCCCAGCCTGTGCCTTCCTCATCTCTTCTGGAGTGGTATCCAACATAATATCCTCCTCCTGTCTTGAGGTCGACCTGACCTGAAGGGTGGCCATATACACAGGTTTCCTTCTGCAACGGTCAGTGTCATGATTGTTCATCTTACAATTTTTACACCACCTTTTTCCTTGGTTGAAAGATTTTCTTTCATCATATTTCCTTTCATCGAATTGTGGGGTTTTATTTTTATTTTCATACCGTGGCCTATCAAACTGGTGCTTACTTTTGTTTTGATCCCTAGGATCAAATTTATTAAAGTTCTGTGGTGCCCTAAAGTTATCCACTTGTTTCTTTTTATTACCTGTTACCTCTGCTTGAGCTGCTTGATACCTTTCAGCAACATTTAGCAACTCACCCAGCATCTCTGCACCTTGTTCCATGAGAAACTTTCTCATGTCTGGAGCCATGGACTCTCTTAATTGCTCTATAAGGACCATTTCCTTAAGATCTTGGGTTTTCCCCAGAGAAGTCCATTTCTCCAAGTATGTCTCTATTCGTGCAGAGAACTGGTGATAGGTTTCACCTGACAGTAGTTTAGCATTCCTAAATTTTTTCCTGTAAAATTCTGCATTCTTTTCATATCTTAACAAAAGAGCCTGCTTTAGCATGTCATAATTTTCCTGATCACCTCTGCTCATTTTTGCAAAAACTTCATAAGCTGCCCCACGAAGTCCCTGAGATAACTTTAAGCTCCACCTTTCTCTCTCTAACCCATATGTGGTAGCTAATAGTTCATACCTATTTAGATAGCTCTCTATATCATCGTCTTTCTCAACAAAATGATCTAAATGAAAATTCATAGCTGAGGTTGAGGCTCCCTGGCTAGCAGTAGCATCAGAGGTAAAGGGACTGGCACCATTTTCAGGAGCATGGCCTTGAAACTCAAACTCCCTTAGTCGTAACTCGTGTTCCCTTTGTAATCTCTTCTCCTCCTTTTCTGCCTCCCTCTCTGCAGTCAATCTTCTTTCTTCTGCTTCCAATTTCTTAGCCTCTTTGTCAGCCTCAATCTGCAACCTCTTAGTCTCAGCCTCTAATTTTCTTTCGGCCTCTTTTTCTAATCTTCTTTCTTCCCGTTCAATATATTTGTCACATTCAGCAGTGACATAAGAAATCATAATTTGCCCGTCCATTCCTAACTCTTTCGCAGTCTGTACAGCAGCAGATCGAAATTTTGCCAGGTCGGCCATTGTCTAACAGATAAATGTCTAAAATATTTAACTAAACAATTTTATCTATGACTAATTAACTCAAGACAACACAGGCACTGTGAGCTCAACCTTATTTATTTTCACCCAAGGATACCTTTTAAATCTTATTATTCCCTGAAGTGAGTTACCCCCAATATTTGTAATAGGGAAAGATTCAAAATCCCGAGGGCGAGACCCCAATATATGTGGTAAAATGGGATGTTATAAATATTTATAGGGGACTTAGTGTACTGACTGAGATCAGCTGTGAAGGTATCTATATCTAATAAGAGTAGTGTATTATAGATAACCTTACTTACTGCCACATATGTATACCTCAGTCAGAATTATTCTGGAATAGTGTGATGACTACGTTATATGTCTAGGGTATGTGTATGATGAAGTGTAAGTCATAACAACAACAGACAGATAAACAATTTAATTTATTCCACCACACTTGACAACACTGTGACACTCACATACATATAACACTCTAAGAGGATATCTTAAAGGAGTCACTGATAACTTTTCAAATAACAATATGTATTCAGTGCTGTCATGAATGTATATGTGTCCTGATTCAAATACAAAGGGAACCAGGAATCACAATCAATTTTAATTACAAGTTATATGTACAGAATTTATTAATATGATTCTTGTAGTGACATATATTATTACTGGTATCCTATGTGTGTCAGTTGTGTAGTGGTAATATGAGGTAATACTGGTTTGGTTTTGTTCAAGCTCTGTTGGTATTTGTCATCATGACTTCAATAGTTTGTTTCTATTGGAACTAGTATTGGAGATGTTCTCAGTTCCTGGTATTAAAACAATTAAATTCCCCTCTTAATTTTAGTTTATAATGTCATTTTAAGATGGGGTACATAATGTTGAGCTCCATGGCCACACTCTCTTATCTTGCGTGATGACTGCAGTAAAAGACTCCTCTGCTTGATTACTTAAATGAGTTCTGGAGTCACCCCACTGGTTGCTATATGGACCAAGGAGTATGCTGTCCACCTCTGGCTTCAACAAAGCTCTGACCAGGTGCTGCTCAATAACTTTAAGACCACGGTCCCTGAAACAAGAAGGTTGTACCTTCTACGTCAGAACTAATTTATACTCCATTTCTACACTGAACACAATACATCACAAACATTGAGTTCAGAGCGTTAGGCCAACTGTCAGCTTCATCTGAAATACTTTATACCAGTATTTCCCTCCCTAATGGTTACTACGCCTCTGCAATTCCAGCATTATTTCTTTCTAGTTAATAATCTAGGTGTCAGTGTACTGTTTAGCCATTCCATGCAGTTTTACTTTCCTCCGACACCTTCTGTTCAGGCTGGAGCACTATAGGCTTTACATCATGTTCGCTACTGAACCACACATATATACAGACATAAATTATCAATTTACATTCAATTTTCATTAAAAGATATTGAATATTTCAAGCTTACCACAATTCATGGAAATAATAATAAACAGTTTCGTTGACTGGCAATGAATATAGCACAACTCCGATCTGCCGATGTCCCAGGCTTTATTTTATAAAAAATATACACTGGTGCTCAACGCACAGCTTCTTAGTAGGTTTATTACAAGATGTGGCAATGAACAGACGCTCTGAACTGAGTATATTCGCAGCTCTACCCAATCACACCACGTCTACACATCTTTTCAAAAAAGTACCCCTTTCTCACGTTTCCCCTGACAACACAAGATAGTATTTATAGTCCGACCAATCGTGTTTAGTCTTTCATTTGTTGCGCTCCAATCAAATAGGAGTTAACATGGTAGGCTATTTCCGTAACGTAATGTTTCTTCAAACACGTTATAAAAAAATTTTATGAGCAGAAATGATTTCATGCTGTCAGGCACCCCCACTATTTTATTTTGGCCATAACTTGGTAATTCCTAGACTATTTGCGTAACGTTTTACATATTCTTTGTCAGCAAACCCTAAGGAACCCAAATATACGAATTTAATGGAGCCAATATGCATTTTCTTCTAGGATAGTCGTGCTGTCATGTTTTCAAACGTAAACCGGTATAATGTCATAATTCCCAATAAGCGTTTTTCAGGATTTTAAAACCTAACTCTGGTATGGGTAGTGAATTTTATCACTGTCGATTTGAAATAAAGTTAGTGCATGTGGCCTTACACGCGTGATGGCAGCAATTGTGTATCGCGCGACGCGTGTTTAGTGTTGCACGTGTCCCTGCTTTCTGCCTCTCCCTTCTCTCTATCCTTTAGTCCATCTGTCTTTTAGTTACGCCGTGTATAAAATGGAATGAATGAAATATTAAATTTAGGTCATTGATCAGCTTGCGTATCTCAAGGTTTTTCCAAGAAATACAGTACACGTTTCATTGAAGAAAGCGGGTAATAATACAGTAGGCTTTTACTATCAACGTGAAAGCGTTACAATTTGCAGACGAAGTAGAAAACAAGGGGATTTCGAGTACAGTCATTGTGACAGCACTGTTCTTTACCATTCTTCTTTCCTTTTATTAAATTTATTTGTTAGGCTTTGCATTTACGTTTTAATTTATATATGGGGATTAGAATAATTCACGACAGTAGAGTTTGTGAATCAAGTAATCGTGTTTCGGTGGCAGCTCACAGACACATGGCGAGTCACGCAACCTGTCACTTTTCAATTCTTATAAATAAGCCTTACTTGACTGAAGTTCTAGAATATTCTGAATTTAATCGTTTATAATCTTACCTTTCGAGATGAATTTTTAGAATATCCATGAAATGTCCTGCACGTGGAATAATATTTCGCTGTATGTCACGAAATCATGTCGATTTCCAGCTGTCTCAGCTTACAGTTTGTTTAGGTTGCGTGATAGTGAATAATATTATCTTTGGATTAAAACAGAATACGTCCAATAATCGCAGAGATCATTCTTTATTTCTGACATTTTAAAAATGTCTGAGCAGTTAATTTTATTGTTAATTGCTTTCAAGTTTGACCTTCAGAGGACCTTCTTGACACCTCTGCTAGGAGACCATTTCTTTCTTTTCTTTTCCTTTGTTTTTTTCCTGACCTAAAAAACCATGGCCAACAGATTCTCTGTTTCATCTTCTGTTGTCAGTTCTGCCAGATGTAGTGACGAACAGTGAGCTACGGAAGGGAATGGGGCAGCAATCAGTTCAGCTGAAGAATAGAGAATGAAAGTGTGGATTAATAAGGCAAAACCTCAGGAAACTGGTTCAACCAGCAAAACCTCGGGAAACTGGTTCAACTAGCAAAACCTCAGGAAACTGGTTCAACCAGACATGCTGTACTTTGGAACCCATAGGGAAAGAGAAGAGTTGGTGAGATTCTAAAGAACTTTAAAGAAGAAAAACAAAAACAGCCTGTGGAATCACAGGCAGAGTTAAAAAGACTGTCCAAATAGAATTTAGTAGACAGCCAAACTTGCAACAGTGTGTTACACCCGAACGAAAAAAAGAATAATTATAATAATGGATGTTATCTGTGTTTTTCAACTTTTTTTTTTGGGGGGGAAATAAAATTTTACCTCGTTTTGACGAGGCGCGTCCCGTTCAACCTAGTCGGTTATATTATGGCGCATGTCTGAATACAAAAGACCTCTACGTGTGATAGCTTTTTTATGAATTTAATTCTTCTGCTACTCCATTTGTTTTTCATTGTTCAACACAAAAATACAGGCCTTTGTCTTTTGACTAATATTTTACTCTCTTAACACCTGTCCCTGTTCATGACAACTACTCACCAACACGTGGGCGATTAGCCAGCCACCTGTATGCAGCAGTTGTAACTCGTCACCTGACGTACATTCATATCGTACTGCAGCAGTACGTTTGTTAGACCTACCTTGGCTTCTTCCATTTTATCCGCTGTCCAATTTTAATGTATTTAATTCATGCACTATTCGCTTAATTGGTGAGTGAAGTAGAGGTAGACATAAAAATACATGGAAACGAGAACTGGAGTTAGAACAGAAAATGAAGAGGAAGGCATGTAAAGCGTGAGCTGATGGCACGGGACAGGACAACTTGGTAGGTGTTTGTTGAAAGCCTATGCTCCTTTGGGCAGCTGAAGGCTAATGACTATAGTCTTCATTACTACTGCACCATTTACTTCACTTAATATTTTGTTGACCTCCTGATCTCACCTGATTTGGATATGAGAGGTCACAGCAGTGAGGTCTGAAAATATACAGAGAAAAGACAAAAATGGTGAGAATGCATGCGGTAAACGATAGCCAGATTACACTTGGAGAAGAATCCCTACAAGATGTCGACTCCTGCATATATCTTGGAAGCAATGTTAAAAAAATCTGGATGCCCGGGCTGTAATATAAGAGAGTAAGATAAGGTTTCAGTGCATTGGGCAGTGTCGAAAATCACAAAAAATGAAGTTTAACAGAAAAATAAGAATCCTCGACTCGAGTGTCAAGTCAGTCTTGTTGTATGGCTCAGAAACATGCAGGAGCATAAATACGAGAATCTTGAAGTCACACGTTTATAAATGGGTGTTTGCGTGGAATAGAAGGATTGAAATTGTATTTCCATGTCTCCAATGTGGAATTGATGGAAAGACCCAGATTAATACCAGTGGAATAAATGTCGAGGAAAGATGTTCGTGTTAGGTTGGACTGACATTTATGATACTTTTTAACAGCATTGCTAAAGTCCTTGTTCTTGAATATCTACTGTAAGAGAAATAAAGGGCGAGCGAATAGCATGTGGAAAAGAGAACTGGAGACAAACTGAATAGGGAGACAGTGGACATAGAAAGACCTTGAGCAGATGGCATAGGATAAGAAGACTTGGCATGAGTTCGCTGAAGTTCTATGCTTCACATGGAGCGAAAGAGCAGTGTGTGACGTATAATGGAAATATAGCCTACAGTATCTGACAGCTCTGAAATCCCGTTAACGGTCTATGATTCGCTAGCAAAGCCATGCAACTTACAGCCTGCGTTTACTCATTTTTAATCCACGACTCTTTTCCCTGAAACGCAAACAAACTAAGCATTTACCAACTTCCGTGACCTGCCAGTCATAACAGGGAGCGAACCTGGTTGTTTACCTGAGTTTCTCACGCGAGCTGATCTGTCAATCATCAGATATCAGACAGATTCACGTGGAAAAACACCGAACCTCTTTGAAGTGAGACGATCGTGCAAAATATTTTCCCGAGGGATTCTTTGATGTTCGTACATACAGGGGGAGACAAATATTTTATCCCCAGAAACAGGGAAAATCTCGGAAGGAAACCCGTTTCACGGTTTAAGCCTCTGTTGCCGATTAGCAACGACCGACAGAGCGACCGGGTAGCCTTTTATCTGGGGAAACGTAGTTTCCTGATTTTCTGCTATGCACTATAGTGTGAAAATTAGCATCACCTTTGGATCAGAGAGGCGGGACCCAAAGATGCAGCAATAGTGAATGCAGTCAGCGGACCCATAGCTTGACTGCTTGCATCAGAGTCAGCGAACCAGAGCTGACTAAGACCGTACTCCACCTCCACGTGGTGGTCCTGGAAACAGTCTGCAGCAGTGCAGTCTGGCTGAGCGAGTACGGATCGCAGAGGGAAGGCAAACCCGGTCCCAAAAAATGCCGTGCTGAAGTCGGATGTGCCGACCGAAAGGTGCAGATATCACAGCTACGGTGTAAACAGACACAACGTAACCACCGTCCTTTTCAGGGCGAACGAGGAAGAAGAAGAAGAAGAAGATCAGAGAGACAATAATGTATATAAACTGCGTCTTCTCAAATCAGTTATCGCTCAAAATTTTTCGGAGTCTAAACACGTAGTCTAGAACCATTTTGTGGAAGATGTGTTAATAGCCTTCGTGCGGATTTCATTCGGATTTTCTGGTAATAGAAATTAGTGCTTAAGTGTTAAAATGTGTTAAGTTTTACCATTATAATTCACTGTGATTTCCTAGCGTTAAAACTAGTGAAATAAAATAACGCGTAGATATTTCTTGCCAGTTGTTCAGTTTAATGTAAATTCCATCACCCGCTTTCTTACACAAGAAGATACGGTTTAGCTGACTGAATTAAAATGCTAGGCGTGACTGATAGTGGACCATAGAATTCACGTTATATTTCATTTTGTGCGATTATAAAAGTGACTAGTGTTTAAGATCATGCGACTAAACAAACAGACGCCGACAATCTAATAGCTATTAATGACAGGCGATATTTGTTAAGTGCGCGTAGGGATAATTAAATAATAATTGACATTGTGCGCTGATCGTTGACCGGAGCAGGAGGGGAAAGGCTGCATGCCTCAACCAAACCTGTACTCGCTATGCGACGCGCGATAGGATAGGCTAGAGACACCGTGTGCCTTTTAACTTTAATCAGGACTGACGGAGAGGATAAGAGATCGTCTCGTCCCCTTCCGTGTATATATATGTAGAGATATAATAGTAGCATTTTTTCATAATGTTTCTCTATTCTCGCAGACCTGATCAAACGGCGACCAGCGGTCTATTTTGGTCCTTTTCTTCATCTACTGATTGATTAATGTTGTCTTCTTCTTGGCTTACGTGTCCCCAAGTTCAGTTGTGAACAGGACTGGCCAAAGAGGCAAATTAACATTTCAAATAGTAAATTTAACTGGACTTATAAATACCCAGATATTGTTCAATTTTATCAGCCCACTGTGGCGGAACAAAAATAACATTTCTATCTGACTTTTGACAGTCTTATCCATGTGGATTTTATCCATAAGAGTTACGCTGTTTCAAAATAGGCAATCACCACAGAGCCAGCCGATAGGATTTACCATCATCATCAGTTATAAATTGTAACAGTTTTTAGCAACCAGGAGTTTCAAAAGACTGGAAGTATTTTCTACTGTTTACTGTGAACGCAGATCGCGGTTTTTTCTACATTAACTATTCGAGGTGACATTTGTCCATGCAGGAATCAACCACCAAATTTGACGCCCCCCTCATAAAATCTCATGTTATAGAGGAAGGACTGGGGTCAGATTTGGAAGAAAAAAAAACACTGGAAGTTAAAGCCAGGATACTCGTATTTCCACGGGATGTATCACCAAGATTAGGTAAGCGTGATTGAGTGGCCACTGTATGTCAGACAGAGAGAGTGAATAATTTCTTAGTTACAGACACTTAATCATCTTTGGTTTTGCTTAAATATTGTTTACTTACTGAGTAGCATTTAGTAGGAACTTTGTTCTTTTCTTTACTGTCTATGCTGTAACATAGTGCTAACCTTTAACCTTTGGGGTTATTAACTTGTTGGGTTCTTTTCTTCTCAATGAGGGGAGGGCACATGTATTCTGTTATTTTTCTATGTATGACATTCTGATTGTATTTGATCTTTCTTTAGATATTCGATGTTGTAAAGTTTAATGATAATAAACAACAAAAAGAACTTAACTTTGTGTGTTGGTCAGACCCATACCCAATTTACCATAGTTTTTTCACGTTTGTGTGTCTTGTTGTCACATAACTGTGTGTGTGCGTTTAGTTAAACTTATATTTCTAGATATAGGGAGGTGCAAGATTGTCTTATACTAAAAGATAGTCGTATAGATAGGCTGGACTAGAGAAACTACTCATTCCAGAGACAGATCTTCTCCTTAAACTATCCACTCGTGAAATCTATTCTCACACCTTTACTTCTCACGTACTATCACCATCCACTCTACTCAGGCGGGACCATAAATATTTTTCAAACCTATCTAAATTCACGACACAGTGCTAATAAATTATATTGGCCGTGCTTCCACTGGTTCCATGGCATAATCTTAGAGCTTTTTTGTCACATTTACCACAGTACTCATTCTCGTGCGATTTCCTTTTTTTTTTTTTTTTTTTTTTTTTTTTTTTTTTTTTTTTTTTTTTTTTTTTTTAAGATTCTCGCCGGATATCAGTTCTCGGAATTTATAGTCTTCATTTGTTGCATGTCAAATGTATCTGTCTTTGCTCTCCTGTTGTGTCTATGACGAGGACATAGTTGTTATCAATAGATTTGGCCGCTTTTTTCTGTTGTTATTATCGGAGTGAGTTTCTACTTAATGCTTTACGTTGCTTTCTAATCATATTCTCCGACTTCACTCCCTAAATCCATTAGTTCATCAGGGTCTCATGGCGAGGATAATTCTGTGGGTTATCATCTGACACTATAAACTCCCACTGTGAAGATATATTCTAGATGTTAGTCGGTAGGAAACGCCTATGGCTTGACATGCATTGTTCTCAAGTTTCAATATTTTTACAAAACCCGCATAGACGGAAACGTTGTGTATGTAAAGTGATTACCCAATAGTCTAGAACAGTTAGGGTGCATGATGCACTCTGGGGTGCCTTGGTTTTGCTAAATAAGAAAATAATAGGCAAATGTATAGCGACAAAAGAAGCATGACTAAACCAGAAGTGCAAAGACTGGACCTGCAGCACAGAAAAGACACAACACCAATAACTGATGAACAGTGTGATTCTGTAGACGGTAAAGGTACAAACAATGGCAAATATATTATAAGAAATTGAATAAAGAGGACCACAGAAGTAAAAACTGATCTACATTTTGAGTTTCATAGACTACACTAATGCATTTAACAAAGTGAATCACCAGTAAATTATCAAAATGTTATAAAACGTAAACATTTGTGGTAAGGACCTGAGATTAATAAATAAAGTACATGTGTTGGCAACAAACAGCAGCTGTGAGAATCAACAGTCAAATATGAACATTTCAACAGGTAAAAAAGTGTTAGACAGGGATGTGTTCTGTCACCAGATCTTTTCAATTAGTACAGTGGGAAAAAATGAAATCCACAGAGGGCATTCCAGAAATATCAGTTGGTGGACATAATATAAATAACTTGAGGTACGCTGATGAGACAGTCTTACTGGCAAATAGTGAAAATGAGTTGTAGGAAATGATTGATACAGAAGTGACAGAAAGTTAAAATAAAGTCCTTAGACTTAATAGCACAAAAAGACAAGCGATAGTTCATAGAAATTTCATAAATTATATCCCCTCAACTGGGAATCGAACCTGGTACCTCTAGAATTCGAGGCGGACGCCAAACTTCTTAGCCACTCCGACCCACTGGGATGTCTTGAAAGATGCCACTGTGCCAAGGAATTTTATTCCTTAGTTTAGAAATAAACAATCTTTAGCTTAAAAACAAAACAATCCACTTTCTTTTGATCATCTTATGAGAAAGAATCTGGAGTATATCGGGAAAAAAGGAAAGAAAGAAAGAAAAAGAGATAGAAGACGACAAAGAAATAAAGATTCTGGACAGTTTGAAATCATGACATGGACAGAAGTCAACAGCAGATTTGGTCAGTAATACTGTAGGTAGGAAGTTCTGTTATATAAAGGTATGTCAATAAGGCCTCTAGTGTGTGTGTTTTTGTATATATATATATATGAATGTGCGCGTGTGTGTATGATTAATGTCTTTGTATTCCCATGTGGCCATAAACCTTAGAAACTTTGTTGAGGATCTTCATACCTGGGCCTCCATCCCAAAACTTGCCACAAAAGACCGTAACTTTTCTTGTGCGGATGCCAACAATGTACATCTTCTTCTTCTTTGATCCATAACTGCCAACCGTCAAAGCAGTCAGCGGCATCACGCCTGGTGGCATCTTGTAGGGCAGCAACAAATTGATTCCACTTTGCTCGGTCGGCGGCCATCCTTCGTACAGTGCCCCCAATGGTAAACAGCTTAGAAATGTTGTTTTTAGGGGCATCCCTGTCGGCCTCTCTTTCGCTTTCCCTGAGGCTTTTTTATGGGGGGTCCATAGCATCTTCTTGTCGGATGGTATCATACCTGGGCCTGGCCAACCCAAAGCGTTGCCACTAAAAGCACCTGGTACTCCGACTAAGTTTCTTGTTGCGGATGCCAAAAATTGGACATTTTCCTTCAGATTGTTGGAAGGAGGACTTTGATCCATAACTGTCCAACACCGTCATAGAAAAGCAGTCAGCGGCATCACGTCCTGGTGGCATGGGAAGACTTCCAAATGTTGGAAAACAGCAAAGGCTGTTCTCTCGCGTTATTCATTCTGTTGTTAATGTCCTTGCTTGTTCCGCCGTCAGGTGTTACTATGCATCCTAGGGAAGTAAATGTGTCTGTCTGTTCTAACTTCTGGTTCCTTACTGTTATTGGCACAGGATTGCCCACATTTAGTGTCATGACCTCTGTCTTCTTCAGATTGATGTTCAGGCCAACCTGCTGGCCTTACTTATTCAGTCTATCGGTTTTGTCTTGAATGTGTTGATGTGAATGCGCGAGTAATGCAATGTCATCTGCATATTCCAGGTCTTCCAGTGTAGAAAACGTTGTCCATCTAATTCCTCTTGGACTGCCCTCTGTTGTCTGGCGCATCACCCAATCTATGACTGTCAAAAATAATGTTGTTGATAGGGGCATCCCTGTCGTACTCCTGTTTTCACTTCGAAAGTTACATTACTCAATCCAACACTGCACGTACAGTTAGAATAGAGGCTTTTTATGATGGAAACAATGCGACTGGGAATTCCATAAGCCCTCAGAATTTTCCATAGGCTGTCCCTGTGTATGCTGTCGAAAGCCTTTTCAAAATCAACAAAGTACATGTCAGAGAAATATTCTGCCACTTTAATAGACATAAAAACAAACAAATAAGAGAAACATGTTGCTTGATGTTTTTTTAAATATTTTTTAATATTTGATGAGAGGAGCACTCGAGAATGAAATATTACCTTGCTATAAGAAGGTATTAGAGGACATTCAACGGCAGCTGAGCAAGTGTACCTGTCTGAGCAATTACGAGAAAAGAATTAAAGTAAAGATCTAATGCTTTCAGCATCTGTAGCACATTTAGAAGACCGAGAAGTAGAAATAGGTAAACATAATGTATTTTGACATTGTTGTAAATGTACAGTTATCTTTAAAATGTTTGCCTTGATAGCCAGTGTTCTGAATATATATTTTAACAATGTCTGGGTACCCTCCTCACGTGAGCGCTACTTGAAGTTGGTTGACTACAAGGAAAGACTGCTTCTAGTTGGTATACACATATAGGTATTCACGTGAATGATAACATTATTATTCCCGTGCTTTGTTGGTTGTCATGGCAAAAGCTTAGTTTGGTTTGGTTTTAAAGACTATCTTCACAGCACACAGACAACTCCATCAGTGCTCCGATCTCCTATCTGGCCACCACTTTTGTTACCGTAGTTTGTTTAGGTTTCATTGTAGGTTTCGGTTAGCATTTGACTTCGGTAACAAATATATTTTTGAGGCTAAGTTCCTGCTTTAGGCTTGTTTATCATTGAAATACATTGCTCTGGTCATGTGATGACTATTCTTAGTGTAGAGCGAGATCGTGCTAAGATGTAAACAACGAATGCATGGGCCAACAGTGATAATATTCAATAGAGCAATTTCACTTGACAAAAGTCCGCTAAGTTGAGAGTCCACAGGTTACATTTATTAACGGCATACAAGTTCAGTTAAAACAGTTCATGATCAATCAAGCAAATACATTCTACAAAACGTCTCCTGAGTTTACCTCATTGTAGTCGTCCTACCGTCAGATTATTTACACGTGATTCCATAATCCGGTAACGAATAATTTGACTTAGGCGATCAATCTGAATTCTGGATACTTATTCATAACAACTTGCTCCCGATACATTCTATCCAATCGAAGTATATTCCACTTCAGTAACTGAGACGTAAATCGTATCCAATAATAATAGGCAGACCCTAGTGCCATATAATAAGTTCCTTTATATAATTATCATCATCATGGGAGACTTCCAACAAAACGCGTCCGTCAAGGACCACGGTCACTACAAAAGGGGGTTCAATTACAAGGTCGTCACGCCGTAGCTTAACAACGTGGCACGTCATTCTCAAACTAGGCAACCTATACCCTTTCGCGTTCAAAACCAAGAATCCGCGAAAACATAATATAAATTAATAGCGTCTTACAAACCAAAATGCGCAACTTTAAATATAGAGCTCACTACCCTAATGGCTACAATCCCAAATCCTCTCGTAACAGCCCCTCCCCCCTTAGCAAAACCTTAAATCATAGGAAACTCACGACGTCTCAAAATAAATGAAGGCTATATCGCTTTCGCTGTAGCTTAATGCGTGGAATGAAAATTCATCCGCATTAATTACTAACAGTGCTGTTTTTTTTTTTTTTAATCAATCCTCTGTCTTTAGTTTTAACACAATGTTAGCGTTAAAAAAACGTGAAAAGATATTGAGCGGCTCTTATATTATGAAACAAAATTATAAAACTGCTCCGTTATTTCTTGACGGGTTACTTGTGAAGAGATCTATTAAACCCGAGTTAAACAAAGATTGTTGGACTCTACTTTGGGATTATACTAATGGGTGTTCAAGAAAACTTTCACAGAAAGCACAGTGCAATGCGCCCTGTTTCCGTATTTTCCAGAAAAGCTAGTGCAATATTTTCATGGCGGAGGGACGCAGGAACATTTCGTACTCAAAAAATGTATAATGATAAGCCACAAGGAATAATAGATGTTAATTTTTAGTTCGTTGTCCCTTTAAGTAAGGGAATAATTGTTTTACTTGGGTTTTGTATAAAGATTTTTTGTTGTTGTTGAATATTTTTAAAATGAATATTCTGGCCTAATCTCAGGTTATTGGAAGCATTCTTCCAGGTATTATTATTCAATAATACATTGTGTTGCCGTATGCTTCTAAGATTCGTGATATACCTTTAAACATTATTGGACTAATTATTGTGTTCCCCATTTGTTACAAGGTATAGACAATTATAACTTGTATTTAGACTGTATGCTCTCAAAATTATCAATACAATTAAAAATAAAAAGTAAATTAAATGTGGCCTGTTGCGCACTAAGTTTTCTTGGGTTCATGAGTTACTCAGTCCGATTACATGAGTTACTCAAAGTCCGATGTAAGGTTACATGAGTTACTGAGAGTCCGATGTAAAGTTACATGAGTTACTCAAAGTCCGATGTAAGGTTACATGAGTTACTCAAAATCCGATGTAAAGTTACAAGAGTTACTCAACGTCCGGTGTAAAGTTACATGAGTTATTCAAAGTCTGGTGTCAAGTTACATGAGTTACTCAAAGTCCGATGTAAGGTTACACGAGTTACTCAAAGTCCGAAGTAAAGTTACCTGAGTTACTCAAGGTCCGATGTAAAGTTACACGAGTTAGTCAAAGTCCAGTGTAAAGTTACACGAGTTTCTCAAAGCCCGATGTAATGTTAACATAAGTTTCTCGAAGTCCGGTGTAAAATTACAAAAGTTTCTCAGTCTGATTTAAAGTTCATTGAGTTTCTCAAAATCGGTGTAAATCATGTTACTCACTCCGATGTAAAATTACAAGAAGCAAAAAGAAATTTTAAAAAAATGAATGAAGACTACTGGTCTAGAATGCCAAGAACTTCCATTACTGCTCATTATCGTCTGCTGTAATGAGACCAGGTCGTTACCATACAACACTCCTACATTCGTGAGGCCTGCATGCCGCAGTTGTGTTAACGTGGATTACCGGCCCTTTAAATCTTCTGGTAGACGTTCAGCCTATAGGCTACATGTTACATGACGTTATTCCTCTAGTTATTCCCCCCTGGGTCAGACATCTTAGCTTTGCCTACCTTTAAGTTGCTTCCACGCAGTAATGTTGTGCACGAAACAAAAATTTTAGAATATTTATTAAAGTTCCTACGTTACGTTCTCGTCGTCCTGCCCGTTGTAAAATCGTAAACAATATTTTCTTCTTGGGCATTAATGATGGTAACCTGTGCTACTCAGAATATTGAAGGCAAACATTTATTATTCATCTTCTCTCTTCAGAATTTGCAGCTGCTGTCTACGCGCACTTCTTATTTCTAATTTATCTACTTGTGATGTCCTGAAACGTCGGCAGTGGAAGTTCGTGTACACGTATTGCGAGCTGATTTGTGCTTCTTTTAGATTGTTGTAGTGCCTTCATATTTCTCTCCTGAACCGCCTCTTGAAACGTTTTCTCCTGAACCGCCTTATTTAAATATATTCGTCTATGCCGCCCCTTTAAACGCAAAGTAAGCCGCCCCTCGAAACATTTCTTGAGCTGCCCCTGTAAACAGTTCCTGAGCCGCCAAGATACATGTATAGCACCAGAGCAAATATTCATCATTATGAAATTAAGAACATTATTGACACGAGACACCAATATAACAATGATGAAATCTAAATATTTATATTACGCAACAACTATAATATGTCAGCGTAAACCAGTATAACAGTAATGAAGATAAAACTTTACAGCAGCTATTACCTGTGAACGTACAACAATTATTACCTGTGAACGTACATCAGCTATTACCTGTGAACGTATAGCAACTATTACCTGTGAACGTACAGCAGCTATTACCTGTGAACGTACAACAACTAGTACCTGTGAACTACAACAACTAGTACCTGTGAACTACAACAACTATTACCTGTGAACGTACAACAACTATTACATGTGAACGTACAGCAACTATTACCTGTGAACGTACAACAACTATTACCTGTGGACGTACAACATCAATTATCTGTGAACGTACAACAACTATTACCTGTGAACGTGCAACAACTATTACCTGTGAACGTACAACAGAAGATGTACAGATCATATATTCACCCTCGGGAACATCATAGAGCAGTGCTCAGAATGGCAGACAGCTATACATTAACTTTGTGTTTATTTTGAAAAGGCTTTTGACAGCATACACAGGGACAGCCTATGGAAAATACTCAGGGCTTATAGAATTCCCAGCTGCATTGTTTCCATCATAAAAAGCCTATATGCTAACTTTACATGCAGTGTTGGGCAGAGCAACCTAACTTTTGAGGTGAAGACAGGAGTACGTCAGGGATGCCCCTCATCAACAACTTTATTTTTGACAGTCATAGACTGGGTGATGCGCCAGACAACGGAGGGAAGTCCAAAAGAAATTAGATGGACAACGTTTTCTACACTGGAAGACCTGTAATATGCAGATGACATTGCACTACTCGCACATTCACATCAACACATCCAAGAAAAAATCAGATCGACTGAATAGGTATAGCCAGCTGATGGGTCTGAACATCAATCTAAACAAGTCAGAGGTCATGACACTCAATGTGGGCAATCCTGAGCCCATAACAATAAGGAACCAGAAGCTGGAACAGACAGGCACATTTACATACCTAGGATGCATAGTACACCCCGACGACGTAACAAGCAAAGATATCAACAACAGAATGAAAAAAGTGAGAACAGCCTTTGCTAGTCTAAACAACATCTGGAAGTCCTCTCAGTACAGCACAAACACCACATTAAGATTATATGAGAGCTGTGTACTTTATGTGCTTCTCTTTGGTGCGGAATACGGGAGAGTAACAGATAAGGAAGTGTGAAAATTGTCCTCTTTCCACACAATCTTACTTACTTACTTAGTCGTTCCCCTTCTACCGTGAGGTGTAGAGGTTTGGAAGAGAGAGCGCCAGACTATCCTATCGGCTGTCTTCCTCCTGGCCTGGCTCCACTCCAGTCATCGATCCCTCAAAGACTGTCCAATGCTGTCCTCCCAGCGGACTCTGGGTCGTCCCCGGGGTCTGGATCCTTGGCCCTTTGTTTCCCACGCCTGTCGTGGTATCCGATCTTCTCCCACTCTGCAGACATGGCCAAACCATCCCAACCGGGACCGCTCCACCTGGGTCCGCAGGGGGTAGGATTTAAGGCCTTGACGTATCGTCTGGTTGCGTACCATGTCTCCCCTTGTTACCTCAACCACCTTCCTCAGACACCTCATTTCTGAGGTTTGGATCTGGCTTCTATGGGTTGTAGTCACCGCCCATGACTCGCATCCGTATGTCAAGACTGGGACATAGGTGGAGCGGTATACAGCCATCTTCGTTTTCTTACCAACCTCTCTCTTGCTGAGGAATCCTCGATTTATGGCCTGAAAAAAAAGTCTCCCAGCTGCTGCTTTTCGAGTGGCCAACTCTTCTTTGATGCCTCCCTTTCGGTCTATAATAGCTCCGAGGTATTTAAAGTGGTCGACCTGCTCCAGGACCTGTTCTCCCAGCTTAATCTGATGTTTTCTTTCTTCTCGTGATATCACCATGGATTTTGTTTTAGAGCTGCTTATGACCATCCCTCTCTTCTCCAGCTCTTCCTTCCAGACTTGCAGGTTGGATTGGAGATGTGCCTCTGATTTAGCAATCAGGGCAACATCATCAGCAAATGCCAGCTCCGAAATATAGACCTGTCTCATCTTCCAGTACCCCCACTGAATACTTTCTTGTTCTCTCCTTACATGCCTTGATGACATCGTCCATAAGGAGTATGAAGAGGTAAGGTGATAGGATATCACCTTGTCTTACACCAGTGGTGGTCCTGAACTCTTCCGACTTATGGTTTGCTGTCCTCACATAATTTCTACAAGACTTGTAGAAGCTCTGTATAGCATGAATCAGAGGTGCTGGAATATTCTTCCTTGCCAAACAGTCCCAAAGTTTGCTCCAGGGGACCCTGTCAAACGCCTTTTCCAGATCTATGAAACAAAGATGCATCTCACTCTTATACTCAAGGGCCTTTTCACTCAGCTGTCTGAGTGTGAAGATTAGTCCACACAATCTGTCTATGGAAAATTCTCTGAATCTTTTGGCCGAATACCATCACCAACCAAGAACTGCTTAATCGGAGTAACCAAGAGGACATGCACACCATCATAGCTGGCAGACTGCAGTTGGGTTGACCACGTCCTCAGAAGAGACCCCGATACCATCACAAAAACAGCTATGCTATGAACCACCGACGGAAAGCGAAAGAGAGGCCGACCAAATACTACTTGGCGGAGAACTGTGGAGGCCGAGATGCAAAGAATGAACCAGAGCTGGGGCACTGCATGAAGGATGGCCCCCGACCGAGCAAAATTGAAGCAGTTTGTTTCAGCCCTACAAGACGCCACTACGACAGCACTAGCAAAGTTAGGTACCTATTTACAGCTAGGTAGACTGGAGCGTGTCTACCGTAAATCTAACCCGATACCTTTTCTGCGAGAGACAGGCGCTCTAACCACGTTGTCAATCGGACGCTGTATGTTTTTATACACTTACTTACTTACTTACTCGTTCCTCTTCAACAGTGAGATGTATATATACACAACATAAAAAGGAAGGGTAAAAGATCCCGTTGCACGCCCATTGAGGCATATTGGGAATATGGTGTTAGGCCCATATTTTCTTGACCATCGGCACACTAGGGGTGATGTGGTCAGCATCACGCCGGCCGCCTTAACCTTCTCAGAGTTGCTCTGGTACCCATTTGGGGCTGGGTCGACCCAGGAGCCGTTTCCGGCCTAAAAAATCCCACATATATACACAACATAACTGGGTATAACATTCTCATCGCTGGTTACATCAACTTGGCTACATCACTTTCCGGCAGCAAGGCATACTCTTCTCTGAAGGCCCGTCCTTAATTTGAGTATACTATCAGTTAGTTAACTTACTTATTTACTTACTTAGTCGCTCTTCTTCTACCAGGTGGTGGGGGCGGAAGAGCGTTAACCAGAGATAGAGCGTCATGCTAGCTTATTGGCTTTCTTCCTGTTGGCCTGGTTCCAGTCTAGTCTTCGGTCCTTCAGAGATTGTCTGATGTTGTCATCGCAACGAACTGCGGTCAGCCAGTTAACAGAACTGCCATTCTTGATATCTATCAATAGTTATCGTTTGTCATTTCATACAAATTCTTTCACATTGCACGTCACGAGAATAGACTCGCTTGTCAGTTCAAGTGAATTTTGCCGTTTGTCATTTACAGAATGAGTTCACGCGACTGTTGCCAGTTTTGTAATTTCCGGACTCGTGTAATCAAAACCAACTGTGTATTCTCGATAGACTGCTCTTTGGTGTTGACTAGTTTATATTTGGCAGAGACAGCGATCAGCTGGGGAGTTTTCTTAACGCCAGTTGCCTAGATCAGATTAGACCAACTGTCAATTTTGCATCGAAGGTCAGCTGGAAGAGATTTCCGACTTCTTTGATCTCTTTCCGTGATGATACACTCTGGCAGACTGCTTCCTCTCCCAATTTTTAATAATATTTTCCCACATACAGCACAGTCTTTCTTTTCTTTATTTCACGTAAACCTTGAATTTTCTATTCCATTTTGATTTTCAGAAAAGTGTTATTTCTTTTTATAGCCAGAATATTTTATTTAACTTTGATTTCATTCAATAATTATCTTTTCATTCTTCGCTTTTCTATGACTTTCTTTTTTTCTTTATTTATTTTTCCTTGAGATGCGCCCCAGTCCTCTACATAGCCACGGATGAAGGGCCTCAGTTCTTTCTTCTGCTTGTTCATTGATAGTTCTACACCATACAGCAACGAAAAGTATACTTAATGCTTGATAACTCTCATTTTTAGTTTGTGAGTTTTTTTCTTTGGACATCAGTATCTGTCTCATGTTGTTGAATGTAGCTTTGGCTATTATACCTGGTCTCTTCTTGATTTCTGTTTGACGTCTGCCATCTTCTGAGATGTTAGAAACTCTTGACTGTACCGGCTCTCTTCTTGATTTCTGTTTGACGTCTGCCATCTTCTGAGATGTTAGAAACTTTTGACTATACCTGCTGTCTTCTTGATTTCTGTTTGACATCTGCCATCTTCTGTTGAGATGTTAGAAACTCTTGACTATACCTGCTCTCTTCTTGATTTCTGTTTAACATCTGCCATCTTCTGTTGAGATGTGAGAAACTCTTGACTTGTTCAAGTATCCTAGGCTACCATGAAATCCACAAGGATAAAACATACATAGTTTTTGTTAATTAAACATTAAGAAAAAAGAATATAGAATTTAATCAAACTGAACTAAAACAAGTAGAACGTTACAAATATCTGGCTCTTTGTTCACCTCAGACGTAAGCAGGGATATTGAGATGTCAATGAGGGTTCAGTAGCCAGGTACCAGTCAGGTCACTGTAATTCTGAACCATTAAAAGATTGTAACGACTGCAGAGACGGAATTGAGAAATGCAGTATTTGTACCAAGTTGTCATTTCAGTGCAGATCTGGAAATACTAAGAACACAAGAGATGTCACTACTGTTAACTGAGAAGGAACGAACATACAAACGAATTTTCTTTTTAACTTAAGGTGTTTGCTACTTTCCTTTATGTAGCACGCCCCTTTCAACCATTTACCATATACATGGAACTGTTGGTTATATTAGGACATTTTTTTGAGTGTGCTATTTTCTTGAGTATACTTTCTGTACTGTATTATTCCTCACGATGAGGTTTTTACTTTTTTGGTTAATAGTTCAATTTGTTGTGTTGTTCAGAAGCATACTTGTATTTATACTGGCATGAATTTAATATTGATTTGTGGTTTATTTCAGGGTATATATATATATATATATATATATATATATATATATATATATATATATATATATATATATATATATATATATATATATATATATATATATATATATATATATATATATATATATATATGTGTGTGTGTGGCGTGAGTCACGTCTGCCCTGCTCGTCTAGTTTGTTTGCAGTAGTGCTTTAATCTTACGTCATGGCGGAAAAAGTTTGATTGATCAACGAATTCGGAGCGTACATAATCTAGACACGTGAGATTGGCTAAGTGATCAGAGCAGAGAGCTTGCCTGTAGCGGCAAAATTACCGGTTCCGGGATCAAAACCTTGTATCGTCACGCTCCAGTCTACCCAGCTGTAAATGGGTACTTGACTCAGCCCTTGAGTTGGGACGATAAAGGCAGCGAAGAAAGGAACTGGTCACCTTACCTCATAAAGCTAGAACTAGACATAACACAGCTGTTAGGTGTACATAAGAAAATGAAGATGGTTTCAGGAAAACAGTGGGAAACACGAAAGTAAATAATACGTCTTAGTAGGACAGTGGACGAAGAAAACTGCCAACGTTACGGCCACAGAGCCTTCTTTAGGGACAAACTAACGCAAACAGAAGTGATTTAAAACAAAACACGAACACAAATTAAAATACATAACAAACACAAGTGATTCGCACGTAAATTGAGATAGCTAATGTCACCGTCGTGAATTCCAGGATGTGAACATAGATCAGCAGATTTACAAATGCAACAGCAAATAGGTTTGCAGAAGCCAATACTTGTAGACGTGAAGCAACACAGATGTGTGCATAGACCAACCTACAAAATTGTAGATATATGTGCACAGAAGTGTTCAGAGGTCAACAGATGTGGGCTTAAACACCACTGAAGTACACATAGAACAGCAGAGATAACGCTTTTTTGTTTTAAAGCACAGAAGCGTTCATAGACCAACAAACAAAACCATCGTATAGTTACATATCGACCAACAGAGACAAAACACGCTGCACATCGACCAAATAAGACAATAACACACTAAACACCGACCAACAGAGACAATAACACACTAAACACCGACCAACAGAGACAAAACACACTACACATCGACCAACAGAGACAAAACACACTACACACCTACCAACAGAGACAGAACACATCACACAAATACCAGCAGATACAGAATACACCACACACCTACCAACAGAGACAAAACACTCACATCGACCAACAGAGACAAAACACACCACATACCTACCAACAGAGACAAAACACACTCACATCGACCAACAGAGACAAAACACGCCCACACACCTACCAGCAGAGACAAAACACACATCGACCAACAGAGACAAAACGCACTACACACCGACCAACAGAGACAAAACACACTACACATCTACCAGCTGAGACAAAACACACTACACACCTACCAATAGAGACATAACACAACACATCGACCAACAGAGACAAAACACACTACACACCTACTAACATAGACAAGACACACCACACACCTACCAACATATGCAAAACACACCACACACCTACCAACAGAGACAAAACACACTCACATCGACCAACAGAGACAAAACACACTCACACACCTACCAACAGAGACAAAACACACATCGACCAACAGAGACAAAACGCACTACACACCGACCAACAGATACAAAACACACTACACATCTACCAACAGAGACGAAACACACTACACACCTACCAGCAGAGACAAAACACACTACACACTACCAACAGAAACAAAACACACTACACATCGACCAACAGAGACAAAACACACTACACACCTACCAACAGACAAAACACACCACACACCTACCTACAAACAGACAAAACACACTCACATCGACCAACAGACAAAACACACTCACACACCTACCAACAGAGACAAAACACACATCGACCAACAGAGACAAAACGCACTACACACCGACCAACAGAGACAAAACACACTACACTTTTACCAACAGAGACGAAACACGCTACACAGCTACCAGCAGAGACAAAACACACTACACACCTACCAACAGAGACAAAACACACTACACATCGACCAACAGAGACAAAACACACTACACATCGACCAACAGAGACACAACACACTACACATCGACCAACAGAGACAGAGCACACTACACACCGACCAACAGAGAAACACACAACAAAAGCATTAACAAGATAGCTCCAAACAGACATGCCTTAAAGATACGTAAATAGAAGAACGCTTCCATTTTCCAGTAAATTTATTTGCGTTTTAGTTTTCTTGCTGGTTCCGTGTTTTGTTCAGGGACAAATAATAGACTGTCATTAGTGTCTATTCTTATTTGTTCTCGCATGAATTACACCCATAGAGTTTGTTCGTTTTCTGTCAACTGAAACTTGATACTGCATACAAACAAAAGGTTGCTTGATGGTGGTATAATACAACATCTCTGGTCGATATTTTCTACAATGTCCAGTCTTAGTACTAATTTCATTAGCCCAGAGCTGACCAATAAGCCTTTCAGGCGGCTATTCTCACGACTGGATTGGTCAGACCCGGCGCTGTAGGCCTGTTTAATTACCCGACCATTTATCTACCCGCTGGGTCGGGCCATGAACCCTGGGACTTTCTGCTTTGAAATATTACATTTGTCAGCTGCTTATTTGTCCCTTTACATGATCTCTGGCTTCGGAGGCCTATCTATCTATCTATCTATCTATCTGTCTGTCTGTCTGTCTGTCTGTCTGTCTGTCTGTCTATGTATATATCTATCTTTCTGTCTGTCTATATGTCTGTCTGTCTATCTATCTATCTTTCTGTCTGTCTATAGTCTATCTATCTATCTATCTATCTGTCTGTCTGTCTGTCTATCTATCTATCTATCCTTTACATTGATGGGTAAAATGCATGTGAGAATAAATGAAATCAGTATAAAAGACGAGAGAAAGGAAGGGCAGAATGTCAGACGGGCCTGCGTGCCCAATTCTCAACCCTTTGAAAATAAAGTTCGTTCGTTCTGTCTGTCTGTGCCTGTCTGTCTGTCTTTCTAATTATATGTCTATCCTGGGGGGTTGTTGGGAAGTCAGGTATTGGTAGTACCTCTGGTGAAGGAGCTGTCATGCCCTCTTCAGGGCAGCTCAGCCACCTTTGGTCCAAACCTGGCATCCAGCTCTCACCTGTGGCTCCTCGTAGCTGTCAGCATGTGACAGCGGCCACCCCCCGGGCAACGGCTTTGACAGGCCGGCTAAACTAGGTGAGGGTAGCCGAATGGTTAATAACCTTCGGTGAGTTAGGGTCTGCCTACCCATGCATGCGAAGACTGGATTCGATAGATTGCGCGGAAGAAACCACCTGTTGGTTCAACGGGCATGACGGCGATTACCAGCAACGCGCTGTGGAGCGCAAGGAGCACGGCGAGGCACGTAGAAAGCCCTGGTCATCCACTGCACCTGACTTCATCTCCAGTCGTCTTGACTTGTCTTGCCACTGGATTGAGATGGACCCAGGCGAGAGAGTGAGGTCGACGAATTGCGCAACTCTTCCTCACTTTAATCCAAATCACCGCGAGAGTCACTCTTTCACCATTCATCCATCCATCCACTCAACAAGTCCTGTGGCGATGGGCGAGCGGCGAAGCGGCAGGCGTGGAGTACGCTGGCAGTCGTAGTCGCAGACCTACACACAGGCGGCTCAGGCCATATGGTCGTCTTCCACGGATCGGAGCAGCAGTGGGATTCGGCAGCCCCCTGAGTGTCTGAGCAGCCCTCTTTAGGAAAGCACTGCTCACCTCCATGGCATGAGGAAGGGGCTAGAAAAGGTGCCCTAAACATTGCCTGCTTCACCATTACCTAACCTGCTTACCGCGGTTGGTGGGTACCCTACTTCAGCGGGCGACATATAAGAAAAAAAAAGGACAGATTTTTCCCCCTCATTCTAGGCGCATGGAATGTGCGCACTCTCTCCTTGACAAAGACTTTTGTGCAAACAGACCTGAGAGACGAACTGCCCTGATTGGGAGAGAACTGGCCAGGTACAACATTGACATAGCAGCACTGAGTGAAACTCGACTTGCAGGCGAGGGCCAACTTTGCGAAAAGGGTGCAGGTTATACATTCTTTTGGAGCGGAAGAGGAACTGAAGAAAGACGAGAAGCAGGGGTTGGATTTGCAATCAAAACAGCACTTGTTGGCAAGTTAGCGGGGCCCCCAAAGGGAATAAATGACCGACTGATGACGGTCAAGATCCCCCTGTTCTATGGAAGAAAACATGCCACCATCATTAGCGCGTATGCACCAACTATGACAAACCAGGATGACGTCAAGGATAAGTTTTACGAAGAACTACATGCAGTCATTGCATCAGTTCCTAAAGCAGATAAGCTCATCATTCTTGGTGACTTTAATGCAAGAGTAGGCTCAGATAACATCTCCTGGAATGGCACTATTGGAAGGTACGGCGTGGATCGCTGTAACAGCAATGGACTTCTTCTCCTCCAGACTTGCGCAGAACATGACCTCCTTGTCACCAACACCATTTTTCGACTTCCTACCCGCAACAGGACCTCCTGGATGCACCCTCGCTCAAAGCATTGGCACTTAATTGACTATGTAATTGTTAGAAAGAAGGACAGGCAAGATGTCCGGGTAACCAAGTCCATGTGTGGTGCCGAATGTTGGACTGATCATCGCCTCATTGTATCTAAACTTAAAATTCGTATCCAACCAGCCAGGCGCCCTCAGGGGAAGAAAACTCAAAAGAGGCTGGATGTCACAAAACTAAAGAAGACAAAAATCAAACAGTCATTTACTGACACCTTAGAAGACCGTCTCAAATCTATCTCGCTAGACGGCCAAAGTGTGGAAACAAATTGGGCAGCCCTATGTGAGCAGATCTACAACACTGCTACAGAGGTCCTGGGTCCTTCCATCAAGAAACAAAATGACTGGTTTGATGAGAACTCAGATGATATAAAGCAGATGTTGGCTGAGAAACACCATCTCCATAAAGCATATTTAAATGATCCAAAATCTACATCCAAGAAAGACGCTTTCAACAACATGCGTAGAATCGTCCAACATAAACTACGCCAGATGCGGGATTCATGGCTGAGTAATAAAGCAGATGAGCTCCAAGGCTTTGCTGACAGCCATGACTTGAAAAATTTTTACCTTGCACTCAAAGCGGTCTATGGTCCAACATCATCAGGATCATTTCCCCTCCTTAATGCAGATGGAAAAACACTAATTACAGACAAGGAAAAAATGCTCCAACGCTGGGCTGAACATTTTAATAATATTCTGAACCAGCCATCATCTATTAACGACGGGGCCATCGTCCGCCTGCCCCAAGTTCCTATAGGTGAGGCATTGGATGGTGTGCCGGCTCTGGAGGAGACTAAGAAGGCGATTCGTCGGCTGTCTGGTGGAGGGGCCCCCGGCTCCGATTCGATTCCTGTTGGGGTTTGTAGGGATGGCGGTGCAGTTCTGATAGAGAGGCTTCACATGATCTTCCAGCGGATGTGGCAGAGTGAAACCATCCCACACGATCTCAAAGATGCGTCAATTATACATCTATATAAACGTAAAGGTAATCGCCAAGACTGTAACAATCATCGAGGCATCTCTCTTTTATCAATCGCTGGGAAGATATTCGCCAGAATCCTTTTGAATCGCCTTACGGTTCATCTTGACAAAGGTCTTTTACCTGAAAGTCAGTGTGGATTCCGGAAAGAACGTGGAACCACAGATATGGTGTTCGCTGCAAGACAGCTACAAGAAAAATGCCAAGAACAGCACTGTGACCTGTACACAGCTTTCATCGACTTGACAAAGGCGTTCGACACGGTCAGTAGAGAGGGTCTATGGAAGATCATGGCAAAATATGGCTGCCCAAAGAAATTTATCACAATAGTGCAGCAACTGCATGATGGAATGCAGGCTAGAGTTCAGGAAAACGGTGAGCTATCAGAGCCTTTCCCCGTCTCAAATGGAGTTAAACAAGGGTGCGTACTTGCACCGACTCTGTTCAGTATCATGTTTTCTGCTATGCTGACTGATGCTTTTAGAGACGGGGACACAGGAATCGACATTAGTTATCGTATTGATGGAAAATTGTTTAACCTTAGGAGGCTTCAAGCAAAAACCAAGGTCAAATCACACACCATCAGAGATCTTCTGTTTGCTGATGATTGTGCCCTCAATGCTGGCTCAGAGGCTGATCTGCAGCATAGTGTGGATAGATTCTCCAAAGCCTGCGCCAACTTTGGGCTTACCATCAACACGAAGAAAACAGAAATCATGTACCAACCAGCTCTTGGCACAGTTTATACTGAGCCAATCATCACGGTTAATGGTGAGAAACTGAATGTTGTGAACAGATTCACATACCTTGGTAGCACACTATCCCAGAACATTGTCATTGATGATGAGGTGAACACCAGGATCTCCAAAGCCAGCAGCACATTTGGCAGACTATACACCAACGTTTGGCATCGAAGTGGCATTAGTCTACAAACAAAGCTGAAGGTGTACAGAGCTGCGGTGCTTCCAGTGCTGCTGTATGCAAGTGAAACATGGACTGTATACAGGCGCCATGTAAAGAAGCTAAACCACTTCCATACAGTCTGTCTCAGGAAGATAATGAACATCAAATGGCAAGACAAGATCCCGGATACCGCCGTTCTTGACAGAGCTGGTATCCCAAGTATTGATACTATTCTGATGCAGTCACAGATTCGCTGGGCAGGTCATGTAGTCCGCATGCCAGACCATCGACTGCCAAAGATACTCTTTTATGGTGAGATACAGAAGGGTAAACGCTCCCATGGTGGCCAAAAGAAGCGCTTCAAAGACACGTTAAAGACGTCATTGAAAACCTTTGACATAAACCCAGACACATGGGAAGCTGCTGCGCAAGACCGAACTGCTTGGCGCACATCTCTTCGTAAAGGTGCAGCGGCATGCGAATCATCCAGAAGAGCAGCAGCAGAACAGCGGAGACAAGCTAGAAAGGACCGTGAAATAAAACCTTCACATGAAGCAAACATTCCCTGCCCACACTGTCCGAGATCTTTCCAGGCCCGCATCGGGCTCATCAGTCACCTTCGTACCCATAGACTAACCTAACATATTCCTAAATAATTGAATGAACAGAGTGGTCTTCATAACCCGTGATGGACGAACAACAAAACAAAACAATGTCTATCCTATCTGTCAATCTATATCTGTATATGTCTGCATGTATATGTCCCTGTGTCTAACTGTGTCATCTGTCGGTCTGTTTCTCTTTCTGTTTGACTATTTGTATATTTATCTATTTGTATGTTTATCATTTATTTGTTTATCTTTCTATCTATGTATCAGTCAGTCTGTCGATATCGGGGGGGTCTAGCTATCTGTATATTTATATGTTGGTCTGCCTGTCTATTTATCTATAAGTTTGTTTATCCATATATTTGTGTTTTATCTAGTTATCTGTTTATCTGTATGTTTGTGTGTCCGTCAGTCTTTCTCTCCTAATATCTTTTTATGTTTTGTCTGTTATCAAGATATGTCGTGCTGGTTATATAATATGTGTGTCTTTCTATCTGTCAGTCAGTCAGATCTGTCAGGCTCATCTTACGTAGTATTTCATACTATGTGTCTCATTTTTCATTTTCTCACCTCTCTTCTCAAATTCCAGACTCCCATATCACCCCCCCCCCCCCCCCCCCCCCCCCCCCCCCCGCGACCTCCTCCGCCACAGACGTTAATAGTTCCGACGTGGTCTGGGTAGACAATCTTTGAAAAACAACGACGGTGGGGAGCGACATTGCATGTGTATGGTCCCTGGGGTAATCTAGGCTGGAGAAATTGAAATAAGTGCGCAGACGCACTAATAGACAAACAAGTTAATACAGACACCTGGACCGGCATAGTCAAGGAAGCTGAAGCTCACAGATTGATGGAGATATTCGTAATGGAGATATTCGTGATGGAGATATTCGTAATGGAGATATTCGTAATGGAGATATTCGTGGATATAACAACAAACAGCAGAAGGGGGTACAGTGTTGTAGGTAAAGGCAAGGAGCCTGATGTCTGGGGACTGTACGTGGGTGTAAAGATATTACCGAGCTGTTTACAGACAGGCATACAGGCTGTTTGAAAAGCCACCGCTTATTTTTTTTTATTTTTTATGTCATCACTTGCATCTATTGGATATTATTGATATATTAAGGGACCGAAACACTTGATCGACGGGGAGACGCTTCTGATGATCAGATTGCCTCCTGTTGTATCGCTCTATATAGAGTTTCCTATCATCATGTTGGATATGTCAAAACAGGGAGCTATAAATAACTGCCATTTGACAAGTAAGCTTTATTAATTTGTGTCCAGAAAGAAAATAAAATAAATCTAAAATAGCCGATAAACTGACTTTACAGGAGAGAGTAGAAAATAAGTGCCGGCAATGAAGTCACGTGTTGATTAGGCCGGATCTCACGTTGACATGTAATGTTCATTTGACATTGTATCTGAAGTAATAAAACGCCAGTTAAATCTCTATATTATGACGTTTGTTTCATATAAATTATTTGTATAGGAGTGAAGAAATAACTTTTTAAATACAGCAGTGACGTATTTAGTGACCCACACGAACGCGCTAACGCGTGGACTTACTGACAGAAAGACACAACAGTCTGGCAGAAGTGTGCATGATGCAGAAAGGCAATAGAGAAGGGAGGCAGACAGTCTCAATAAGAGTTGCTTATGGCACGGCAACGGTTGAAATAAGTCTGTTAATGATAGAAAAACAGTTTGTCTGACAGTTGATTGGGCTGTGTGGTGAGAACATTACTGGCAGATTGATAAACCGAGATAGGGATAGACAGACTGAAGGAACAGAGATAGGGACAAGTTAGCTGATCGTATAAGTAGATGACCAAAGATAGGGACGAATAGATTGATAGAGGCAGAGAGGAATAGAGTTAGAGACAGAGATAGGAATAAAATAACATACATAAAAGCTAGGGACGAAATAACTGATAGTGACAAGTAAATAGATCAACATAGATACATTACAGAGGGATCGATAGGCACAGGCATGGATAAATAGATGAATAGACACACAAGGGTGAATAGATTGATGGGCAGAGTCAAGGATGAATAGACAGATAGATTGGGACACAGATTGATACAGGCTGGAACGAGTGCATTGATAGAAATAGACAGGCAGGAATGAACCAACGGATAGAAACAGCGACGAATAGATTTATATGTTAAATACCAGTAGTTTAAAACACAGAATAGGGTCTCTTCCCCAGCCAAACATGTAAGAGGCAACTAACGGGAGGTTGAGCATTAGACCAGCAGCTTCGTCATATAACACACAACTGCTGCAGATATCACTATTGCAGTAGCACGTGAAGTCTTTAGGTCTAACTTCTTACATGGAAGACAACTGCGTTGGAGGTCCTGCGCATTCATTCATTGACTTGTGATTGCGCATGCCCACCTCTGAAAATTAAGCAAGACCAAGCGTGTTCTCCAAATAGATACGACATCATCATGGCATCACCATCTGCTGAAAGTTTGCGTGTGTGACCTTGTTACCGTTTATCCAGCTATCATGTTTTCAGTGTACATCTGTATATGTTTCTCCAGAACACGCCGAGGGACTAGTCATCCCATCCAAAGAAGGCCTACCCCTGGAGACAGCCCCGCTGAAGTGGTGCACCCCAAAGTCCAGCGTTGTGGGTGAGTTATTAGATTTCTTACTTTCCTTGACCTTACTCTCTAGTGATGGACGTCGACGGTCAGTGTATGTGCCCACACAATTATTTCCTACATTTTTTTGTCTTTGGATAAATCTCTGCTATAAATGTCCGTGTTCTGGAGACACCCCTAACTCTGACAGTTTTATGTCAGAAAAAAAAATAACATTACATTAACCTGATAGCAGTTTGTTCATTCATTCGTTATTCTCAAGTCACACCAAACCGTCTTATGCTGTTCTAAATGTTCCAGATCCGTGTCTTCTTTATCCTTGTTAAGTCTGTCACCTAATTAAGTTCAGTGACTTCTAGAACAAGGCCAAGACAGTTTCGCTGTAAGTCGCTTGTTTATACATATATCGTTTGCTACCGGGACCCGCGAGAATAGCCAAGAATAATAACACTGTACCGTACAAGTTATGTACTAGAAGGTCACTAAGGAAGGTTGAGCCTTGGGCCGGCTAGCCATCCTTTAGAAACTGAACGCTCTTAAACTTCAACAACATGGGCAAGTCAACAGAAGCAAGTAATTCAGCTCAGTCATAGAAGACAGAAGAGGGTTCTCAGTCAAGAAGGTTATGACGCGGTTCAGGGAAAGCTGAAACAATACTTAAATCCGCCTAAGCAAGTAATTATGTAATTCAGCTCAGCCATCCAAGATGGAAGAAGGTCCCAAACTATACAGGATTATGGCATGGCGCTCTAAAGAAAGCCAAAAGGAGTCTGGACTACTGACGCTCCATTATTTTTTCTTCCAGGAAAAGCTTCACATTGGGCATCTGGAATGTTCGAACACTAAACAAAGGGAAAAACTACACATGTTGCAGCAGAAATATGAAGCTGAAAATTAACACCTGGGACTATGCGAAACAATATGGAAGAGAATTTAAAAGAAGAAACTTAACACATTAGACATGGTGCTATGGTTAGGGCATGATAAGGAAGGCTTAATGCTGTCAGAGAAAGGGGATACTAATTGTTCTCGTGGGAGCCGGGGAACCCACATTAATATATGCAATCTTCACAATGGTCAAAAGGAACATAGAGGTGAACATCGTCCAGCGTTATTGTACCAACTAATCATAAAGAGGAATCTGTGGGATAAGAATTAACATTATCATGGTGTTGAGGACTGACCCCAGTATGTTGAAATTCTATATACTTCTGATTACCAAGATGTTGCATGCGTATTCTGATATTAGAAGTCAAAGTCCTCCGGGTTCATTTCATTCATTTTTCTGGGATTTCGTTATGCACTACGCTCGTATCGATATCGTTAATTGTAACCCGTGTAATATGTTGGTACTTGAACATGCTTCATATTAAAGATATGAATATTGACTGACCTGATTATTCTCTTTGCATTATTAATATTAGCAGTGTGAGGCAGCGTGTTTATGCATTAAATGTCACTGGTCATTATTGTTGAATAAAACAGTATATAACTGAACTCAGAATACGTCATTGAATAAGACCAGGATTCGACGACTCAAACATTTAATTAATATTCTTTTTTCCATGAGAAGTCACAACTACGTAACGACATAGTTCACAATCACAGTTAATGTACGTGTCGCAAGAGTTCATATTCTTCACTAAAATCACATGTTCAATAATATACAGTTCTGCTTAGCGGTCAGTTCCTTTTTCCAGCCAACATCCTTTGGCATGGTTCATATGCTAACTAGACTTACTTCTGCTGCTAGTTTTATAATATCCTTTTACACTAGACTTACTCCTGCTGCTAGTCGTATAATATTCCTTTGTACTAGATTTACTCCTGCTGCTAGCTACATAATATTCCTTTATACTAGACTTACTCCTGCCGCTAGTTTCTAATATTCATTTGGCATACAACGCCAGGCTAATCAGCCATATATTTTCAAACTGCGTTAAGAACGACACGACTTACGTTTGCTCCACGAATACACTGCTAATTTGGCTTACCAGCCACACATATAAATTCAGTGGCTATGCCACACTTTCCAAAGTGGATATACCACACATACCATAGTGGCTAGGCCACACACCTGAAACACTGCCGTTAGGGTCGAAGCCCACAAGTCGAATGACGTTTCCAAGTCATACGCGTCATGCATAGAGATATGCAGACCATGTCGTTAATATATACGAGGCGTGTTCAAATGAAACCCGCCCGTGCTGCGCGAAGTGGACATTTGTAGAAGGAGCATGATGACGTCACATCTGACGTAATAAGCACATACGAATGTACAAGTGTGTAAGTGTTTGTCACAAAATTAACAGTGATACAACGTAAAAATATCTCCAAAGGATAAAATGTAGGGATAAAAAGAATGCGTAAGTTACTAGAAGGCATGATCGCCCACGCCGCGGGTCACTACCCTCCATAAAAATTGACTTGCTAGACGGGAAATCAAAACGGTTACCATTTGAACGGGATGAGAACGGCGGATCAAAAGGAAAAAAATATGACTGAAAAATTGCGTGAGACTAGCAAGGCTAAGGAGACGCAATTGGGGGGGGGGGGGGGGGGGGGGGAGAGAGGGGGGGGGGCGGGGGGGGGGGGGGGGGGGGGGGGGGGGGGGGGGGAAGGAAAATGTACGTCCCCCAAGTTGACATAAAGTAAGGAAAACGACAGAAGGGACCTTGGATATGATACGCCACAGTCATTTATTGGACGCTTTTGCGATACCAAGCCTTTTATTTGAATTCAGCGGCAAACGCAGATGCTTGAAATATTACAAAATTTAAAAAGTAACTTTTTCTTAATATTAATGTTAGGAATATAAAAATTAGCTGGCCGGATGGCCCATTCTGAGCAGTGAAATAATATGCTTTTGTTTATACAGACGGATAGATAATAATGAAGACAATGACAAAAGACTGTTGTTCACATCAGCGAAAGACTGCATTGAATCAAACATGTCACTAATTTGCACAAAAACCGCGACCTTGAGACGCAAGTGTTCAAATCTAGTTAGAATGAAAGAGAAGGGACATTGGTGGGAGCTGTGGCTAAAAATAACTTTTCAGGCAAATTTGTAGAGGGGATGGATAGGTTGGTTCAAAAACCAAGTACGTTTTGTGAAAACGCAAGTAGAGACGGACAGACTAACAGATAAAAATCCATACTTGACTGAAGCATGACTGAAATGACTTTAGTGTAGGAAATTTGAATTTAAAAAAACCAAGGCATTGATTGGCCACAGACAATCATATTATCCGCGCTCAGACGAGCTTTTTTGCCATTCCTCAATAGTTGTCCAGTGATAGACACAGTAAATTTTAAGTGTGGTGATTTCAAATGAAGTAAATAGAAATAAGTTCAGGGACGCCATACTATAGCCAGCAGCTCAGCTGAGTTTTGCTAGCATTTCTGTGTTCTTTATTCATAATCTGGTAAGATTGAAATTATTTCTTTGTATATTTTGAATATTGTTTAATGTTTCGAGTGATTTGATACTGCCATATCGAAATCTAGCCTTACAAACAAGTAAGGATTTGCTCTAGACCCCCCGCCCTAGTTCAGGGTCTAGGGACAAACAATATATATAAACTCCAGCAAGGATTAGGAAGGACAGATCAAGTGTTGAGATCAGTGGAACATATCACCTATCCTATCCTAGGGCAAGAAGCTAATAAACATATTTCTGAATATGTAGTCTGGGAGAACTTATCCTATGTGAAACCAACTTGGTAAGGTGTGTTGTATGGTCAGAGAGATCTGACCCTGTCTAAATGGTGTTATTGTAAATTGTTACGTGTAGAAGTGGCTCCTTAGGTAAGGTTCTGAACCCAAACCAATACTTTATTTCAGAGCTGTGAGTTTTTTATGTTGACACCAAAAGGTGGTGTCAAATGCTGGGTAGATAATTGACAGTGAGGACCCGTGCAGTGTCGCATCTCGGCAGAACAGCCTTGTATTGCCCCCAAGCACGGAGAGGTGGGGCCACCCGATATATTGCCCCCAAGCACGGAGAGGTGGGGCCACCAGATTCCAGCACCAGAACTACTCTTTCAAAGTTACGTAAGCAGGCTGGTCTGCTGGATTTACACCAACTTCATAGACATAGCACCCAAAGTGAATTACTACTAAAACATCCCATTTTCTTCCATCATAAATGGACAATGCTTGGTAGGCTTAGACAGGGAGGGATGAAGCCACCCCAACAGCACATCTATTCATCGTTCTCCCAGGGAAAATAAAACTATGAACTGTAGAAAGAAATAATAACTACTCGTGAAAATTATATACGTACACACCTTTTATTTATCATGTCATTTATTCATGCCATTCACTCATAAATTCTAAAATCTTTCATATGTTCTGGCCAAAATAAAACCTTGGTTCAGAACAAATAAATTTAAAAAAGATTTACTTTCTAAAAATTTCACCAGCTGAATTTAGTTCATTGTGTTCTAAATTTTATTGATAATATTATATTATTTAATATCTGTGTGTTTGTATATGTCAATACAATACATTACATTCAGTACCCTAGATTTTAACGTAGCCACATTCATTAGAAAAAAAGATAGGTGTGAGGTCGTAGTGGTAGCAAGAAAGGCCTTCTGAAAATTCACAGCTACATTTTATCTCAGGAGCCTTCACAGCTGACCTCATACATCACACTTAGTAATATCACCATCATACAATACCATCAAAACCACTACATATATTGGGGTCTTGTCCAGGGATAATTAGCATAAACAGTAATATAAGGATCTCCTGGTGGGAGAAATAAAATTAGGGGAACAAAATTGTAAAATTCCCTTAAAATTAAAAGTGTCCCTTTAAATTAAAAGGGCAATTAGAAGTTGGTGAATCTTCACAGCCAGTGTTAGTTAATTAGTTAATTAGAATTATTTTAGTGATTGGAAATTTTACTTTGCTTATTGCTAGATTTGTTTAGAAAGTATGGCGGAGCTGGCAAAATTTAGATCAGCTGCTGTGCTGACCGCAAAGGAGATGGGAATGGATGGTCAGATTTTAATTCAATACGTAACGGCTGAATGTGATAAATATATTGAAAGGGAAGATAGAAAGGTAGCTGAAGAGAAGAGGTTACAAATTGAGGCGGATAGAGAAATTAAGAGGCTGCAGATTGAGGCAGAAGACAAACGACAGCAAAGGGAGGCAGAAGATAAAAAGGCCGAAAGGGAGGCAGAAGATAAAAAGGCCGAAAGGGAGGCAGAAGATAGAAGGTTGCAAAGGGAGCACGAATTACGACTAAGGGAGCTGGAATTACAAGGCCAGGCTCCTGAAAATGGTGCCAGCCCTTTTGCCTCAGATGCTACGCCCAGTCTGGGAGCCTCAAACTCAGCTATGGGGTTTCATTTAGACCATTTTGTTGAAAAAGACGATGACATAGAGGGGTACCTAGGACGTTTTGAGTTATTAGCTACTACATATGGGTTAGAGAGAGAGAGGTGGAGTTTAAAGCTATCACAGGGACTGAGAGGTACTTCTTATGAAGTATTTGCTAAAATGAACAGGGAAGACCAAGACAATTATGACATGTTAAAGCAGGCTTTGTTATTAAGGTACGAGAAGAATGGTGAATTTTATCGTAAGAAATTTAGAAATGCCAAACTGTTGTCTGGGGAGACATACCACCAATTCTCTGCTAGACTGGAAACCTATTTGGAGAAATGGACTGCTCTGGGGAAGACCCAAGATCTTAAAGAAATGATCATGATTGAGCAATTGAGAGAGTCCATGGCTCCAGACATGAGAAAATTTCTCATGGAACAAGGTGCAGAGAAGTTGGGAGAGGTTTTAAATGTCGCTGAGAGGTATCAGGCAGCCCAGGCAGAGGTAAGTGGTGCTAAAAAGAAGCACATAGACAATTTTAAAGCTCCACAGCAATTTAATAAAGTTGATAATAGAGAGCAGGGAAATAAAGGTAGGACAAACTTTGAGCGGCCAAGAAATGACTATCGCGACAGAAACTCACAGTTCAATGACCAAAAGTTCAATGAAAGAAAACCGTTGAACCAAGGAAAAAGATGGTGTAAATGGTGCAAGAAAGATAACCATAACACCGAATTTTGTAGAAGGAAACCTTCAAACATTGCTGCAATGAAGTCGGGGACGCAAAGATTAAAGGTTAATCCTAATGGACAACAGGAACCTTATCACCCCCCAGTTTGTGAGGATGTTATTTGTAATGGGGTCACCATAAGGTGCCTTTATGATACAGGTTTGGATTATGATTCAGTTGTGAAGTCTAGCCTAGTGGACCCAAGTCAGTATACCACAGAAACAGTGGAAATACAAGGGGCGACTAAGGACATACCACTCATGACACTTCCCATCGCAAGGATAACGGTGAAAACTCGCTATGTGGAAGGAGAAATCACAGCAGCAGTGATAGATGAACCAATCTACCCTCTGATATTGGGGTGTAGATACGTCTTCTTGGGGAATCCCGAGAAACCTGTGATCATGGCGACAGTGCAGACCAGGTCACAGAAGAAGGAGGAAGAAGGTGAACCTATAAATGCTCATCCAGAGGAGATGAGAAAGGCGCAGGCTGAGGATAGGACACTCAAGCCATGTTTTAAAAAATTGCCCAAATGCCACACACCTCCGAGCAAGGGGGAATATTTCATGAAGAACAAACTATTATACAGGAAGACAGGAACTAGATCCACTGGTCACGGACAGTTAGTTCTTCCCAAGATATATAGGGCAAACTTAATAAGGAGCTTACATGTTGGAAAAGATGGTGACCATGAGAAAGTCGGTACCATCTGCCAAAAGATTGCTCGAAAATACTATTGGCCCGACGTAAATGTCGATGTTGAAAACTTTGTAGAAGCATGTGGCGTATTTCATGAGGGAACACCCAAAAAGGGAAAATATGTGCAGGACTTAGAAACGCCACGGGGCAACTTTAGGCCTGAAAGGAAAACTAATTATACTCGGGTAGACAAAGTGGAATGGGAGCCCCCTTTTCACACCCAGTCTTCACTTGAATGGATTAACATGGCCACTATGCGACGAGTACAAAGAGTAAATTTTACCCAGGATAAGATGACAATCCCTCGGTCAGACTTATATAAACTGGAAGAACAGAAAAGAGAGCGAAGATCTCTCATAAGCAATCTCAAGTGGGGAGACAAACCCCAGAAAAAAATTGGTAGTGGTCGATTTGTGAATGACGATTCTAGGAAGAAAAGTCCTCATTATAAAGCTTCTAATGGACGGGACCCGATGGGTTCCATGAAAAATAAGTATGATAAATTAAAGATCCAGATGTAGCTTTATTAAGGACCTGGACAGATGAGAAGGCGGAAGAGACTGTTACCTCATCTTATCAATACGTGAACGAACTGACCACTCGTTTGAAAGCTGGATGGAAACTGGCAAATGATAATTTGAAACAAGCCAGGAAGAAACATGCAGCATATTTTAATAGGAAGGCAAAGGACCGAGAACTAGCTGTGGGAGAGAAGGTGCTGCTTCTACTACCCGGTAGCCAGAATAAATTACAAATTGGTTGGCAAGGTCCCTATACGGTTCTAGAGAAGGTGTCTAGAACAAACTATAAAATTGACAAAAAGGGGAAGGAGAAAGTTTATCATGTAAACTTATTAAAGAAGTATCTGGACAGACCACTCCAGGAAAGCACCCCCTTATTGACCTTGGCTATTGCAACTCAAATGCAAAAGGAACCACTCACCTCACATGAATACCCATTACATCCTTGTGAAACAGCAGCACAGGTAAAAGTCAGTAAGCACCTGACTAAAAACCAGAGGGAGAGAGTTCAACAGGTTCTGGAGGAACATACAGATGTATTAACAGATAAACCAGGCCATACAAATTTGCTACAGTATGACATGAAACTGGTAGACTCAAACCCAATCTGTATGAGAGCCTATTCTATTCCGTTCGCGAAGGAGAAGGCATTGAAGGAAGAAATAGATTATTTGTTGAAGGAGGGGATTATTTCGCACAGTGAATCATCTTTTAGTTCTAGTGTCGTTTTGTTGAGAAAACCGTCTGGGGAACACAGACTGTGCATAGATTACAGGAAACTGAATGCTGTCACAGAAGGACAAGTGGATCCATTACCAGACACAAAACAGTTATTTGCCAGACTGAACAAGGCAAAATACTTTTCAAAGGTGGATCTTAGTAAAGGCTATTACCAGATCCCAGTGAAGCCTGAAGTGAGACCTTATTTGGCTTTTAGCACTTCGGATGGACATTATGAATTCAATATGCTACCATTCGGACTGAAAAATGCTCCGAGTGTATTTTCAAGGATGATGCGCAAATTGTTGGATCCCCTGAATAACCCATGTATCACGAATTTCATGGATGATATTCTCGTCGCCACAGAGACATTTGAAGAACACATTGAAGCTCTAGAGATGCTATTTAATAGACTTCGGGAGGCGAACTTAACTGCTAGGCCAACAAAATGTTGTATTGGATGCAAAGAGTTGGAATTCTTGGGGCACACAGTATATCAGGGTAATATGACCCCTGATCCTAAGAATTTGGAAAAACTGCAGAGAGCACCTAGGCCACAAACAAAAAAGGACGTGCGATCATTCGTGTCGTTATGCGGATTTTATCAGAAATACATCAAAAATTTTAACGCTATTTGTGCTCCTCTGACTGATCTGACTCGCAAGGGACTTCCAGATAAAATTATTTGGACTGCACAATGTGAACTAGCGTTCCAAGAGTTAAGGGAAAAACTCACTAGCAAGCCTATTCTCAAACTGCCTGATTTGACACAGGACTTTGTCTTAAGAACCGATGCAAGTAATGTAGGACTCGGAGGGGCTTTGTTGCAAAGATCATCTTCACCTGATGGGGAACTGAAACCAGTCGCTTATGCAAGCCGCAAATTGAATAAGGCGGAACAAGGATACTCCACAAGCGAAAAGGAATGTTTAGCGTTAATCTGGGCAATAAAGAAGTTTCAAATCTATCTGTATGGTAGGACTTTTGTGGTCGAGACGGATCATCAGCCTCTCGTATTCTTATCTCAGGCTAAGCATGAAAACGCAAGATTGCTGAGGTGGTCTTTATTGCTTCAACCTTATCAGTTTAGTATCCAATATATCCCAGGCAAATTGAATGTCGGTGCAGATTTCCTCAGTCGGCACCCCTGTGATCAAAATTAGAGTAATGGCAGACGTGAGGAGAGATTTTATCTATGTGTATCACTGGTTTTAGAACTTGCCGTAGGCATGTTTTCAAGTGGGGAGATGTGTCACAAAATTAACAGTGATACAACGTAAAAATATCTCCAAAGGATAAAATGTAGGGATAAAAAGAATGCGTAAGTTACTAGAAGGCATGATCGCCCACGCCGCGGGTCACTACCCTCCATAAAAATTGACTTGCTAGACGGGAAATCAAAACGGTTACCATTTGAACGGGATGAGAACGGCGGATCAAAAGGAAAAAAAATATGACTGAAAAAATTGCGTGAGACTAGCAAGGCTAAGGAGACGCAATTGGGGGGGGGGGGAGGAAGGAAAATGTACGTCCCCCAAGTTGACATAAAGTAAGGAAAACGACAGAAGGGACCTTGGATATGATACGCCACAGTCATTTATTGGACGCTTTTGCGATACCAAGCCTTTTATTTGAATTCAGCGGCAAACGCGGATGCTTGAAATATTACAAAATTTAAAAAGTAACTTTTTCTTAATATTAATGTTAGGAATATAAAAATTAGCTGGCCGGATGGCCCATTCTGAGCAGTGAAATAATATGCTTTTGTTTATACAGACGGATAGATAATAATGAAGACAATGACAAAAGACTGTTGTTCACATCAGCGAAAGACTGCATTGAATCAAACATGTCACTAATTTGCACAAAAAACCGCGACCTTGAGACGCAAGTGTTCAAATCTAGTTAGAATGAAAGAGAAGGGACATTGGTGGGAGCTGTGGCTAAAAATAACTTTTCAGGCAAATTTGTAGAGGGGATGGATAGGTTGGTTCAAAAACCAAGTACGTTTTTGTGAAAACGCAAGTAGAGGCGGACAGACTAACAGATAAAAATCCATACTTGACTGAAGCATGACTGAAATGACTTTAGTGTAGGAAATTTGAATTTAAAAAAACCAAGGCATTGATTGGCCACAGACAATCATATTATCCGCGCTCAGACGAGCTTTTTTGCCATTCCTCAATAGTTGTCCAGTGATAGACACAGTAAATTTTAAGTGTGGTGATTTCAAATGAAGTAAATAGAAATAAGTTCAGGGACGCCATACTATAGCCAGCAGCTCAGCTGAGTTTTGCTAGCATTTCTGTGTTCTTTATTCATAATCTGGTAAGATTGAAATTATTTCTTTGTATATTTTGAATATTGTTTAATGTTTCGAGTGATTTGATACTGCCATATCGAAATCTAGCCTTACAAACAAGTAAGGATTTGCTCTAGACCCCCCGCCCTAGTTCAGGGTCTAGGGACAAACAATATATATAAACTCCAGCAAGGATTAGGAAGGACAGATCAAGTGTTGAGATCAGTGGAACATATCACCTATCCTATCCTAGGGCAAGAAGCTAATAAACATATTTCTGAATATGTAGTCTGGGAGAACTTATCCTATGTGAAACCAACTTGGTAAGGTGTGTTGTATGGTCAGAGAGATCTGACCCTGTCTAAATGGTGTTATTGTAAATTGTTACGTGTAGAAGTGGCTCCTTAGGTAAGGTTCTGAACCCAAACCAATACTTTATTTCAGAGCTGTGAGTTTTTTTTATGTTGACACCAAAAGGTGGTGTCAAATGCTGGGTAGATAATTGACAGTGAGGACCCGTGCAGTGTCGCATCTCGGCAGAACAGCCTTGTATTGCCCCCAAGCACGGAGAGGGGGGGCCACCCGATATATTGCCCCCAAGCACGGAGAGGTGGGGCCACCAGATTCCAGCACCAGAACTACTCTTTCAAAGTTACGTAAGCAGGCTGGTCTGCTGGATTTACACCAACTTCATAGACATAGCACCCAAAGTGAATTACTACTAAAACATCCCATTTTCTTCCATCATAAATGGACAATGCTTGGTAGGCTTAGACAGGGAGGGATGAAGCCACCCCAACAGCACATCTATTCATCGTTCTCCCAGGGAAAATAAAACTATGAACTGTAGAAATAATAACTACTCGTGAAAATTATATACGTACACACCTTTTATTTATCATGTCATTTATTCATGCCATTCACTCATAAATTCTAAAATCTTTCATATGTTCTGGCCAAAATAAAACCTTGGTTCAGAACAAATAAATTTAAAAAAGATTTACTTTCTAAAAAATTTCACCAGCTGAATTTAGTTCATTGTGTTCTAAATTTTATTGATAATATTATATTATTTAATATCTGTGTGTTTGTATATGTCAATACAATACATTACATTCAGTACCCTAGATTTTAACGTAGCCACATTCATTAGAAAAAAAGATAGGTGTGAGGTCGTAGTGGTAGCAAGAAAGGCCTTCTGAAAATTCACAGCTACATTTTATCTCAGGAGCCTTCACAGCTGACCTCATACATCACACTTAGTAATATCACCATCATACAATACCATCAAAACCACTACAGTGTTCATTCTCCTAGTATTCATTGTTTGTGCTGCAGACCGTTAAAATAATGGCCGGTGTGATACGGAATCCGTCGAAGGTCGATCAGCGAGCGGTGATCCAATTCCTAACAGCCGAAGGAAGTCGACCAGCCGACATTCATCACCGAATGAAAGCAGTGTATGGTGACAAAAGTATGTCTAAGACTACAGTGAAATACTGGGCACGAATGTTTCGAGAAGGACGTCAGTTAACGAAAGATCTTCCGCGGCCAGGTCAGGTGCATATTGTTGCGACAGAAGAAGCCATCGCCATAAGGAAGAACGCATGGGGTGGAGGTTGAACCACCTGCTGCGTTACGAAGAGGAGGGTGATGCATTTCTGTTGCGCATAGTGGCAGGCGATAAGTCGTGGTGCCACCACTTTGAGCCGTGCAGCAAAACAGCGAGCATGCAATGGAAACATCCCGGATCACCAAAACCCAAAAAATTCAAGTCACAGATTTCCGCCGGTAAGGTTATGCTGACCGCATTTTTTGACCATGAAGGGCTTCTTTTGGTTGACTTTAAAGAGCCTGGCTTGAACATCAATGCCATCCGCTACAAAGACACACTAGACAACCTGCATACAGCCATCAAGAATAAACGACCCGGCATGCTTTCGCGTGGTGTGATTCTGTTGCACGACAATGCTCGTCCACATGTTGCGAACATTGTGCAGGAAGCGTTAACAAGGAAAAGGTGGGAAGTTCTGCCACACACAGCCTACAGCCCCGATCTGTCACCATGTCACTTTCATTTGTTCGGACCCTTAAAAAAATCTCTAAAGGGACAACGATTCGACTCCGATGCAGACGTCAGGGCCTCGGTGACCAAATGGTTCAATAAGCAACCAAAGTCATTTTTCTCGGACGGCATCCGCCATCTACCCATGCAGTGGGATGCGTGTCTGAATGCCTATGATGACTATTTCTAAAGAACACCAGTGAGTACTTGCTTCATAACAATTGCTGTATTTAATTCTACTACTCCTGTTGATGTACCTTACATATATTTGTTATAAAGCCACTGGGACGGGTTTCATTTGAACACGCCTCGTACATATTCATTTGAGGTGTTCCATGGTGCAATCATTTGAGCCGGATCCAAACCCAAATGCTTGCAAACATTTAACAATCCTCAACACATGGAATCTGTGGAAGAAGAATTAACATTATCATGGATAACAGAAGAATTAAAGACATTAAAATGTTGGTGAGTGATCTAAAAGCAAAGATTAGATCCGGCAGAGAAAAGATTTGAAGAAATCATGTGACACCATGCACTCAGTTTGATAAACCAAAAGGGGAAAAAACAGTTTTGTCCTTCAAATCAGGGTCTGTAGGAGTGTGTCATCTTTGATCGACCCGATCACTGTCTACTGCTAAGTTGATCTCTCTCTCTCTCTCTCTCTCTCTCTCTATATATATATATATATATATATATATATATATATATATATATATATATATATATATATATATATATATATATATATATATATATATATATATATATGGCCCTGTCTCTCTCAAATCGCTCTTTTTCTTAATGGGTTGATGATGAGCGTTATTTTCTGTCCGATTATTGTTATTTTCTGTCTGATAATTAATTATATCTATCTGATGAGCGCAGTTTTGTGTCTAGAGAGCATTGTTTTAAGGCTGATTATAAGTATTTTATGTCTAATATCTTATTTTGGCTGATGAGCGATTTTTTTTTGTATCTGCTGTATGCATATTTTGCGTCTGTTCAGTGATAATTCTGTCTGCTGAGCGTTGTTTTGTCATGAACGTTAGTCTGGCTGATGAGCAGTATTTTATGTGTGATGAGGGTGATTTGGTTTTGATGAGCAGTATTTTATGTGTGATGAGTTTGATTTGATTTTGATGAGCAGTATTTTATGTGTGATGAGGGTGATTTGGTTTTGATGAGCAGTATTTTATGTGTGATGAGGGTGATTTGGTTTTGATGAGCAGTATTTTATGTGTGATGAGGGTGATTTGGTTTTGATGAGCAGTATTTTATGTGTGATGAGGGTGACTTGGTTTTTATGAGCAGTATTTTATTCTTTATTGTTTGTTTGTTTTGATGAGCAGTATTTTATGTGTATGAGGTATATTTTGTGTATTTATTTGAGCTCCACAAGCAGCATTTGATGTGTGATGAGAGTGACTTGGTTTGGATGAGCAGTATTTTATGTGTGATGAGGGTGACTTGGTTTTTATGAGCAGTATTTTATTCTGATGAGCGTCGTAGTATGTTTGATGACCAGTATTTTGTGGCTGCCGGACGTTGTGTTCTGTCTTAGGGTCTTAATTATTTTCATAATTAGCGATTGTAAACATAATATAAGCAGGTATTTTTTGATTGTACTCCTTACTCCCCCTCTAGAGCTCCACAACTGCTCAGCGGCTTATCGGATATGTCCAGTTGATGTCAACAGTCGTCCATCTTCATGCCTGACCAACTTTTTAATAAGCGGTGAGGCGAAGTCTCCTTTTTGTTCTGATGATGTCTGTCACCGTGTTCTGTTCACATTTCCGTTGGGGACGTTAATACTTCACACTTATGTTGTCATGTGTCTGTCACTGTGTTTTTATCACATCACTATTCACATTTCTCTGTGTCGCGAGTATGGAAAATAGAGAATGTCTGAAGGTAGACAGGATATGAGTGAGTAATGTGAAAGTAGAGTAAATAGAGTCACTAATGAAATTATGTGGAGAGATATGTACTGATCTCTAAGTGACTACTTCTCCACCATATTGCGACTGGGTTTAATATATCAATCTCTCACCCGTCGTCCAAATGCTAAATAGAATAATCTACTGCAGTAAGGACTAGCAGCACAACATCAAGTGACAGTTAGCAGAGAAGATATATATATATATATATATATATATATATATATATATATATATATATATATATATATATATATATATATATATATATATATATATGAAAAGAAATAAAGTAACATGGGATCTTGACTATATAATTAAGCTAAACAAGAAAAACCCCAAGAAATTAACTAAGTAAATGGGCTTACCAGGCAAGGAATCGAATTTCCGCACAACACTGGTATAAGCTGTAAACTTACAAACACTGTGCTAGGCAGCAAGAATTCCTCTAGAGACAAATGGTCAAGAGTGATAGGAACGCCGGGCTTAAATAGTAATGTAGAGTCTGCAGGTTTTGGAGCGTGGCTTCCGCACGTGCACGAGATGAAACAACTCCAGACGTAAGACTTACGAGAGAGAGTCCCCGGTCGCCTCGAAGAGACGGGGAAATAGACGTAACATTAGCATGCATTTTCGTTCTACCCGCGTCCTGTGTTCGGGATGACAGACCGAGGATGGCATAAATAAACGGCAGAGATCCCCCCCTCCCCCGCGCGCTCGGGGTACTCTGTAACTTAAAGAACACTGAAACTAGTCGCTTCCGCAAGAAATCGTTAATTAAAAGCCCTTTGACAAAATTGCCGCTATTCCACGTAGAAAGGGGTGGACTTAGCTTGGCCCATGTCAAGATTGACGGGACTAACGATAGTGTTAGAGCTATTTAGAGCAATATGTCAGAAAAGTGGGCATAGACAAGAAATAGCGAGAAAACATGGCAGACGCCTGAGACTGCTACTATATCTTGGTATATGTTCTTTGTTTGCTGCTACATCTACTCGCCTGTTGTGTCATTAAGTCTCAGTATTATTCTTTTCACACCACCGCTTCTTATTATCTGCTCATTAATTGTTACTTCTTCTCATTGTCTTTCCTTTGTCTGTTATATCATAATCTCATGCTTTGATTACCACTATCTAAGTTTCTGCTCATTAATTACTATTGTGCCTCATTGCCCGTCCTTTATCTGTTATTATACCATAGTGATGTCCTTTAATTACCCCCGTCTCAGTGTCCATTAACTACTACTATGTCTCATTGTCTGTCATTTGTCTGTCATTATATCGTGTAAATTCACTGATTAATAAAATGGCTAAGTGGCATTTATTCCACTACTACCCCGACTCATTGTCTGTTATTTGACTATCATCGTATCTCAGTGTCTCTACTTCTTATGTCACTACGTGTTTAAGACAGTTTTTTTTTGTCAGTCTCATTGTATAGATTTATCGCCATTTAACATGTTTTATTCTGTTTCCTATCGTTGCGATCATTCGTTGTCCAGTTTCTAGCAACTTGGTTAAGGTATGGTCTCTCACCTGTCATCACTGTGACTTGTCATGCTGTCACACCACGTCAAGTTTAAATTGTCCTTTTTTTCACAACAGGACGAGCTGTGATGTTGGAACAGCCGAGAAAGAGTGGGGCAAAGGTTATCTCACATATGCTGGCCGCTCACGGTGGAGAAATCTTTATTCACTCCATACCTACCTCACGGTCTATACTGGAAGATCCGCCCTCTATCAGTGAGGGCTGTGGCGGCAGAGTGACTGATTATAGGATAACGGTTCGTTTGTGTGGTTAATGTAGTGTACTTCTTACCTTGTCTATAAATGCGCTGGGTAAAACATAGTGGAGAAACAAGCATGATTTGTTTGTGTGTGTTGTTTTTTCTTTTACAGCGACTAGAGAAGCCATAAACGGACTACTAAGTTTAGCGAGAAATAAATAATATTAAATGAGTGCGAAGGACAAACAAGAAGAAGAATTGCGAAGGGGTGAAAAAATGACAAGACCACATACTTGTATACATTATTTCTACCCGAATAAAAATTGTGTCCTACTGTTCATTGTCCTGCAATGTGTTGTAAAAGTTGAAGGTATAGTGCCTACATACACATATAAGTCGAGAATTTACGAGAATGCGAAATTCGTGCTCACACCAGTGTAACAAAATGCAGACAATTACTTGCACTCTTGCCCTGAGACAATCTTTGGACATAGTTTCTGGACAACGTAAATAACTAATTTTTTATGCAACATAAACTTCTAAACATTTAGCAGCACTATAATTTCGTGTAACGGAAACTTTTGAACTTTTAGCAACACTGTTACCTGAAACAATTTTGTGTGTGACGAACACTTTTGAACTTTTAGCAACACTGTTACCTGAAAACATTTTGTATGTGACGAAAACATTTAAACTTTTAGCAACACTGTTACCTGAAAACATGTTGTGTGTGACGAAAACTTTTGAACTTTTAGCAACACTGTTGGTTATTCTTTTTGGCTGCCACTTCTGTTGGTGTATGTGTGGGGGTTGTATGAAAGAGATAGTGCTATTGTCTGGCACAGCTGACAAGGTTGACGTCAGCAATGCCGGGCTTACTGTTAGTGGCTGACAGGTGTGTAAATATAATGGGCGAATGTCGTGAGTTCTTTAAATTCGTACGTCTCTGATGTCACCCACACAACAGTAACGTTAGGTCAGGAAATAGACCAATGGATAATGTGAATTAAGTTTTCAACTATTACACTGTTTATTAATACGACAGCAACATCGACAGCAAATCACAAGTTAGAACAGCAGGTATAATCCATGGCAAATAGGTTGCAGGAAACAGCAACAGAAATTGGTTGCATTAACAGCAATTCATTATAAATGGTAATAGCCGGTATAATCCATGGCATAATATATTGAATCTCTTCCCTTCAAAAAACACTCTGGACACACTAGCGAGACTATAAAAACCGTCTCGAAGCTCCGCCAGATACCTAATGACCGAGATTATTGTTTCTCAATACAACTCAGTACATCTTCACTCAAGCGCGAACTAACAGCTTGAGATGTGAGCTCAGCTCACCCGTATCTCTCCCCCAACTACTCAGAACATTTGAACACTTTCTTTATGTTTAAAAAAAACTAACACATACTCAGTTGAGCTATGTTCAAGCACCCAAATAAAAAATCATCTCATAACTTTAAACGTGCTTACTAGCGTGTCTATAAAAAATCAGACCCGTACATAAAAATCCCAAACACTTAACTCCCACTCAAAAACATGACTTAACAAACACTGTTACCTGAAAACATTTTGTGTATAACGACAACTTTTTAACATTTAGCAACACTGTAATTTAAAACGTATATTTGAGTAAAAAAAATTTTGAAGTCTCAGCAAAACTGTAACTTAACCAGTACCCTATAGCTCCCACAGGAGCATCTGACTTCAACAAGCACATACCAAGTCCTCCTATCACGTGCCAAAAGCTCAAGTTCTTTCCACGTTTTTCTCATCAGTTTCACTTATGTCTTCAGTTCTCTTCTCCTCATGTTTTTTGGTCTACTTCTGCCTCTCTTTCCCTGAGGATTTCAGAACAAGGACTGCCTTGTAATGCTATCAACAGGTTTCCTCAGTGTGTGTCCTATCCATCGCCAGCGTCCTCTTCTCACCTCTTGTTCCACTGGAACTTGTCTAGTTCTTGTCATATTTCCGTGTTGTCTGATCTTATTTTTGCGTTTAGGTCCCATATCAAAATTGTGATGTCCTTTCTTTTCTTTTTATCCAAGACATTTTGTAGTCTGGTGTAAAATTCTTTATCGCAGATTCTTCTTTATCATTTGTTGGTGCATAACAGTGGATGATGTTTATTTTATTTTCGGCTATTTTAAACATTGCTGTTATAATTCGGGGTCCCACTGCTTCCCATTCTATAAGTGCCCTCTGTGCTTCCCTAGACAGCATTAGAGCCACCCCTTCACTGTGTGGGCACTTTCCTCCTCATGTCCTGAGGACACCACCATTTCTCCTGTGATCAGTTTCTTCCTCTCTGCGTCCTTCCACCTTGTCTCACAGAGACCAAGTATATCAATCCTGTTATTCCACATTTCTGCTGCTACTTGTGCAGTTTTCCCTTGTTCATGTAGAGTGCGAACGTTCCAGGTGCCAATCCTGGAGATTTTCCTAGACGACAAAAGGTTAGTCGACAACCAAGACTCCTGTCGGCTTTCTCTGAGTTGCTTCATGCGCCTCCTTTCCAGATGATCTTCTTCTGTCCTAGACGGCTGAGTTGATTTATATTCTATATTTGACTTATCCATAGTGTTTGTTAACTGGAAGTTAAACACTGTAATTTTGTGTAGCAAAAATAAGTTTTGAATTACAATGTTGCTAAAAGTTCACACTTTGAGAGCTACTGAAGTAGCGAGTAACGTAGCTTAGCGAGAAGGGGCCTGGAACTTCTTAGTCTGGACAAAAACAATAAATAAATAAAAATAATCAGTAAAAGTCAGCAATCGTGACATTTTCTCGACGTGAGCTCAGATTAGACTATGTGCTGCTCGTGAGATGACTTGCTGTCTACCCATGTGTAAACAGCAGATCGTCCTTCTGTGTGCTCATGTCAATGTTCCTGACCATACGTTTGTCCTGTCATTTATCTGTCACCGTTGGTGGGTCTACAGATTGTAGTCATGATCAGTAATAGTAGGTTCGTCATCGCTTCTAGTAGTCAACCCAGACTGTCTTGCCACCTTATGTCTGTTTATTATTAACGGGACATCACTGCATATTGACTTTGCGTCTAGTTAACTCACGATGAGTTTTGATGGTTTAGTTGGCACTTCCAATATTCAAACATATGTACAGCAATGTAGAAAAAACGTAGACATCTGTATTCAAACGTTTCAAGTAATCTGGATCATTCAACCTACAAGTCTCATTGCTTCTTCGCGTGGAGCATTGGAAATCGCATGCTAATAAATATAATTAAAACAAAATGCATGTTAATATCAACTAGACAAAAATTACAAAATTCAGAGAAAACAACACTTCAGATCTACATGGGTACCTCACCAATTGAAAACGTTAATGAACATAAAACTCTAGGAATAGTCGTTGACCAGCATCTAAATTCGAACTCACATGTACATGCACTGACCAAGCAAACGGCACAGAAAGTTTACCAGTTAGCTAAAATCAAACATTTCCTAGATGAAGAAGCACGAAAATTGTTCTATATATCTCACATGCAAACAAACCTTGACTATTGCTCCACAATCTGGGATGGTTGTACTATGTCCAACACAAAAAGACTCCATTCACTACAAAAGCATGCAGTGCGTCTAGTCTATATCATCATCATCAGTTGCCATCTCCACAACGAAGGTTGGCTGTAATGGATCTCCAACGTCTTCTGTCTCTTGTCTTGGTGGTGCACTCTGATAGACTCTTTCCTGTCCATCTCTTGATGTTGTCTTCCCACTTATAGCGCTGTCTTCCTCTTGCACGTTTGCCTTCAACTCTCCCTTCTGTTATGGTCTTCTGTAAGGTGTTGTGGCGAGAGGTTTTGTTTGGCTCTTGGATCAGTATAGTACTGACAATTACAGAAATAGAATTTCTGCAGAAAATGGTGAAGTTCCAGTGTCTGAGAGACCTACTGGTATCACAAATTAGTTACGGCTGTGAATGTTCTGATCTCGAAACAATAGTAGAGAGGAGACCGACATAAAGTGCCACCTCCGCTGTGTAACTAACTGTGATATTAATAAACAAGGAAACAGATTTTACTTAACAAAGATAAAATTGACAAGTCGTTCAAATACAATTTCCTTATTATTTATTTAGTATATACACTATCTACTCTTGTGCTGAAGGGTGAATGTTGAAAAATGGAATGTAATGGAATTGTAAGTTTACATGTGATTTACAAATATTTATTTTATATATATAAATATTTTACAACAAGTTTTCCAATTATAGGAACAAAAAATTTATATCAGCTGTGCTGTTAATTAAGGATATAACACTTATCAGCTATGCTGTTAATTTTTGTCTCTTGCTATGCTAATTTCACTTTCTCATCACTGACAGTTTCTATGCTCACAATGCTGACAGAAATGGTACTAATGTGTACTCATCTCTTAAAACGTTCTGTTCTCCTTAGTTTGGTTCACACAACTCCTGCTGAGGCTCGTTACTTTAGCCCACCCAAGACTGAGGGGGACTAAAGATGTAGCTTCTGTACAATCTCTATGCTCCTGCGAAGTTCCAGGCAGCGGGATTGACTCGAACATACGACCTCAGATTTTTAGGACACAAATGAAACCTGTAACAAGGAAAAACAGGGGCTAATTTCTGTCCTCAAGCCCACCTATTTCTATTGTATATGATATGAGCGTGTCTCAGTGTCTGCATGTGGGATGAATGACAACATGGCTCAGTATGATTTAGCAATAGCGAGACAAGACAGGTGTCTACTTGCAAAACATTCTTTCTGATAAACTAATGCATGGATACATTCAATAATATAGATTCAATACATTTAATACATTAATACATCCCATAATATAAATCAATACATGAATAAATCCAATAATATGTACACCTAGGTGTGATACAACAATGTCCTTCCCCCTATAATCCCAGGCCCCCTCTGACGAGTGCTATACAAGCTGGTAACATATATCCTAACAATAACGTTATGTTCTTATGATAGGAATATATGCGACGAGGACTGTTTGGTTATATATATATCAGGTGGGAGTTATAGGAGACAATAGATTGGAGTTAGATGAGACAATAGATTGAGTCCTAACAAGGACTGTTTTGGTTATATTGCAGTTTGGAGTTATCAGAGACAATAGACTGAAGTTATAGACTGACAATAGATTGAAGTATGAGTCCTATTAGTCTTCGTCTATTCAATCATAATAGGAAATACAATCATTATACTAAATTTCCCCAAGATACAATCAGTGAACCAAAATATATTAAATATATACAGGTCTGCTGTAAGCCTCTTTTCCTAAAGGTTATCGTAAATTTATATTTACCCTTCAAGATTTAAAAAAAAAAGGCCATTTTGACTCGACTAGTGAAATAGGTTGCAGGTCGATGCCCTCAGGTAAGCAACAAATCAAGGTGACAGCTTCTTCCTCTTCAGCCAGTATCTCTGGCGTCAAGTTCGGGGTTGCGTGGTTAGCATAAAATCCGCCCGATTATATAGGCAGGTAAATACTTAAGGAAAGCTTTCGGTTGGTTCCTGGCGGAGCAAGTTGATTGGTTTCCTCCGGTTTCGTCTTTTGCTCATACCGCCTAATTTTATTCAGTTTTTCGCCGCCATCTTGCGTGAACTGCGTGAACAGTATAATTTATTCTGTCTCAGAGACTGATGAACGGTGATCGTTGATTGGTTGAAGCAAATCTGTATTTCGACATAGTGATTAACCAAGTAGTGGCTTACACTCGTTTCACGACAGGTGTTATGCCTTTTTATGTGGCCAAAGTATTTTAGCTGCCGAACTTTGACCTCCCTCATTAGTTCTCTTTTCATACCTAGATTTTCTAGGACCTCCTTATTTGTTTTCATCTCTTTCCGTGAGATACGCCCCATTCTTCTATATATCCACATTTCAAGAGCCTCAATTCTTTCTTCCAACTGCTTATTCATCGTCTATGTTTCTGCACCATACAGAAATGCAGAATATATATAACACTTTATGATTCTCAGTTTTAATTTATGAGATAACTGTTTGGATGTCAGTATATGTTTCATGTTGTTGAATGTAGCTTTGAGGTCCTGGAGCAGGTCGACCACTTTAAATATCTCGGAGCTATTATAGACCGAAAGGGAGGCATCAAAGAAGAGTTGGCCACTCGAAAAGCAGCGGCTGGGAGACTTTTTCAGGCCATAAATCATGGATTCCTCAGCAAGAAAGAGGTTGGTAAGAAAACGAAGATGGCTGTATACCGCTCCACCTATGTCCCAGTCTTGACATATGGATGCGAGTCGTGGGCAATGACTACAACCCACAAAAGCCAGATCCAAACCTCAGAAATGAGGTATCTGAGGAAAGTGGTTGAAGTAACAGAAAGAGACATGGTCCGCAACCAGACGATCCGTCAAGGCCTAAAATCCCATCCGCTGCAGACCCAAATAGAACAGTCCCAACTAAGATGGTTTGGCCATGTTTGCAGAATGGGAGAAGATCGGCTACCACGACAAGCATGGGAAACAAAGAGCCAGGGATCCAGACCTCCAGGACGACCCAGAGTCCGCTGGGAGGACAACATTAGACAATCTTTGAAGGACCGAGGACTAGAATGGAACCAGGCCAGGAAGAAGACAGCTGATAGAATGGTCTGGCGCTCTCTCTTCCAAACCTCTACACCTCACTGTAGAAGGGGAACGACTAAGTAAGTAAGTAAGAATGTAGCTTTGGCCATTCCTATTCTTTTCTTGATTTCTGTTTCACATCTGCCATCTTCTGTTATTATATGACCGAGATATACGTAGCTCTTGACTTGTTCCAGGATTTCCCCATTTACGCTTATCTTTAATGTGGGTTTATCGTCTGTTTTGCTAATTATCATAGTTTTTGTTTTCTCAATATTAATGTCGAGTCCATATTCATGACTTATACAGTTCACTTGCTTCACTAGTTCTTGTAACTCCTGTTCGCTTTCAGCTAACAACACGGTATCATCTGCATATCTAAGGTTGTTTATTGACCTTCCACTGATGTTCAGTCCTGGTATTTCCTGTATCTGTTTGAACATTTTTTCGATGTATAAATTAAATAGGCAGGGGGACAGCACACAACCTTGTCTGACACCTCTTTTTATGTCTATGTATGGTGAATAATTCCTTCCAGATCTTACTGTGGCAGTTTGCTCCCAATAAAGGTTACTGAGTATTCTTATATCTTTTCCATCAATACCTATGTCTTCGAGGCATTCAATTATTTTCTCATGATGGACTCTGTCAAAAGCCTTCTTATAGTCATGAAGCACATATACATACTTTTTTGGACCTCTGTATATTTTTCTGCTAATATTCTTAGGCAAAATATTGCCTCTCTTGTTCCACTGTTCCGTCTAAAACCAAACTGTTCTTCCTGGATTTCGCTGTCTACTTTACTTTTTATTCTTTCCTGTATGATTTTGAGCAGTATCTTAATTGCATGACTCATCAGGCTGATTGTTCTGAAGTCTGAACATTCTGTTGCATTTGGTTTTTTGGGCAATGTTATAAAAACTGATGTCTTCATGTCGTGTGGTATATATCCTGTATTGTATACATCGTTGCATATTTCTGTGATTGTATCTATACCAAAGCTCTCCAGAGCTTCTATCATTTCAATTGTTATGTTATCCATGCCTGCTGATTTTCCTTTTTGTATCATATGAATGGCATTCTCTACTTCTGATCTGAGAATGTTTGGGCCTTCATTAGAATCTGGTGATGGTTTTTTACCTCTGTTGTCCTCGAATAATTCTTTTACGTATTCTGCCCATCTGTTTGATATGTCTTTCTCATCAAGTAATATTACACCATTTTTGTTCTTGATACAGCTTCCTCCTTGTGCAAACCGTGACCGATTTGATAATTTCTTTATTTCTTCATGCATATCTCTTGTCCAGTGCTTTGCTTCCAAGTCTTCTATTTCCTTGCATTTTGTCTATATAAAGATCTCAAAATACTGCCTCTAAGAAAGCGCTTTCTGTTCAACAAAGCTAAATTTGTTCACAAAATCCTGTCACAGAATGCTCCAACATATATGTGGCCAATGTTCAAATACAATGAAAGACGCAATCAACGCCTTAACAAAATACAAGTGCCCAAGCCTAGGCTTGACTTATTCAAGAAAAGCTTAGCTTACTCTGTTGCTCATCTTTGGAACTATCTTCCACATTATCTAAAACATAACAACCTCAGTCCCTATTCATACAATCGTATATTTTTCGAATACTTTATGAGTTCTGAAAATCACATGGCGACAACTCCAGCACTCCCCATTCTGAGTTACATCGTTGTTAAGTTATTTTATATTGATAGCGGGGGAGTTAAATGTTTGAGATCCTCACATGTGCGTCTAGTATTTTGTAGACGCACATTTGAACGCATCTAGGTTAATTGTATGTTTAATTATTTGCGTACGACCGTGCACCATTCTTAAACGGGCATGGCGCGTTTTGTCGCGGCGATTTGTTGGTATCCGGGCAACGTACTGGAGGCATAACGAAATAACTATCGTCGAGTATAGACGTAATTGATTATGATGTTCTTACCCAAGTCAAGGGAAGACACGAATATGTAGCCATTATGATCATCTGAAAGATGAATACACTCTTCTTGAAGAAGCTTATAATTTGAATATTTAGCCAGAAACGGCTCGTTCTAAGTATCTTGCCTCCGATACTTCGTCTCCTGTACCGTTATGGTAGAGCTTCAACTTGACCAGATGTATCAAGTTGTTAGTGTGTCCCTCTAACGCTAGGAGCTGATTGAAACGTAAAGGAATATAAATAACTACGTAAAGAATCTTAACATGGACACTTCGTCAGAACCATGTATATCACTAATCCGTTAACCTTGAAGTGGTAACGGTTGGTGAAGTCAGTCAACGTCCATGTTGACCATTATTGACTATGTACTTATTCTGCCATGAATATAATTTTGATGATCGTATAGCTGAATGATGTTAACGTTATGTCTTCATTAAACTATGTGTCGTCACCAACTGTCCACGATGAGTCCAGCCTCGATTTATTGCCAGTTGGTCATCCTGCATTGACCCTTTAAACAGTGTTACCGAGCTCAATTATCATCACCATACGCCAAAGCTAAACGCCCCACATCAAATTCGCGTTACAGAGAAATACGTCGGCCACATGTTGTAAGCCCGACAGCACTGACAACATCATTGTCAGAGACAGAACAGTTGAAGAACAATGCAACGGTAACAATCGTCTTCACTCGTTGACGACTCGAGCAGAAAGGGCCTGGCACACTATGTTGCGCTGTCATTTTTGTTTCACTTATTGCACATGAACTCAGCGCAACAAACGTGAACATTGTCTCTCCCCACGTGATTAAGACTTACCCGAAAGTTCTACAGAGATGAAGTGCCTAAATCTTCGCCTCAAGCTCTTGCCCTAACTGTTTAATACTTCGTGTTACTTCCCTTTGACTGCTTCTCAGTATTTTACATCATCCATTTATCTGGCAAATTGCATCTCTACTTTCCTATTTAACATTATCTATGAACTAGTCACCTCAACCAACCACATATTCTCTGTCACTTCTTGTGATAAGAAGTTTTGATGTTATTAATTATAAGATATCCTGGACAAATAGATGTATCAGAGGATACCAGGATAGTGCCAGATAAGAGACTGGTCTTACAAGAAATATCCCCTTCTCTGAAAGGAGCAAGGGTGTATAGACAATCAAGGTGAGGTCCAGCTATGTAAGTTCCCAGAGTAAGGTATGATGATGATGAAGTTCTCTGGGTCCCTATCCGCTACCTCTTGAGATCTCACCAAGAGTATTTAATCAGTGTGTTATTATTTTGGCAACGTGTCTAGGGTAATGTATTTAAAACAATTTAAAATTTCAGACAGAATTATAACTGTAATGGAAAGTAAGTAAGCAAGACTTTCTGAGGATGCATTTACAATTTAATGGTACTGAACCTCAATCTTTTTGGGTCAGTACTTTTCTTTTCAAAAATCAAGAACTTTATATTTACATGAAAAAATAAATAACTTGGAAATTATGTTCCATTCTGTGTACAACAAAAAGTCACTGGAATGAATCTACTCACAGTTCTCGATATTATCACTAATCATATACTGTGAGGTCTGTTATTGTCATCACTCCCAGGTGGTATTGGTGAAATTTTGTGGTTGGATGAAGTATCAGTGCCTGTCTGAAGCACTTATCTGTTAAAGAGTTATTGCAGCTGTATTTTCAATCATAGATCTGAACACCACCGTTGTGACTCCTGACTGAAGAAAAGGAGCTAGCTGCAAGTTGTAGCATGAGCCATCACTCCCACACTTTCTTCCTTTCAGTCTACTGCAGCAACGAGGTAACTTCGTAATAAAACCTGAAATAAGAAGGACAGTCCTTTCTATTTAACATCTGCCTCTATCAATTTCACCACTAATCCTTATTAATACCCACCTGGGTCAGCCACTTGTGCTAACAAGTCGCACCAGAACTTAAATTCAGTTGTCTACACTCAGCTTGGTGTAATCAGTCTCCTTCAGTATTGATTCTACGTTAATGTCCCTCATTCATGTTTTGTCCTCCATACAATAAGCAGGGTAAGCACAATCATAGCTTGTGACCCGTTGATTACTTCATTCGAACATTCTCTATATGTTCTCACATGTTATTTTAACAACGGGTCATTTCAAAAGACAATATCAATTTATTTATTCTGTACTTACAGTCGCAAATTTATAAGGCCAATTGGCAAATATTTTACACATTTTTTTCACTCCGAATAAGCCTGCCCTATACACATTCCTACTTAGGTCGTCGTGAATTACACATACCTTGCGGCAGTATCGAAAACGAATATGGCACACAATCGCCTGTTACTTACAGGTTAATAAAATATGCAAATAAAATTATCTGTCTTACCCTCAAGTAAAGAATATTCACACACACAAGCGATCAAGCAGTAAAGAACTCTTAGCACTCAGCTCTCAGCACAGACGGCAAAGCTTGTCATTCTTTCTTTTTCTGACTATGTCAGCTTGGCGTGGAAGCTTTTTAGGAAATGGCGGAACTTACTAAAAGTTATTAATTTTTATCAAACTACACCCGACCAATCAGATGCCGAGTCAAAAAAGTTACTATTTCCTAGGCTATAGAATTTGAGCAGTATTTTTGGTGTGTTTGTCTAATCTGACCGAATTTGTTTATTTTATATCATAGTTATTTGTGAACCGATTTTAATTATCAAAAGTGATAATTAAACGGCCAATTATTCTCTATCGTTCTATATAGTTTTCCTTGAGTTATTCATTTGCATCTCCATCTGGTTAATTTTTTTGTAATTAAATTTGATCTTAACCTGATGTGAAAATATTACTAAATTCAATTTTTCTATGTCAAGATAATTTTGTATGAGCGAATCTCTATGTGTATATGTTAAGCAATATCAGCGCTATAATTTGAGATATCCCTTGCATTTTAAGTATCTTTAGTTATCAAGAAATAAATTATCTAAGTTCGGTCAAAAACTCAAAATAGGCATTATTTCCACTTCAACCAAAAATTTTCTTGTCATTACAAAAAAGAGGTAACGATTTGATTGGTTGTTAAATTTTACTACGTTCATCGATAAATATTGGGGTGGGTGTGTTTGGGGGGAAGGGTGGTAACTTTTAACTTGTTTTCTTAGAAAAATTCAAATACTCTAGTTAAATTGTTGGCGGTAAATTTGACTGGACCCTCAGACAAATTTCAAATACTGTAGTTATTTATAGATTTAAAATTACGATAGCTAGTTCGTTTTAAGCGGGGAATTTGAGCGTGTTGTGATATGGATTCACTTTACTACACTTCTACCCCTCTCCGTGTGTGTCAGTGCGTTTTTGTGCGCATGTTTGCATAAGCGTTTAGGTGTGTACATATGTGAGCGTGTGTTTTTAAGGGAGTTCGGCTCCGTATATTGCTTTCATCTTGGGGATAGCAAAAGATAGAGATAAGATAACTTCTGGAACGGGGTAGCGCGACTTGACGATGACCTGATTGAAGGTCAGTACTCTATTGGAAGCTGAAAGGTGATAAAAGAAGAAGGAGAAATGGCTGAACTTATTATATCCGGAGTCTGTCACATAAAACACGTGTTGGTATTATATTATGATGATATTCAGTTGTATGCAAATAACAAAACAGGACAGTACAGTGAGAACATTTATCTGACATGCTCCTACCTTCAGTCTCAGCGCAGAAGACAAGTTTAATGCTTCAGTATTGTCTTCATCCACCACATCCCTCACTCCATCAGGCCGGGTGACAACATCGGCTGTACCATTGAAGTTGAAAACATGACGTTCTTTACCCTTTTCAGGCCTTCGGGGAATTTATGAAGGAAAACAGACTGGCCCCATCGACTCCAGCACTCTTGGAAAAGTATCGGAATAAAAAACCGTATACGTTTGGTAAGTCACTTTCATCTGTCTTGTGTGGTGTATAAGGCTGCGTGTCTCTTTGTATGATATGTAAATAAGTCCCTCAAACTTCTTCTCTTTGTAGGATGTGTAAGTTCTTCTGTTTACCTTCTTCTTATTGTACGATGTGTAAGCTCTTATGTTTGCCTTCGTCTCTTTGTATAATGTGTAAGCACTTCTGTCTGTCCACTTCTGAGAATATTATTTAATCCCCTTTATGGGATTCTCAGTATAAAGTGTATAAGCCTGTCAGCCTTCTACTCCCTATCTGACAATTTAAGCAATTTTTTTACCTTTTGTCTTTATGGTACGGTCACCGTCTCTACCCATTTCATATTGCATGCTGTGTGAGCCCTGTCTTCTCATTCTTTCAAAGGTAAGCGATTGTTGTATATAGTTATTACTGGGCAAAGCACCAATGGCCGCACCGTCACAGTGTGATGGGAATTGGCTATGGAATGTGTGAAGAAGGTCTCCAGAAATTGGCTCGTAAGAAAGAAAAGAGACCTATTCGAGATAAGGACAAGAAGAAGAAAAGGCGAATGCTGTCTACTAGATAGTGCTTTCTGATATATCATGGATAGTTTTCTTTATACTTACTTCTTTCCCTGAATCTCGATAAAGAAAGAGCCACCAACGTCCTAAATCAGCGCTTCTTAACCAGGGGTGCGAGACCCACTTTCCAGGGGTGCGAGGCATGCCAAATATTTTATAAGGTGAATCATTATAAACATCAGAATATATAATACTCAGAACTCAAAAATTTTTTACAAAATAGAACATTGACAACAATTAGATACCGAAGCTTAGTCACATTTTGTAAACAACATTTTCTCACAACGTACTTTTATCTTTTTCTTGCGTTCTAGAAGATAATGAGGTGTGAGGCTTCTTAATGTGCTTTAAAAGAAGTGTGAGGCTTCTTAATGTGCTTTAAAAGAAGTATGAGGCTTCTTAATGTGCTTTAAAAGAAGTGTGAGGCTCTTAAGATGCTGTAAAAGGGTGCGGGGCCTCTAAAAGGTTAAGAGACACTGTATTAATTGAAGCATTTTGCACATATGTAAATACTTAACACAGACAACATGAGTGATATATTAATTAATTAAATAATGGTCAACGCGGCTAAATAGTTTTTAAATTAAACTTATACTCATATAGGGTTAGTAGAAAGTAAAAAGGATGCTGGTGAAAGACACTTCATACATAGATTAAATGTAAAAATATAGTTAATTAAATGTGATAGGGAAACTAGGTAAATAGTGAAATGATGATAGCATACTGATGACCACTCTACACTGTTCATGAGCCTTTCAAATTTCCTCCACTGTCTGATTATGCACAGGTATGCACGGACTGTCCAATGTAGATGTATGTCCTACGGTGTTAGTTATTCCAAAGACGAGTACTTCTTGCACGTGTAGTAGTGAGAACTTGTAAGATGTAATGTCCCTCAACGCTTGGAAATTTCTCTAGCGTCGACAAACTGTTGACATTTGTCTCAGGAACTGACTGCTGTCTGATCTTGAAATGGCCCTGATTAGACTGGAGCTCTTCACGAAATGATCTTCTGGTAGCAAGCGTGTTTCGTGCTGTGCAGCTTGATTTAATGACTTTACATCGTGCAATTCACGATTGGAGTAGATGAAATGACTTCTTGCACTGACGTATTGAGTAGTTGAACTTGGTTCAGGCTATAAGCTTTCGAGTGATTTGAACTTGATATCTTGACGAATCAACTTCTGAGTGCTTAATCTCGATATCTTGACGAATCACTTGTGGTTATGGGATCTTGATGTATAACTCATCAACTTGTAAGTATGCGATCTTGATTCAGGAAATTCGCGTTATTGTGTGTGTGTATATATATGTTTATATGTGTGTGTGTATATATATATGTTTACTGTCGAGCCTGGTTCTGTTTCGGTAACAATCGCTTGTTTTACGATAGTGACTTGTTAACTCTCTGATCAACCCTCCTATCCAACCGACCGATTCGTGGGTTTCGAGGTCAGTTCACAAAGTTGCTTTATAGGTTTCACATCTTGTATCAGTAGCTGACTTTCTGTTGTGTCTTATTCCTCCCTACTGCTTTTTCAATACTGATCACTCTGGTTTTAATTCCCATATTTTGATATATGACACGTGACGCACATGATGGTGTTAAATATAGTGAGCTTGAAAGTGGGTGTACATGTCGGTCTGTGGTGATGATCTAATAATCTAGTTGAGGATGAAGTATACTGTAAACTACTTCTTTACATTATGTCCTAAAGCAAAAATTTTTCATTTGATTAACTATTAACGAATAGAAGTAATGAAAAGGAACAGTCTTACGCACATTTAGCTATGAGGATAAGTGCAAAAAGCAATCACTAATAATGAAAAAGAAAAATTAATTATGCCTTTTCTAAAGTTTACTAACCTCCTTTTCCTTTCGCAAATTCATTAAGGACACAATATAAAATTAAATTCCTCATAAATGAAATATAAATCCACACATGAATGAATTTATGGAACAGGCTAGGCTCTGTGAGCCTATTCCACTTATGCTACGCGTGTGTTGTAAAACGGACTGACTACAGCGGATCATCAGGTTATATTTTCGAGTTCCCAATGTGTTAATCCTTGGGCTGTGTCCTATAGTTCCTCTCTCTGATCCACTAATTTGTCGTCCACATTGCCATGTCGCATCCGACCGCGGCTTCCGAAAACCTGTGCCCGTCAATCGCCAAAACATGGGTTGGGTCTTGTAACAAACTCTTCACGGTATGCATGATGTTAGGCACTAAGGGAAACCGTGGCTTGGGATTGGTCGCCTGATGGAGAAATTACCTATTCCTATGTTAACTTTCTTTGTAACCCGCCGTGGTTCTTTTTGTCCAGACCTGCCAACGTTCCGTTTATTGTCTCACTGTTGTATGGTGGCTCCCTTTATTGTATCTGCACGTAAACAAATCTAAGCTTCTTAGCCGCCGTCAAACAGTATACAATCTGTAACAAGCACTCCTATGCATCTCGCTAGTCCGTTGTTTTCAATCGCTCCGGCTGGCCTGCTATTGTGTCAAAAATGTGCTGACACCAGCTGTTCAAACAGGGAATGAAGCTATCAAACGAAGCATTTCCATTTCCCGTGTGTTGCATTAGCCAACGAGAACAATATGGTCTAACGAAGCCATCATAGAAAGAGCAAAGACGGGAAAGAAATAAAATAAGAACGGTGATGAAAAAGGTAAAAGACGATAAACAATATGATCAGAACATTACAACGATACCAACGGGCTGATCACCCGTTTGCCAGTCACTTCGATTACGGAAACAACAGCACATGGGTTGATTTGCCGTTGCCCTAAAGACGCCAATAGGCGTGATGGGAAACAATGGCAAAGAAAACCTATCTGCTGTTGCCCTAAGACGCCACTAGGCGTAATGACCACTGACTGCTTTGACGGTCGGTGGCTAAGGACGGAAGAAGAAGAAGAAGATTACAACGATGACAAACGGTGTGAGGGATGTTTTCCTTGACTTCAGAAAACATTTGACATGATTTACCACACCAGCTCGATACAACCGTTGGAACACCCCCCCCACCCCCCCCCCCCCCCCAAATTAGCTTAGATCCATTAAATACCAAATCATGCTGGCAGATCAACAACAGGTATTACTCCACAACAATTCGGCATCAGACTGCTGCTCTAAGATAGGTACACAAATCCTGCAGAGTTTTGTTCTTGGATATCTACAGTTCGTATTTTACGTCAACGCCCCCGCACTACCTCTTATAACATTCAAGGTATGATCTGTTTCCATATGGCTTATACATACACAAGCAACAAGAACTACCTGACACTCGAACAGACTCTTCAGTGCGAAGTAGATAATCAAATTGAGCAGTGCGAATCGTATGCACACCCCCCCCCCCCCCCCCCCCCCCCCCCCCCAAAAAAAAAAATAAAAATTAAATTTGAATCAACTTTTTTAAATGCAAAAACGAAATCGATGCTGATTACTAACAAACATAAACTCCTTAGCTTCATATAACAATCACTACAGCTTCTTCATGCTGGGTCGCTGCCATCTGTCACATAATTTTGTTCGCTTTCGTTTCCTCTCCGACAGTATTGGTCTACCTTTATTGTGCATCCTAATTATGTACCCCATTCGATTATAATTATTGGCACTTTCTATTTTCCTAATTCCGACAGTATTTGGTATTTTCGTGTTATTGTTTACACTTCTTCCGTTCATACGTTACATGTTTGCCTTCCTATCCTCGCGTAGATGAGTTACAGATAAACCCAGATTGGCGACAAGTCATTTTCGAGTAATGACGCCCAGTGTGTGTTTGCTTAGGGAGTGCCGGTCATTTACCGATCTGGTTACATATTACAGACACATCTGAGACGTCGGAAATGGGGTAATAAACATCCGAACAAGCTTGTTATAAGCAAGACAAATGTAACAAGGTGTAATGGTAATCATTACCGAGAATTGACGAAAATTTCAATTCCATATACGGAGAGTGACATTTTGAATTTTACAAATGCAGGAGTCATGCAGAAAAGTCCACGAGGAACGTTATCATTACATGCACTTTCGAATGATATTGGCTTAGTATTTTCGAGGCTAATATACATTCACGTTGATTGGAAATTTAGTCGGAAACGCCAGGTGTGAGCTTGGGCATGAAAACTGCAATATGGCGTAGAAATTTTAGACATACAACACTGCATTCCAGAATCGTCAAAGCAGACAGCTCGGACTGAAGCCAGGAAAGAGTAGAAGTTAGCATTCTGAACGTATAGGAAAAATACAAGTATTGAAGCACCTTTTGAATAATACAATAAGGAAACTCCATCTTATAGTACGGAAACCAGATTCCTACAGGACCTACAAAGTCGCAGAGGGATTCTATAATAGAAATAATACCCCAGACGCGTTTTCGAGGCATCTTTATCAAGTTGCCAAGACTATTCAACTGAGCAGGAAGTCTGTGTCCCAGTTATTGGGGTGAGTTGTAACATATTTTATATACTTCGAATTTGACATGTTTGAACTTGCTGGTGTTATACATGTCCTTTCGAGGCTGGCAACCTCAGCATGTGAAAATGGTATATTCAGGAACCACCACAGCAAACACTTGCGATTGCTTCGTGCAAGTTCTCTCAGGGAACCAAAAGCAGAGGTAACCCCAGACTCCAAGTGGAGAAGGGAGTGGATGATGATGACATCATATGTATATATTTACTACCATTTGTAATAAGTGTATATATACAAGGGGCTTGACATAAGTCTTGGGCCTGACCATGAAGAACATGTCACAGAGAGCTGACATTTTGCATAGTGTTTATTCCTTTTCAATATAGCCACCGTCTGAACTGACACACTTCTTCCATCTCTGCTTGACCTTGAAAAGACCTTGGGAATAAAACACCCTATTTTTCAAACTAAACCAGTGATCACATGCCAGTAGAACTTCATCGCTGTCAAAATGATTTCCTTTTAGCTGTTTTTTTAAGATTTGGGAATAGAAAAAAGTCTGATGGAGCCAAATCTGGTGAATATGGTGGGTGTGGAAGAATTTCAATATTCAAATCGTTGGCTGCTAGCTGCACAAGCCGTGCTTTGTGAGAGGGCGCGTTGTCTTGCAGCAAAGGAAGATTTTGAGTGCGCGTTATCCCTCGTTTCCTGGTCACAACTTTCCTGTTGTATAAAATTCTATAAACTGTTCTTTCATTCAGTTTTACTCTACTAGCTATCTCCACAATTGTCATTTTTTGATCCTGGTCAATGATTTTCTTCACTCTTGTTGCATTTTCATCGTTGCACTCTGAGGCTGGTCTACCAGATCTTGGCAGATCAGCAACATTTGAGCGGCCGCACTTAAACTGTTGACACCAGTTTTTTACCGAAGTGTATGAAGGACAAGAATCACGAAACACTGGTTCCATCTACCTGTGTATTTCTGTAGGTGTTTTTCCCTGAAACATCAGAAATTTTATCACAGCTCTGGCCTCCTTCTTTTCCATTATTTTGTCAAATCTTTGGAGCAGCAGATCCGGTCAATAGGGTACATTGCGCCGTGCACCGTAGCGGGAAAACCCATTGAAGAAACAAACGCGTACTTCACAAATTCAGTGCAAATATGATGAACTTTAAATGTGCCAAGTTTCATCTTCCTCCTGTGACTCCTTCATGGTCAGGCCCAAGACTTATGTCAAGCCCCTTGTATTTAAACATGTCCAACCAGGCACAAGCCACTTGCCGCTGTCCAGTCGAAATTTCCCCAGTAAATTAACTAAAAGAATGGTGATTTTCATCATATCCCCTGAGTTATATGATAACAGCTCATGGAGAGTAAAAATTATAGAAAAGATTCGTTTGACGGACAGTGAGAAAGGCGCCTGATTAATATCAGGAAAACCAAGACTTAGCAGCGGAATTTGTTATTTTATTCTCTCTAAAGTTTGTGGTACGAGTTTACGAGACCATTTGAGGTACGATTCAACGATACCACATGTACTGCTGTTCTGTGGTTCAAAGCTTGCAATCGAGGCTTGAAACCTACATTCAATGGGTTGTGAAGGTACCTGCCTTGACCAGGAGAAGTGCCCTCGCCACAGAGACGAATTGACTGAAACAGCAGCATCAACACCCCAGCAGTGTGGAAGCTAAGTGGCATTTTTGCAGGCCAATACAAGAACTTATTTTTCTTTATTCCACAACTAAGCTTCCTAAAGCTGATATCAGTTTCAATGACGAAACGTATCTTTTATTAATCATCAATTCATATTTATTTACATTTGTTCCAAAGTAATTGATCATTCAATTTGTTATATGTTGTTTTTACAAATTCATAGTTGATTTAGGCATTACAGAGAGAAGTGCACATGGATGAATCAGCATCTTTAATATATCTATATTTACATCTATAGAGCCAGTAATAAGGAGAATTTTACTGTTAATTCAGTTGGATGCTTGCACGAGCTAAATTAAATTATATACTACCTCTTCACAAAAGTTGTCGGGCAGATAAAAGTTAACATTGCTAAGATACATTCAGCATTGTTCTTGACTTTTGAAATATATTGTGAAACTCCCTCGAGGTAGAAGCATCATCATACTTCTATCTGTATCTCTGCCAAACGTAATCTTGTGCGAAGGTACATACCTTTGAAGACCCACATTAGATACTCTAGGTTGTGGCCATTGTTGGACCATCACTGCAGAGCAAAGGGGAGGCAACCTGTGACACCATCGAAATTGTGACAGAACACGAAGTTCTAGGTTTGATTATGCAGCATCGTGTCAGTTGTCGCTCTATGTGAAGCGTGGAGTTACCGCTGCGGCGACTATCCTTGCAGGAAGCTTGAACCAAAACATTCATGTCGCTGTTGTTGTGGTGGCTTCTGTAGCGGTGGCTTCTGTAGCGGTTTGTTTTACATGATGAAATTGCAATTCCCATGTCATCATCATGTGACGTATTCTTTCCAGAACGTTGTCTCCATTACAGCTTCTCTGAACGCATTACGATTCTGGGCAAGTCGACCTGCATCAGCCAAAGACAAGTTCAGACTCTCTGTGATGTCCTGGGTCCACCGTCGTCTAGGTCGAACCCTTCCCCTTTTTTCCAGGGACCATGCCTTCCATCACTAATTTTTCCAGACAGTTATGTCTTTTTATATGACCGAAAAATTTCAGCTTCCTTATTGCAATGGTACGAGTATTTAGGAGCCATTTTCCTCTACGTTTAGTGAGTGCAGTACTTCTCTGTTGGTCTTTTTTCTGTCCAGGGTATTCTCAACATCCTTCTGTAGCATTTCATTTCGAATGATGTAACATTTTTTGCAACTGTTTTATTGAGTGTCCAAGTCTCGCAGCCGTATGTTGCTACTGGGAATATACATGCTCTGATCAGTCGTAACTTTGTTTCTTTGCTTGTGCCTTGCCATAGGTTTTTCATCTGTATTAATCCCATGTACAGCCTCATATTAACTGGAAACAGAGGTGAAAATGATGAGGAAAACATGGAAAGAACTTGAGCGGATGGCACAGGACAGGAAGACTTGGCATGTGTTTGTTGAAGGCCTATGCTCCTTGGGGAGCTAAAAGGTATTGATTGATTGACAGCCTCGTATTAGCTATCTCTTACGACATGCATGTTGGAGTAGTATCCCTGTTCTTTCTTTATCTGTTCAGAGCCGCGGGAACTACATGAGGCGAGCTTGATGATTGGCCAGTACTTGACACGTCCCCATTCTGTACTTGGCTAAACATTTCGCTCAAAATAAAACATTTCTTAGACACAGTTACTAGACCCATTGAGGTAACTACCGCTCTGTTGAACCAGGCAAGTTCCAGGGGCTGGCCGCATCACCCCTAGTGTGCCGATGGTCAAGAAAATATGGGCCTAACACTATATTCCCAATATGCCTCAATGGGCGTGTGACGGGATCCTTATATATATATAGTTATTAATTAAGCAGCATATGCCTATATATTTTTTAACAGACTAGCCGTATATTGATTACAGTGGCTGTATCCATTATAATAGGTTCCCACTTAATTTGTGCCCGAGGGACCCTTAAATTGTAGTTACGCCACTGACTAGACCATTATTCTACACCTCACATATGGAAACGCGTCTGGGCTACTGCTGCGCACTATGGGACGGCTGCCATGCTTCCACAAGAAGAAAAAAACTAAATTCCGTGAATAATGAGCAATACGTATGATGACTGATGGTCGTACTGTCCACTAGCAGATACAAGACAATAACCCAAAATAGTATCCATCAGAAAGGAACAACAACAAAAAAAACCAAACTTCTCTATAAGAAAGTCAAGCTGATCACGCTATTCTATCAAACAATGCTCTGTATACCCAGTAATTGTCTGAAAGAAGAAAATAGGGACTGCATCGACATCAGACACGTCTGCCCAAACATAGATTCGACTTGTACAAAAAGAGCCAAGTATACTCCGGGGCTTACTCATAAAACATCCGTGTACACCACATAAAAAGCCAGTTTACCCAGCGCTCCTTCAACAAATCACTTTTGAAACACAAACACAAACACTGACTATCTACCACAATAAGAGCTGCCTGTGCCAGTACTTATCACAGTTACACGTCAGCTTCGGTTTTTCTTTTGTTCCAAGTGGAAGCGTTTGCTACGTACGTCATTGTTGTTCTTATTTCTAGGCACTGTAAGTTTAGTATGTTCTGTAAGTCAGTCTGTTTCAGTATGTTATTTTGTTTCAGAACTATGTCAGCAAGTAATTTGTTGAAATATCTTCCATTTATACGCGATAGAAAGAACACGGTCACTGTACCCTCAGGCATGTCGTATATGGCAACAAATATGAGTTTTGTGTGTCGGGGCAGATAACGTCATCATATAAAACCAGTTGCCACATAAACCACTGCTGGACGAGTATGTGAACACTTGGTGTAGGCTTCCTGTAAAGGGGACTAACTGGGGTGGTGGTTACATGCTCCGAGGGGGTGCAAACGAAAATGATTGTTTCCCCTAGGATGTTCTGGGTTTGTTCAGATTTGCACTTATAACCGATGGACGACATTCATGTGTTAAAGGTGGTTTTTTTACACGTTAAAGAGTATGCTCAGTATCATTTAGAATAACTGTAACAAAATGTCTTAGTGTATGGGGGGGGGAAGAATTTTTCCAAGATTCAGCCCCGAATAAGCGCTTCCTACCCGGACAGCCCATGCCATAAAAACTTAATTCCTACACCGGCCACTGTATGTAAGCCTTCGTTCACCTCTTCACCTTCTATGTTAGCTAAGCCTCATTACTTGCCTCCAGCTTGTAATATATATTTCAACTTTCTTAATTCACCCCAGTTGTATTCTATCTCTCTCTCCCTCCATCTCTCTCTCCCCTTCTCCCTCCCTCTCCCCCTTCTCCCAAATAAAAATACACCCTGCGTGCTAGATGACTTCAGAGAATACGCCATCTTATTTTTGTTGTATCCTTAGTTTTCTTACGTGCCTTGCACGGAAGCAGACCTAGAAAGTATTGCATTAACCTCAGAAAGTTAAGTTGATCTTTCTCAGCCAGCACGGCATGTTTTGATGGTCCGCCGCAGTCAACCCTCAGTTTAATATGCCCCGCGATTGATTGTTTTCATATGACGTCAGAGTCCGCATTCCAAACACAGCCATATTTTCCAAACTCTAGGTATTTCATTTCTGTTTACACAATTTTCTGCAGCGACACGCTACCGGCACGTTCTGAGCTCGTGAAGTAAGTCCAGTCATTCAAAGCTTGTTGACAGATGTATGACTTTGGGGTCTTGTCCACGTCACAGACTGTGTGGGAGCAGTCAGTCATTTAATCGGAGAGTTCCATTTGTAGATTAAGACATCTGTAACACGAGCCGACATGACAGAGTTGTCGCTTGTTTGTCATACACCTTCACTATCCGGTATCCTGAAGCTGTCACCTAGTTTAATCGTACATTTACATTATCCGGCTTGATGAAGCTGTCACTTATTTTAATCACGCATTTACACTATCCAGCATGACTAAGCTGTCAATGCTTGTCATCGTACATTTACACCATCCGGCATGACGATGACGCCATTTTTGTGATCGTATATTTACACTGTCCGGTATTGTGAACCTATCACCTGATTTCAGCATACATTTACACTATCCAAATGTCATGTTTTTTCTCAATGCCAGTGAAAACTCACGATACATCTAACAAAGTTTCACTTTAGTTGTGAACTACATCAGATAGGATCGCCATCTTTTCTGTGAAGTGAAGTGAACATTCAGTAAAATATTATTTAGTTTGAATGTTCCACCGCTCTGTTAGCGGAATTACAGGAAGTAGGTCGTCTGGCAGAGGTAACTGTTACACAGAAGCTGCACTTATTCCAAATACAGTAAAACCTGAAATCTAAAAACAGACATGATTTTATAAAAGTGAATCTTTAGAGAGCTCAGTGTTTCTAAAGTAGATGCTTACAGTTGCAGGGTTACCTACTGCTGACCTAGGTTGTCCAGCTGTTTTGTCAGAGCCCATTCAACTCCATTTCTGGTAGTTGTTTGTTCGTGATGTTTTTAATCGCCTAATCAGTAAAAAGAAAAATGGTGACCAACGGCAATCCTGTCCTTCATGAAGAATTCTGCATTTCATGTCTTCACGAGTTTTCTTATGAACTTATGGGAGACGCCATAAAATCGAAACATCACTTAAAATTAAATTGCTGTTATTGTATTTCGTAAAATGGAGAGTTCACAAAGCACTTTTCTGGAACCCATGCTTTATCCAATCAAATCACTGCAATCTTAATTTTATAAAACACACATGGCCGCCATCAGCGATGCATATAACCAATATCTGGTTCCCCTGCAACACGAGAGTTAGGACAATATAATTATTATCGAAGTTAAAGCATACCACCTTACAACGGGAACTGTGTCATCAAGCAACCAACAATAAATAACAGGACTTGTTATCGCGTCCGGCGTACATTCTAACACAAAAATAAGGTTTTATTTAAACATTGATTACTAGGGCTAGGATTTTAATGACTTAAAATTTGCTAGAAAATGACATTAAAAAATCATTTATGACCCAAGAAACCCGCCAAAATTACCCATAAAATATTGAGTTTCCAAGCTAATCTAAAATTATGTTGTCTTATTAAAATAAGAAAATGAAAGAAAACACAAAGAACCTAACAAATATACGAGGGGCGTTCAGAAAGTAATGCACCACATCGTTTTTATCAGCTAATAATGAAGATAGAAGCATGAAATTTTGCACACTTCAAATATGGAATATGCCAATTGTGTGCACCAAATTGCACCGCAACCGGCCAAATAATACGGCTCCCCTAAACCGTTGAAATGGAGTGTGTTTGCAACTTGCGTTATAAGCAGCGAATTGTGATAGAATTTCTCGTTGCAGAGAAGGAAACTGTTGTGAACATTCACAAGCGTCTATGTGATGTGTATGGAAGTTTTGCAGTCGACAGGAGTACAGTCAGTCACTGGGTTCAGAGAATCAAAGAATCAGGAAGTGGATATACGGAGCTGCTTGATCGGCCGCGCTGTGGACGTCCTGCCACAGCCACCATCGCAGAAATGTTGAAATGCGATGAGGGCATTATTCTTACTGATAGGCGAATCACTACTCAACAATTGGCCTTACAGCTGTCAGTCAGCATTGGTAGTGCAAATGCAGTTATAAAAACTCTCGGATTTTCTAAGGTTTGCGCAAGATGGGTTCCTCGAAATCTCACAAATGACCACCGATTGCAAAAGAAAGCAATTTCTTCTGAATTGTTGGAGCGTTTCAATGCTGATGGAGAGAACTTTTTGGCTAAGATCGTTACAGGTGACGAAACCTGGGCACATAATTTTGAACCTGAGACAAAAAGACAGTCAATGGAGTGGCATCACCACGAAGAAAGAAATTCAAGACAATTCCTTCAGCTGCAAAGGTCATGATCACTGTCTTTTGGGACATTGAAGGTGTGATTCTTGTGGACGTTATGCCAAGAGGAGAGACAATCAATTCGCAAGCTTACATTAAGACATTGAAAAAACTCAATCAACGTTTTCGCAGAGTTCGGCCGCACAAGAATCCAGCAGACCTGCTTCTCCTTCACGACAATGCGCGACCTCACACAAGTCTGGCAACACGGGAAGCAATCACCAAATTGGGTTGGACTGTACTACCCCATCCACCCTATAGTCCCGATTTGGCACCCTCTGATTTTCATCTATTTGGTCCACTTAAAGATGCACACCGTGGGACAAGGTTTGAAGATGATGAAGGAGTGATTCATGCAGCGAAGAAACGGCTACATGATCAAGACAAAATCTGGTACGGGCTAGGAATACATGCACTTGTTTCGCGCTGGCATAAAGCCGTACAAGTTGATGGGGATTATGTTGAATAATGCTGATGTTTACATGACATATCCATATATATTGTTTATAAATTTTATGCTTTTTGAATAACCAGCTCCTGAGAAAAACGATGTGGTGCATTACTTTCTGAACGCCCCTCGTAATCTAGTTTCTTGCTGTTACTGTGCCGAACTGAGATTCTTTATGTTACTAAGCTAAAAAATGACCAAAATAAAAGAAAAACAGGGAGAAGACATAAAAATACAACTTCATTTATTTAACATTTTCTGTGTCAAACTCAAAAGTCTATTTTATTAATTAAAAACATGCACTCTAAGAGATAAATACACAAACTCACACACACTTATTAAATGACAAAGCTGTCACTATTTTTAGTCATACACTTGCACTATCCGGTATGAGGAAGCAGTCACTTTTGTGATTGTTCTTTTTTAACTATTCGACGGTGAAGCTGTCACTTGTCTTAATCATCCCTTTACACTATGCGGCATGACGAAGCTGTGTGACAAGTCAAATCTTCGATCGTTACATTTTTCTGTGGCCTCCTTCAACTCACCCCTGTACCCTTCTTTTTCTTTTTTCGCACACGCTTCTTATCGCATTTTTTCGCTGTCATCGACCAAGGTTGTCTTATCATATCGTGTCACTCCCAAAGCTTACCTGACCGTCGACGTGTTTGTGTGATTACTCGCTGTGCAGACGAATTAAGAGTCTACATTCATCGATATTCTTATTGGTAACCAACATGTTTGTCGGGGAAGATAACAGCCGTTTGATTCGTGAACATGGATGGAAGAAATTGCCACGAAAGCCATGTTGTTCGGGTTTTCCAATAAGGGAAACAGATGGTATTTGGAGATAGATGTTAGTCGCAAGCATGACGTGCCCAAATAGACGGCCGATTTCACTGGAATATCTGAAGATAACAAGCTTCTTAAAGATTGAGGCACGAAAAATGATGTAACACTTCCGGCAGATTGACTTCGTTCTAATAATCAACTACGAGAAAGTAACGTCTTGGAGGAGATTATCAGCGATAGATCTGTGATGTAGCGAGTTGATACACAGGATAAGTAACAACGGAAGTGGCAAGACCTTTATATGGTCATGGAGTCAGAAAACATAATGTAAGCGGCAGTATCTTATGTTTTCATGTAGTAATGCTGTACATGGGAGAGTGAGATTAAACCCCTACCAATACCAGACGCCTTGATGACTGTTGGTTTGTCATGAAAATGCTAATGTAGACTGCTCCTAGTTGGATCTCTCCTCAGCGAAGCAAGATGAGTGTATGGGCGAAAATTTCATTTATAACATACCGCTAAGTAAGATTACTTCACTGACTTCCAATGTCGTCAAGAAAACAGCCAGGAACACGGAATATTGGGACCCCAAAGTAGGACAGGCCATAATACTGGAAGTGAATTCTAAGATTAGAAGGAAGTAACTCCAGACTCAGCACTTTGCGCCTTAAGTTCTAGGATTTCTACTCCAAGTGCATCCAAGCTAGACACCTAACACGCTTAAAAGTATACAGCATCTTAAACAGTTGCCCAAAAATATTCGGACGTTTCCTGTGCAAAAAGTATGTGTTCGCCCGATAATCGGGGTGAGTTGTAATATGTACATTTTATCATTTTATATTTCCATTTTGGCATGTATAATTTGTTTTTGAATGTACAGTTGCATTTGAGGCTGGCAGCCTCATCACTGCGAATAACGTGATATATGAACTACTACTGCAAGAGCTGGTGACTTTCTGCTAAATTCAACAAACTACGGGGAATCAACTATAAATTCAACAATCTAGAGGTTACTATAAGTTTATAAACTAATAAAACGGTATTGAATCAGTTTTACAAATAACAGTTCATATGAGACAAGGGACGTTTCGGGTTTTACCCTTCGTCAGCCACAAACAGGTGACAAAGACAATAATTATATATAGTAATAGGTACTACAAAAACATACGATGATAAGAAACAATACAAAATGAGCGATACAAGCAGATGGAAAAAGTACAATGATAATACAAGAAAATCGAAAAACCTAACAGAAATACCGAAGCAAGAAAGTAAATAATAAACAAAACGAAAAAAAGAGAATGAACAAAACTTCGGAACAAGTCACTTAGCTAGAACTGTAAATGCTCGGAATACACAAGATTGCAGTACTCTCTCCAAGAAATCTCGAAGGAAGTGACGTATAAGACAACGACAATTTTTAGAGATACAAAAGGATATGAAACGAACCAAAACCAAAACATAAGAAGATAGATCGAAAAAACAACGAATAAAGAAGAATGAAAGAGAGAGAAAAGCTACCAGAATTTATGCAAAATGATGTTGAACATTGAGACCTTCAGGACATAAAACGCCCAATTGAAAAATAAGACGATTCTCTAATGAAAAGCGAGTCCTGTCATCCCCGACACATGAACGGAGGGCCGTGACATGGATATCAGATGTACCTGAATGGTCAGGCCTATTGAAATGAAGGGCCACCGGTAAATGTTTGCCATGATAGATGTCATTCAAGTGCTCACGAAACCTGTCTGCCAAACGCCTGCCAGTTTCACCAATATAGGTAATGCCGCACCTCTTGCAGATGATAGCATAAATAAGGTTTCTGGATTCGCACTTGAAAGACTCTCTAATGATAAATTTTCCTTTCGGAAAAGTGACTGTCTGAATTTGGAGTACAAACGGACAGCTCTTACATATACGGCGTTGGCACGGTTTAGTACCAAAGTATGAAGGGCTAGTATGTCGCAAGCGACTGTGTACAAGAATATCCCTAAAATTCCTATCCCTACGATATGCCACCAAAGGTGTATCACGAAACAACTCTCTGGTATCAGGATCAGAGTGGAGAATAGGCAGATGTCGAAACAGAATTCTCTTCACCGCCAGACAGTGAGGATGGAAAGTTAGAACCAGTTTGAGTCTGTCAGATTGGACAGAAGGTTTAGTAGTGAGTGCAATCTGACGAGTGACGCGTGTGATACGATAAAGAGCATCAGATAAAACATGTTCTGGATAAAGACATTGGCGAAAGAACTCTAGCATCTCTTGAGCTCGCTGATGTAAATCATCGTCATCGTGACATAACCGACGCAAGCGAAGAAGTTGAGAAAAGGGAATGGAATTTTTACAACTAAGAGGATGCGATGAAGTATAAAGAAGGAAACCGTGAGCGTCCGTAGTCTTATAATAAACAGTAGGGCTAATAGTCACAGTGATGTCAAGGAAGTTCACTGAAGTCGTAGAAATTTCAGAAGTGAATTTGATGGCAGGATTGAAATTTCCAACATAGTCAATGAATCGACGGAGGTCTACCTCAGACATGTCTGTAATGCCAATACCATCATCAATATAACGACGGTAAAATTCGGGTATTGGTCCATCGTAACTATGAAAGACCAAATATTCAAAGTGGCCCATAAACAGGCAAGCGTAACTAGGGCCCATCTTACTACCCATAGCAACGCCACTGACTTGGTTGAAGAACTGGCCATTAAACTCAAAAGAGTTGAGATTAAGAACCAACTCAGCAAGGCGAAGAAGCGGACCTGTACTTATAGTAAGATCAGTACGCTGGTCGAGAAAAAATTGGAGTGCCTTGAGACCATCAGCATGTGGAATAGAAGTGTAAAGGGAACAAACATCTAGGAGGAAAAGTCGGTAAGTACGATCAGGCATGAATCTGATCGAATCAAAGGTAGTGATAGCATGAGTAGTGTCTTTCAAATAAGAAGGCAGATTGGCGACCAAAGGCTGGAAAATACTATCAAGGAATTCAGAAATACGTTCAGTGGGACAAGAGCAGGCTGAAACAATAGGCCTACCAGGGTTAGCAATTTTATGCACCTTAGGAAGCATGTAGAAAGAGGGCTTACCAAGACTACTATCAAAAATATGGAGAGATAAAGCACCAGAAGGAAGAAGATCATCATGGACAAGGCCCCGGATAGTCTCATAAACAGTAAGATTATTCCGGACTGTAGCATCACCAGAACAAGGTGAGTAAAAGGTGGTGTTACCGAGCTGTGTAACTCCTTCATGAATGTATAGGTCCTTACGCCAGACAACCACAGCACCACCTTTGTCTGCCGGCTTGATAACAATATCATCACAGTTTCTAAGGCGTGACAATGCCCGCCATTCAGAAGACGTGAGGTTAGATCGACGGAGACGACGTAGAGTAAGCTGGTCAATATCATGTAAAGTATTGGCAATATATAAATCCAGAGCACGAGAAGCTCCTGGAGCTGGAGTCCAGTCTAGTTTAGGTTTGCCGAAACGACGAAAGATATCATCAGTATCGGAAACCCTGGTAGAATCATTACCCTTACGATGGTAATATTTGAGACGCATGCGGCGATGGAAGCTGTGAACATCCTGAAGCAGAGAATATTTGTCAAAATTAGAACGAAGAGGAACAAACTTAAGACCTTTGCTCAGGACAGACAATTCATCAGGAGACAGATGCAAATCTGGAGGAATGCAAATAACTTAAGCTTGGGTAGAAGACTAAATAGAGGACCCTGAAGGAGGTTGCGGACGGAGGCGGCGCAATTTCTTTTTTTTATGCGTGCACAAACGAGAATACAGCTCCCTATTCGTGTCATGGATAATAGTGCGAATAAGAGGGAACGCTGCCGGGCACAAAGAAGTCAGTAGACGTAGCTGTTGTGTAAGGTTGGATTTCGATAGTTCAAACTCAGTCAGCTGGCGTTTATGTATAGCAGTGACGCACCTCATACGTTGGAAGGAACATTTCTTCTCAACTTGCTGTAAGCGGTGCTGGTCAGCAAGATGAGGAAGTCCCGCCGATAGATGGAAGCTAGAGACAAACCCTTTGGGAATAACTCTAGCATGGAGACAGTTCTTGAGAAAATTAATGTGACATGTACAGCGTGTCTTCTTGTATATAGTAAAGGCTAAGTCACAAGCAGTACGAGATATATCAGAAGGCATGAGAGAAAATGAATGGGTGATAAAAGAATGAAGAGAAGAAATCAAATGTTTCTGATAAGGCATAATGAACAAATGTAAAAATATGAAACAAGAGAAGAACACAAAATATAGTAGTCACGAAACGGAAACAGGGTAGCAGCAACCTAGGGTAACCTAGAGGTTACCAACTATAAATTCAACAAACTAAAGAGAATCAATAATCAGTTCAACAAACTAAAGATTACCGACTATAAATTCAACAGACTAAAGGGAACCGACTATAAATTCAACAAACTAAAGGGAACCAACTATAAATGCAACAAACTAAAGGGAACCAACTATAAATTCAGCAAACTAAAGGGAACTAAATATAAATTCAACAAACTAAAGGTTACCAACCATAGATTCAGCAAACTAAGGGGGCAACAGTAAGAATCAACTATAACTTCAACACACTAAAGGTTACCAACTATAAATTCAACAAAGTGAAAGTACAATGTATTCCTGTCTACTGTGAGATATATGTGAAAATTAGATTGACAATAATGACGATCACTGAAAATGTAACATATTCCAGATTGTGAACGTTGCTTGTTGTATTGATGATTAGATAATCCGTTCGTTGTGTCTGTTGGCTTATGTTTACGATAGATCTTTTTGTTGTGCCTCTTCTTTGTGGATCTGTCATCTTCTCCACCCTGTATATATCCGATAGATTGGCAGCCTGATAGAGAGATGAATGGATTGGCTGATTTATTAATTAATCATTTGATAGATTGGTAGATAGTTTGATCATCATCATAACCCTCCACTCCCAAAGGAGCATAGGCCTTCAACAAACACATGCCAAGTCCTCCTGTCCCGTGCCATCATCTCAAGTTCTTTCCATGTTCTCCTCATCATTTTCACCTCTGTTTCCAACTCTCTTCTCCATGTACTTCTTGGTCTTCCTCTGCCTCTCTTGCCCTGGGGGTTCCAGAACAAGTACTGCCTTGTAATGCTATCAACAGGTTTCCTCAGTGTGTGTCCTATCCATCGCCATCGTCTTCTTCTCATCTCTTGTTCCACTGGCACTTGTCTAGTTCTTGTCATCAGTTCCACGTTGGTAACCTTGTCATACCATTTTAATCCCTCTATTCTACGCAAGCACCCATTTATGAAAGTCTGTAGCTTTTTGGTTGTTGTCTTTGTTGTTCTCCATGTCTCCGAGCCATACAATAGGACTGACTTCACATTTGAGTTGAAGATTCTTATTTTCGTGTTGGATCCAATTTCTCTTGATCTCCATATATTTCCCAATGCAATGAAAGCTCCTCTTGCCTTTTGTATTCTTATTTTGATATCGCTGTCTGTCCCTCCAACTTTGTCTATATTACTGCCAAGATATGTGTATGATTCAACATCTTGAATTGGTGTTTCTTCAAGTTCAACCCTGTTATCTTTACCTGCATTTATTCTCATTATTTTTGTCTTTTCCCTGTGTATTTTCAGACCCAATTGCTGTGACCTCTCATCGAGTGTTTTCAATTTGTCCTGCATCTGATTACGGTTATGGGACAGAAGAGCCAAGTCATCAGCAAAATCCAGATCATCCAACTGCTTAGTCAGAGTCCACTGGATTCCATTTCTGTTGTGTGTTGTCGATGATCTCATAACCCAATCTATTGCCAGCAAGAAAAGAAATGGAGACAAGAGGCATCCCTGTCGCACTCCTGTTCTTATCCCAAACGGTTCTGTAAGCTGTCCTTCGTGAAGAACTCTGCATGTCATGTCTTCATATGTTTTCTTTATTAAATTAATGATCTTCAGGGGAACTCCATAATGCCTCATCAATTTCCAAAGTGATTCTCTGTCTACACTGTCAAATGCCTTTTCGTAGTCCACAAATCCGATGTATAGTGGTGAATTCCATTCCAGACTTTGTTCAACTATTATTCTCAAAGTGGCTATCTGGTCTGTACATGATCTGTTTTGTCGAAAACCTGCTTGTTCATCTCTCAGTTTCTTGTCTATGGACTCTTTTAATCTCTCAAGGATAATCCTGTTTAATACTTTTCCTGGCACTGATAGTAACATTATTCCTCTATAATTTGTGCACTCTTGTAATTTCCCTTCTTAGGCAACTTAACCAGATATCCTTCCTTCCATTCTGCTGGTATCTCTTCCTTTTCCCAGACTTTACCAAGTAATTTATATAACATCTCTGTAGCCGTGTCGATATCTGCTTTGATGGCCTCTGCTGGAATGCCATCAGGTCCAGACGCTTTTCCCTCTCTTAGAAGCTTTATGGCTTTCTTTATTTCTTCCTTCGTTGGTCTTTCACCGTTAATTTGTAGCTCTTCTTCTGCTGGCTGGATGTCCGGCGGGTTTTGTGGAGCTGGTCTATTGAGAAGGTCCCCAAAATATTCTGTCCACCTCTTCATTTGCTCTTGTATATTGCTGAGCAGTTTCCCATTCTTGTCTTTTATGAGGCAACTTGTTTGCTTGTATTTCCCTGTTAGCTTCTTTGTGCTGCTATACAGTTCTCTCATATTTCCTTTGGCTGCAGCGTCTTCTGCCTCTCTTGCCAACTCCTCAATATACTTCCTCTTGTCTCTTTTGATACTTCTTTTTACTTCTTTGTTTGCTTCTGTGTACACTTCTTGAGCCTTGGCTTTGGAGCTTCTAGTTTTGCTTGTGTTTAACTCTGCTTTCTTGTTTTTTCTATCTTTTATCTTATTGATGGTTTCTGTTGTTATCCATGCTTTTTGTTGTCTTTCCCTTTTCCCTAGTATTTCTTCACATGTCTCCTTCCATACTGTTTTGACCTGCTGCCAATAGTCTTCTGTATTCTCTACATCTTCCAGCTATTGGAGCACTTGGAATTTGTTGGATACTGTGACCGCAAATTTGTCTCTTGTTTCTTGATTTCTTAGCTGTCCTACATTAAACTGTTGTCTATAATTTTGCATTGTTGCATATCTCTTGAGTTTCATTTTTACTTTGGCTATCAGAAGATGGTGATCTGATGCCACATCTGCTCCTCTATATACCTTTACATCCTGCAATGATGATCTAAACTTCTTGTTTATGCATATATGATCTATCTGATTTTCTGTTCTATGGTCTGGTGATATCCATGTTGCCTTGTGTATTCTCTTATGTGGAAACATGCTTCCTCCTATAGCCAGTTGATATGAAGCACAGAAGTTAGCGAATAGCTCTCCATTTTCATTCATTACTCCTAGCCCATGTTTTCCCATGACTTCTTCGAATCCAGTGTTGACTGTACCTATCTTTGCATTCATGTCACCCATCAAAATTATGATGTCTCTTCTTTTTACTTTATCCATAATTTCCTGTAGTTTGGTATAAAATGCTTCTTTCACAGACTCTTCTTTGTCATTAGTTGGTGCTGTAGTGAAATTGACAGAGATACAACGGTAAAATTCCTCCAAGGATAACATTTAAGGATAAAAACATAATGCGTAGGCTGCTGATGTACATGATCGCCTAGACCGCGGGTCATCATCCCCATAAAATTGACTTGCTAGACCGGAGGGGAACGGAGTATCAAAAGGAAAAAAAAAAATATGACTGGAAAGGCTAAAGAGACGCAATTGGGGGGGGCGGCGGGGGGGGGAGGGGGGGGGGGGGGGGGGGGGGGGAAATGGATGAAAGTAAAAAAATTCAAGTCCCCCAAATTGACACGAGGTACGGAATTGGACGTTTTGCGATACCAAGCGCTTGATTTGAATTTGAGCGGAAGAACGCAGATGTCTGAAAAAAATTACAAAAATTAAAAAGTAAATTTTTCTTAATATTAATGTTAGGAATATAAAAATTAGCTGGCCAGATGGCCTATTCTGAGCAGTGAACGAATATGGTCTTAATTTTACAGACGGATAGATAATATTGAAAATAATGACAAAAGACAGTGTAGTTTACATCAGCCACAGACTGAATTGAATCTAACATATCGTTATTTGCACACAAAAACACGACCTTGGGGACGCAGGTGTTCAACTTTACTTAGCATAGAAGTGAAGGGACATTGGTGGTAGCTGTGTCTAAATATAACTTTTTACCACAAAAATTTGAAGGGGAGAGAACGGTTGGGTCAAAAATCGAGCACAATTTTGTAGAAACACAAGTAGAGACGGACAGACTAACAGATAACCATCCATACGTGACTGAAGCTTGACTGAAATGACTTTAGTGAGGAAATTTGAAATTAAAAATAAACCTCGGCAGTGATTGGCCACAGACAATCATATTATTAGCGCTTAGAGCGCATTTGGGGTCATTCTTCAATAATTGTTCAGTGTTAGACACAGATTTTAAAGTGTGGTGTTTTCCCATATGAAAGACAGTGAGTTAAATTTAGGGACGCCATCCTATAGCCAGCAGCTCAGCTGAGTTTTGCTAGCACTTCTGTGTTAATTATTCATAATCTGGTAAGATTGAAATTATTTCTTTATATATTTTGAATATTGTTTCATGTTCGAGTGATTTGATACTGCCATATCATAATCTAGCCTTACAAACAAGTAGGGATTTTGCTCTAGACCCCCCGCCCAAGTCAGGGTCTAGGGACTAACAATGTACCTAAACACCAGCAAGGATTATGCAAGACAGATCAAGAGTTGAGAATAAGGAAACATATTACCTATCCTCTTTTAGGGTAGAAAACTAATAATTATTTTTCAGAATCTATAGTCTGGGAGGATCTATCGGATGTAAACCCACCATGGTAACTGTGCTGTTTGGTCAGAGAGATCTGACCTGTCTGTATAATGTGGTTGTTTTGTCAGTGTGGTGTCCAGACGTGGGTAGAGAATAGATTTTGACACATGGCCCATACTTTGATTGCAGAGCTGCGAGTTTCTGTCGTCAACGAAGCAGTATCTATTCGGGTGGTGATTTACACAAGTGTATCTGTGCAGTCCTTGTGACAGAGACCACCATTATTGCCCGCCAGCACGGAGAGGTGGGACCACCTGATTTCAGCACCAGAGCTACAAATACCAGATGAGTGAGCCTCTGGTCTGCTGGATATTCACCAACCCCATTAAGTTGCAGATACCCCATAAAAATTCCCACCATTTTCTGGACACTATGTAGTCAATATAGACAGGTGTGATGAGACCACCCCAACAGCACAGACAATAAATATCCTCCCTAGTAGCTGACTACCAGAACATTTTAATAAAACTAACTATTCTAGTACTTAAATATGTACACTTTTGCATTTATTATGTAACATTCCATGCATAATTTTCATAAATTTTAAATCCTTCTTTTAAAACAAGTTCTGGTCAAAATAAAACTTGATCCAGAACAAATAAATGTAATATAATTATATCAAAAACTTTACACACGTGAGTTAGTTCAGTGTATTGTAACACTTGTTAATCTTATTAGTCTTGTTAAATATCTATGGGTATATTTATAACTATCACACCACAGTACACATCATAACCCTAGACACTTTACGCAGCTACATTCATAAAAAAAAAAATTAAGTGTGAGGTCGTAGTGGTAGCAAGAAAGGCCTTCTGACAATTCTCAATTACATTTTATCTCAGGAGCCTTCACAGCTGGCCTCATACAATTTACATGTAGTACCATCATCATCATACAATACCATCAATACCACTACATATATTGGGGTCTTGTCCAGGGATAATTAGCCCAACAGTAATATTAAGATCTCCTGGTGGGAGAAATAAAAGTAGGGAAATAAATTGTAAAATTTCCTTTAAAAGTAAAAGTGTCCCTGCAGATAAAAGTTGGTGAATCTTCACAGCCAGTAATAATTAATTAGTTAACTGGTTAGTTAGAATTAGTTAGATTATAGTCATAAGAAGTACTTAGCTTGTATATTATTATATTGTCTGAAAAGTATGGCTGAGCTAGCAAAGTTTAGATCAGCTGCTGTGCTCACTGCGAAGGAGATGGGGATGGATGGTCAAATTTTAATTCAATACGTAACGACTGAATGTGATAAATATATTGAAAGGGAAGATAGAAAGGTAGCTGAAGAGAAGAGGTTACAAATTGAGGCTGATAGAGAAATTAAGAGGCTGCAGATTGAGGCAGAAGAAAAAAGGTTGACTGCCGAAAGGGAGGCAGAAGATAGAAGGTTGCAGAGGGAGCACGAATTACGACTAAGGGAGCTGGAATTACAAGGCCCGGCCCCTGAAAATGGTGCCAGCCCTTTTGCCTCAGATGCTACGCCCAGTATGGGAGCCTCAAACTCAGCTATGGGGTTTCATTTAGACCATTTTGTTGAGAAAGACGATGACATAGAGGGGTACCTGGGACGTTTTGAGTTATTAGCTACTACATATGGGTTAGAGAGAGAGAGGTGGAGTTTAAAGCTATCACAGGGATTGAGGGGTGCTTCTTATGAAGTATTTGCCAAAATGAACAGGGAAGACCAAGACAATTATGACATGTTAAAGCAGGCTTTGTTATTAAGGTACGAGAAGAATGGTGAATTTTATCGTAAGAAATTTAGAAATGCCAAACTGTTGTCTGGGGAGACATACCACCAATTCTCGGCCAGACTAGAAACCTATTTGGAGAAATGGACGGCTCTGGGGAAGACCCAAGATCTTAAAGAAATGATCATGATTGAGCAATTGAGAGAGTCCATGGCTCCAGACATGAGAAAATTTCTCATGGAACAAGGTGCAGAGAAGTTGGGGGAAATTTTAAATGTTGCTGAGAGGTATCAGGCAGCTCAGGCAGAGGTAAGTGGTGCTAAGAAGAAGCACATAGACAATTTTAAAGCTCCACAGCAATTTAATAAATTTGATAATAGAGAGCAGGGAAATAAAGGTAGGACAAATTTTGAGCGGCCAAGAAATGACTATCGCGACAGAAACTCACAGTTCAATGACCAAAAGTTCAATGAAAGAAAACCGTTGAACCAAGGAAAAAGATGGTGTAAATGGTGCAAGAAGGATAACCATAACACCGAATTTTGTAGAAGGAAACCTTCAAACATTGCTGCAATGAAGTCGGGGACGCAAAGATTAAAGGTTAATCCTAAGGGACAACAGGAACCTTATCACCCCCCCAGTTTGTGAGGATGTTATTTGTAATGGGGTCACCATAAGGTGCCTTTATGATACAGGTTTGGATTATGATTCAGTTGTGAAGTCTAGCCTAGTGGACCCAAGTCAGTATACCACAGAAACAGTGGAAATACAAGGGGCGACTAAGGACATACCACTCATGACACTTCCCATCGCAAGGATAACGGTGAAAACTCGCTATGTGGAAGGAGAAATCAGAGCAGCAGTGATAGATGAACCAATCTACCCTCTGATATTGGGGTGTAGATACGTCTTCTTGGGGAATCCCGAGAAACCTGTGATCATGGCGACAGTGCAGACCAGGTCACAGAAGAAGGAGGAAGAAGGTGAACCTATAAACGCTCATCCAGAGGAGATGAGGAAGGCGCAGGCTGAGGATAGGACACTCCAGCCCTGCTTTAAAAAATTGCCCAAATGCCACACACCTCCGAGCAAGGGGGAATATTTCATGAAGAACAAACTCTTATACAGGAAGACAGGAACTAGATCCACTGGTCACGGACAGTTAGTTCTACCCAAGAGATATAGGGCAAATTTGATAAGGAGCTTACATGTTGGAAAAAGATGGTGACCATGAGAAAGTCGGTACCATCTGCCAAAAGATTGCTCTAAAATACTATTGGCCCGACGTAAATGTCGATGTTGAAAACTTTGTAGAAGCATGTGGCGTATTTCATGAGGGAACACCCACAAAGGGAAAATATGTGCAGGACCTAGAACCGCCACGGGGCAACTTTAGGCCTGAAAGGAAAACTAATTATACACGGGTAGACAAAGTGGAATGGGAGCCCCCTTTTCACACCCAGTCTTCACTTGAATGGATTAACATGGCCGCTATGCGAAGAGTACAAAGAAGAAATTTAACCCAGGATAGGATGACAATCCCTCGGTCAGACTTATATCAACCGAAGGACCAGACAAGAGAGCGAAGATCTCTCATAAACAATCTTAAGTGGGGAGACAAACCCCAGAGAAAAATTGGTAGTGGTCGTTTTGTGAGTGATGATTCTAGGAAGAAAAGTCCTCATTATAAAGCTTCTAATGGACGGGACCAGATGAGTTCCATGAAAAATAAGTATGATAAATTAAAGATCCAGATGTAACTTTATTAAGGACCTGGACAGATGAGAAGGCAGAAGAGACTGTTACCTCATCGTATCAATATGTGAACGAACTGACCACTCGTTTGAAAGCTGGATGGAAACTGCAAATGATAATTTGAAACAAGCCAGGAAGAAACATGCAGCATATTTTAATAGGAAGGCAAAGGACAGGGAACTGGCAGTCGGAGAGAAGGTGCTGCTTCTACTACCGGGAAGCCAGAATAAATTACAAATTGGTTGGCAAGGTCCATATACGGTTCTAGAGAAGGTGTCTAGAACAAACTATAAAATTGACAAAAAGGGGAAGGAAAAAGTTTATCATGTAAACCTGTTAAAGAAGTATCTGGACAGACCACTCCAGGAAAGCACCCCCTTATTGACCTTGGCTATTGCAACCCAGATGCAAAAAGAACCACTCACCTCACATGAATACCCATTACATCCTTGTGAAACAGCAGCACAGGTAAAAGTCAGTAAGCACCTGACTAAAAACCAGAGGGAGAGAGTTCAACAAGTTCTGGAGGAACATACAGATGTATTAACAGATAAACCAGGCCATACAAATTTGCTACAGTATGACATGAAACTGGTAGACTCAAACCCAATCTGTATGAGAGCCTATTCTATTCCGTTCGCGAAGGAGAAGGCATTAAAGGAAGAAATAGATTATTTATTGAAGGAGGGGATTATTTCGCACAGTGAATCATCTTTTAGTTCTAGTGTCGTTTTGTTGAGGAAACCGTCTGGGGAACACAGACTGTGCATAGATTACAGGAAACTGAATGCTGTCACAGAAGGACAAGTGGATCCATTACCAGACACAAAACAGCTATTTGCCAGACTGAACAAGGCAAAATACTTTTCAAAAAGTGGATCTTAGTAAAGGCTATTACCAGATCCCAGTGAAGCCTGAAGTGAGACCTTATTTGGCTTTTAGCACTTCGGATGGACATTATGAATTCAATATGCTACCATTCGGACTGAAAAATGCTCCGAGTGTGTTTTCAAGGATGATGCGAAAATTGTTGGACCCCCTGAATAACCCATGTATCACAAATTTCATGGATGATATTCTCGTCGCCACAGAGACATTTGAAGAACACATTGAAGCTCTGGAGATGTTGTTTGATAGACTTCGGGAGGCGAACTTAACTGCTAGGCCAACAAAATGTTGTATTGGATGCAAAGAGTTGGAATTCTTGGGGCACACTGTATATCAGGGTAATATGACCCCTGATCCTAAGAACTTGGAAAAACTGCAGAGAGCACCTAGGCCGCAAACCAAAAAGGACGTGCGATCATTCGTGTCGTTATGCGGATTTTATCAGAAATACATCAAAAATTTTAACGCCATTTGTGCTCCTCTGACTGATCTGACTCGCAAGGGACTTCCAGATAAAATTATTTGGACTGCACAATGTGAACTAGCGTTCCAAGAGTTAAAGGAAAAACTCACTAGCAAGCCTATTCTCAAACTGCCTGATTTGACACAGGACTTTGTCTTAAGAACCGATGCAAGTAATGTGGGACTAGGAGGGGCTTTGTTGCAAAGATCATCTTCACCTGATGGGGAACTTAAACCAGTCGCTTATGCAAGCCGCAAATTGAATAAGGCGGAACAAGGATACTCCACAAGCGAAAAAGAATGTTTAGCATTAATCTGGGCAATAAAGAAGTTTCAAATCTATCTGTATGGTAGGACATTTGTGGTGGAGACGGATCATCAGCCTCTCGTGTTCTTGTCTCAGGCTAAGCATGAAAACGCAAGATTGCTGAGGTGGTCTTTATTGCTTCAACCTTATCAGTTTAGTATCCAATATATCCCAGGCAAATTGAATGTCGGTGCAGATTTCCTCAGTCGGCACCCCTGTGATCAAAATTAGAGTAATGGCAGACGTGAGGAGTAATTTTACCTATGTGTATCGCTGGTTTTGGAACTTGCCATAGGCATGTTTTCAGGTGGGGAGATGTGTAGTGAAATTGACAGAGATACAACGGTAAAATTCCTCCAAGGATAACATTTAAGGATAAAAACATAATGCGTAGGCTGCTGATGTACATGATCGCCTAGACCGCGGGTCATCATTCCCCATAAAAATTGACTTGCTAGACCGGAGGGGAACGGAGGATCAAAAAGGAAAAAAATATGACTGGAAAGGCTAAAGAGACGCAATTGGGGGGGGGAGGGGGGGCGGGGGGGGGGGGGGGGGGGGGGGGGAGGGGGGGGGTGGGGGGGGGGGGGGGGGGGGGGGGGCGATGGATGAAAGTAAAAAAATTCAAGTCCCCCAAATTGACACGAGGTACGGAATTGGACGTTTTGCGATACCAAGCGCTTGATTTGAATTTGAGCGGAAGAACGCAGATGTCTGAAAAAAATTACAAAAATTAAAAAGTAAATTTTTCTTAATATTAATGTTAGGAATATAAAAATTAGCTGGCCAGATGGCCTATTCTGAGCAGTGAACGAATATGGTCTTAATTTTACAGACGGATAGATAATATTGAAAATAATGACAAAAGACAGTGTAGTTTACATCAGCCACAGACTGAATTGAATCTAACATATCGTTATTTGCACACAAAAACACGACCTTGGGGACGCAGGTGTTCAAATTTACTTAGCATAGAAGTGAAGGGACATTGGTGGAAGCTGTGTCTAAATATAACTTTTTACCACAAAAATTTGAAGGGGAGAGAACGGTTGGGTCAAAAAATCGAGCACAATTTTGTAGAAACACAAGTAGAGACGGACAGACTAACAGATAACCATCCATACGTGACTGAAGCTTGACTGAAATGACTTTAGTGAGGAAATTTGAAATTAAAAATAAACCTCGGCAGTGATTGGCCACAGACAATCATATTATTAGCGCTTAGAGCGCATTGGGGTCATTCTTCAATAATTGTTCAGTGTTAGACACAGATTTTAAAGTGTGGTGTTTTCCCATATGAAAGACAGTGAGTTAAATTTAGGGACTCCATCCTATAGCCAGCAGCTCAGCTGAGTTTTGCTAGCACTTCTGTGTTAATTATTCATAATCTGGTAAGATTGAAATTATTTCTTTATATATTTTGAATATTGTTTCATGTTCGAGTGATTTGATACTGCCATATCATAATCTAGCCTTACAAACAAGTAGGGATTTTGCTCTAGACCCCCCGCCCAAGTCAGGGTCTAGGGACTAACAATGTACCTAAACACCAGCAAGGATTATGCAAGACAGATCAAGAGTTGAGAATAAGGAAACATATTACCTATCCTCTTTTAGGGTAGAAAACTAATAATTATTTTTCAGAATCTATAGTCTGGGAGGATCTATCGGATGTAAACCCACCATGGTAACTGTGCTGTTTGGTCAGAGAGATCTGACCTGTCTGTATAATGTGGTTGTTGTGTCAGTGTGGTGTCCAGACGTGGGTAGAGAATAGATTTTGACACATGGCCCATACTTTGATTGCAGAGCTGCGAGTTTCTGTCGTCAACGAAGCAGTATCTATTCGGGTGGTGATTTACACAAGTGTATCTGTGCAGTCCTTGTGACAGAGACCACCATTATTGCCCGCCAGCACGGAGAGGTGGGACCGACTGATTTCAGCACCAGAGCTACAAATACCAGATGAGTGAGCCTCTGGTCTGCTGGATATTCACCAACCCCATTAACACACCACAGTACACATCATAACCCTAGACACTTTACGCAGCTACATTCATAAAAAAAAAATTAAGTGTGAGGTCGTAGTGGTAGCAAGAAAGGCCTTCTGACAATTCTCAATTACATTTTATCTCAGGAGCCTTCACAGCTGGCCTCATACAATTTACATGTAGTACCATCATCATCATACAAAACCATCAATCCCACTACAGGTGCATAACATTGGATGACATTTACATGAATTTTCTTTTTAGCTGTTTTGAAAGAAGCTGTTATTATTCTGGGTCCAACAGCTTCCCATTCAATTAGTGCTTCTTGTGCTTCTTTAGATAACATACGAGCTACCCCTTCACTGTGGTGTGAACTTTCGTCTTCATGTCCTGAGGACAGCACCAATTCACCTGTGATGAGTTTCTTCCTGTCTACCCCCTTCCACTTTGTTTCACACATTCCCAGAACCTCGATTTTGTATTCCCTCATTTCTGCTGCTACTTGCGCCACTTTCCCTTGTTCGTTTAATGTCCGAACATTCCAGGTGCCAAATCTGGAAGTTCTCCTAGAAGAAAGAAGGTTAGTCAGCAACACAGACTCCTTTCGGCTTTCTCTGTGTTGCATCATACGCCTCCCCGCGAGAGGACCTTCCCCTGTCTTGGTTGGCTGTGTTTTATTTTCTTTATTTGACTTGTCCATATTTGTTGAAGTTTTTTGTGGTTTAAATTTTTTTACAGGATGGTGTAACCGGCCCCATGCCCAACCCTCCTTAGTCGCTTTTTACGACATGCTTGGTAGGGGACAGTGTTACTATTCTTTGCTCCCCTTTCGGGCCCCGGTAACACACGGGTGATAGTTTGATCAGTTCATTTATAAACATTGGCGACTAAAATGGAAGTGAAACAGAACAGATTGCAGTGACCTGTTGTGTAAGTTATGGTCAGAAACCAACATTTAAGCACTTTGACGAACTCAGTATTTACGTGAGGATCCGCACTCACGGCGTCCCCAGCAACCTGTTATTGTAGTAGACTTCACTTTCTGTCGCCTCTTGTCACGTCTGCATCGCTGTTCTTAAACAAGTCTCAAATGACACAGTGACCTGTTCTAGTCAAAGCCCGGTAACTCCTGCGCACTTCATCTGCTGGATGTCTGGTCATTACAGGCCGACCGTGGGAGACAGTCCATTAGTTCGAACTGGCGTACACCCGGCCTTTTTAATGTCAGCTTACTAAAGACCTCAAAACTTCCATTTCTCTCGGTACACGACGAAAATCATACATGGCTCAAACTATCAGTTGTCCGGTATGGCTCACGAGCATAATCTAGATCAGTGGCTCTCAGCGTGGACCATACGCTTTCCCGTCATGCCGTATTTCTAGGAGACCACAGTAAGATAGTAAAGTACCTTTTTCCAGCTAACAGAGACAATGAAGGGGGCCACAGTAAGATAGTAAAGTACCTTCTTCCAGCTAACAGAGACTATGAAGGGGGCCACAGTAAGATAATAAAGTACCTTTTTCCAGCTAACAGAGACTATGAAGGGGGCCACAGTAAGATAGTAAAGTACCTTCTTCCAGCTAACAGAGACTATGAAGGGGGCCACAGTAAGATAATAAAGTACCTTTTTCCAGCTAACAGAGACTATGAAGGGGGCCACAGTAAGATAGTAAAGTACCTTCTTCCAGCTAACAGAGACTATGAAGGGGGCCACAGTAAGATAATAAAGTACCTTCTTCCAGCTAACAGAGACAATGAAGGGGGCCACAGAGGTAAATGAGGCTCAGAAGGGGGGGCCATGAGCAAAACAGAAAGGTTGAGAACTCCTGATCTAGATAACAAGACGAGTCAGCTGATCAACACGTTTGCAAATCGACATAAGAACACTATTATTTAGCTTCAAAGAACCGTACTTAGAATCAGGGGTGTACTGAGGGGGAGGTGTTTGCGAGGGGGCGATCCGCCCCAGGTGATAGCCAGGAGAGGGGTATCATTGGACACTATTATGACAGTACTGTACAGTTTAAAAATCTACTTGTATTCATAATGCATTTTTCTGTGTGTTCATCTATTGGGGGGGAGGGGGGTGCGCTAAAGGACGGATCCAACCCAGGTGTCAACTACCTTACGTACGCCCCTGCCTGGAATGAGAACATCTATGGGGCTATAAAATGGCCAAAAAAAAGCAAAATTCGTAATACCAAGAAACAAAAAAACAGCGACAATGTAAACAAAAAATACCATCTCGAGGAATAATACAGAACGTTACATACGGCATAAATTATTTGGAACTACAGGGTGATTCAGAAAGACATGAATACTTTCAAAAGCTTATTACTCAGTAACTAGGTTTCACATGTAAAGGAACTATCACATTTATTTTTATAAGCTTACAAACGCTCAATATGCGCCCCTCGTGTCACATGGCACTCATCGATCCTGTAGTCTAATTCCAGACCCTCTGTAACAAATATTATGGCGCGTGAAGGAAGGAAGTTGCCAAAGAACGGTGGTTTACAAGAAGGCGCAAGTTACAGATGAATACTATTCCTAATCAGTCCCAGGAAAAACATTAAACAGGATCATTATTGTGAGATTTAAAAGAAAAAAGCTCACACAGAAAACTGAGAGAAGAACAGGCAGGTTTACGACAAAAACAAATCCTTTACAGACTATAACCACACTGCCAATAACAGAGCTTGGAACTTAACTCACTACTTTACATCGGATGTGTGGACTACGAAAAGACATTTAGACAAAAGAATCGCTCATGAAACTGGTGTGGCTTTGTGAAGTTCCCCTGAGTGCAGTAAAAGTATAAAGAAAACATTTGAAGACATAAAATGTAGACTTTGTGACGGTATTGCCTCCCCTGCTTTGCAGTAGTGGTCCAACAGTGGCCAAAACTCAAGAGCATCTTTTATAGGCTTCATTGGAGTCTATCTTTACATAAGATCACTCTTGGCAGAAATGTAGATAGAAGAGTAGTAAAGCTTCTATCACATGAGAGCCTTCATAAGATATTCAGATAAGCGAAAACAATGCTGGCTGTCGCTAAGCACGTTAATTCTAAATCTGCCGACACTTTTGTGAAGAATTTAACAATGGTTTATTCTAGCTCGTTAAGCCCCCACCGCTGAGTTAATCAGTGGAATTTATTATTATAATATATGTATATAGCTCTGTTTAGAGTGTGGGTTTAGTAACTTTGACTAAGACAAACATGTAGTACATTTAAAAGGATTAAATCGAAGTTAAATTTGTAACATTACAAATAACAAAATTTAATAATCACGTTAAGTTTTAACAGTTGGAAAATAAATTGAATAGTTATGGAAAAGTTTCATCACTTGATTGGGATTTAACTGAATAAAGGAGGTCACTTTTGGCAGCGGATATTTGCACTTACTGCTAATGGTAGTTTCTTCTCCTGCTGGGTCAGTTCCTTTCACTCTGCTCTCGCTCGTCTCTAGTCAAAGTTCAGGCGCCGCACGTTCCCAGAATATTCAAGGAGTAACGGCCAAGTTAGTTCTGCGTCTGTCTATAAGACCTTCTTATGATGTCGTCTTGCAGAACTTCAGTCCATTTCTACCTTCACTTGGTTCCAGAGATAGTACTTTTTGCTGGTACCACCAATAAATGGTAATAGAAATAGAAACGAAACGCTCTTCTGAGTATTGTGGTTTTTTGACACATTTATGTGCCCCCCCTCTTCTATTCTACCATCCCATTTCAGAATTACCCTCGATGAGAATTAAATTTAATCCCTCGGGATAAACTTTCCTTTACATTTAAACGGAATAGCTTTAGCTTTACATTTAAATGAAAAAGGTTAAACGTACAGACATAATATGTTTTACATTTACATCTCCACTGTTTGAAAAATGCTCACAATATAAATTCATTTATGTTTCATTTATATTTACACTTATGTAAAAGATTGAAACTTCTATTAATTAAAATGAATACTTTCACATAGACATTTACGTTGGTTTAAAGCGTGAAAACTCACATTAATTGTAAAGTGAATATGTTTATAGGGACATTTACACTGCTTTGAAAATGTAAGTCTTATGCTTAGAATGTACATCATTTCTTTCATATTTCCTTCCCTGCTCCATAGGGAACCTGGAACTACTTTATGTTTTTAGTTCTCTTTACGAAACTATCAATAAAACAATCACCAGCCCGTGCAGTGGTGGTTCATGAATCATCATTCTAGATACTGAGGTTGCCAGCCCCAAATGACTTTGACATCCAATAGCGAGTTTCACACATTAAACTTAACATGGTGATATATACATATATATATGTTAGTTCACAAGGGCAACAGCAAATTGATTCCTTTGCCATTGTTTCCCATCACGCCTAGTGGCGTCTTTAGGGCAACAACAAATTAATCCATTTGCCGTTGTTTCCGTAATCAAAGTGAGTTAGTTCACATGTTAGTAATAAAATATAAAATGTAAATCACAACTTATGCCAATTTTGGCTACAGACATGTTTGCTCAGATGAATAAAAGAGACGAATCGTTCTCTTACACGTGTCTGGGATGTTGTAATTCTACAATAGATTCCCTTTCTGACTCCGTGTTTCTTCAGTTTCCTAGTCCCGGTGTTCCTTATTAAAATTTGAAAGAGATTTTCTGTACTTTATAAGTCTTATCTGGTTTTCCAATAAAAGGTCCAGATAACAATTAGAAATTGGGAATCTAGTTCTTCACTCTGGCGAAAGTCTGATGTCTTGGCGAGCTTGCAAATCACAGAGAAATAAAACTGCGAAAAAGTCAGCCTATATTCCCCTCCACGTTTGTTATGAATCTAATCAGAAAGATCCAATCATTTCAAATAAGTCGGGTGTGGCACTTTCAAAATATTTCCTACACGGAAAAATTTTGCTCACGGTCACATCACCCATATATGGTAATATGATGTCTTGCATACACTCTCACCAATACACTTGTAGACTCATATCGTCTAAAATGTAATAAATCCATGATTACTTTTTACCAAGTGACCGAAAGCGATTATATCACTCTTGTCTGCCCACAGGTGTCACACAGACGGTAATGTTGGTGTAGCAAGGATGACCCGGAAGCGCTTATGTCATAAGTTCCGCCTCGTGCACGGGTTATCATGTGTTTCGCCAGACAAACAAATCTGGTTCTATTCAACACTCCTTGTCGCTTGAAAAGATGGTCAGACCGATATTGTGATAAAATGCTGTTGCTGACCGTATAATAACCTGGCGTGACTTAACACGTCTTCGTGAAGCGTGGATGCGACACAATAAGATAAGAATTGCTCCCGTAGGAAATACTGCCATAGGGGAGTGGCGTGTTAAAGACTTCACTGTGTTATGTCCCGCATAGAGCAAAATAGTGAAAATACAAATGAAAAGGCAATATTTATGCCAAATAAAAGCGATAAGTGAGAAGACTGAAGAAAAAGAAAGGATACTGCCGGAGGGCTGAAGGTGTGAGAGATCACACAAAATAGCATGTTCAGACGTTTTGTCACAGACTTCTTCACGAAGACCAACTTACAGAGAACATTGAGATAAGAGCTGGCCTGCATCAGAGATATCTTTTGTCATATTTCTCTTCTTACTGGCTGTAGATCGAATTATGAAAGCAGTAACACCAATCAACATAAACGGAGCTCAGTTCTGTGACAAAACAGCTTGACGATCTAGATTTTGGCGATGACCTGGCTCTGTGTCTCATAACCGTAACCATATGCAAGACAAATGAGGACACAAATGAGATCTGATTGATGGGGTCTGAAAATACAAAGAGAAAATACAAAAATTATGAGAATAATTCCAGCAAATGACAGCCAGATTTCACTTCATGAAACATTCCTACAAGATGTACATCTGACAGCGGTATAGACAATGTGGGAGTAACACAAGGATATCAAAATATGAATACAGAAGACAAGAGGAGCTTTCATTTCATTGAGAAATATATGGAAATCAAACGTGAACTGAAGTCCAGCACAGAAATGAGAATCTTCAACTCAGGTTTCAAGATAGTCCTTCTGTATGTATCTGAAACATGGAGGGCAACAAACACGGCAACTAGAAAGTTACCGACTTTTACAAATGTGTGCTTGCACAGAATAGAAGGACTGAACTGGTAGGACAAGGTAACCAATGTGGAATTGATGGAAAGAACCAGACACACGAGATTGGAGCAAGAGGTGAGAAGAAGACGCTGGCGCTGGATAGCATACCCATTGAGGAAAGCAGACGATAGCACTACACGGCAGGATATGGCATACAAGAGAAGGGCCGAAAAGCACACAGAGAAGGGAATTTTAGATAAATGTGGAAGGGATAAATTCATAGAAAGACTTTGAAGGGATGGCACAGGTCAGGAAGGCTTGGCTTGAACTTGTTGAAGAAATGTGCTCCAAATAAAGCCGAAGGATAACCCATGAGTGGATGAACATTCCTGCCAATCGGCTAGAGATATCATCCTATCAATCGATTAGAGATATCATATACACATTGACGTTAAGTGTGGTCCCTAACATCACACCGTTGGACTCTAAATTCATGATGTCTAGACATTCATTCTGCTCTCAGAAATTCTCTGCACAGATTCAGGTTTGTCAACACTTGTGTGGAATCCTGCCCTCTTCACGGTAAAGCCTGACCCCGGTTAGAAATTGAGACGGCCGTCTTTTTCCAGATCAAGATTCTATATTTCAGTCGCACGCAATCACGCGCTGCTGTGGTATTTTGGGATAGATTTTAAAATCTGAAAAGAGATAGAGAGAAACCTTCCAACACAAAATGGAATTTCATAGTGGATGACCTGTGACCTTGTCGTGTCCCGCCAAATGGAATTGAAATTGCCATAAGTCGACACTGATTTGTGCCGTTTGGCGGGACATTTGTCTGTTATCTTTGTGTAGGCGCGGTATGGATAAGTAAAACAGACTTTAGGCGGCGATGGCTGTGGCTATTGCTGATGGGAACTTTTCTGTGTTATATTTTGGTGGATGTTATCGTTAACGTTGTCGTTGTTTGCGTTAGATCTTCACGTCTGACAAGTAACAACCAGACCAGGGAATCGAACTGCGAACTTGTCCATCGACTTCACCTTCCTTGTTCAGATTCTAGTAGAGCTGCTTTGGTGTTGGAAGATATGTTCATAAGAAGATTGTTTAGAGCAGTGGCGTACATAAGGGAAGGGGAACTCACGGGCTTCATCCTCCTCGCCCGATACCTTCCCTAATATGTGCTGGCTGGCGAAAACGTTTATTGTGTTGTTCTTATAAACCTTGAATTACATACTTGTTTTGTTGGATCTTTAAAACAAGATGATCAGTGTCTTTTAGGTCGTATTATTAAAAAAATGAGACTGGCAGTCTTATCATGTTAAACAGATTGCTACAGAAGTCACCGCTACAAGAACAAATGCTTGCTTGATGGAGGCTTCCTGCTAGGGAATTAGTTGTAGTGGAGGCTTCCTGCTAGGGAATTAGTTGTAGTGGAGGCTTCCTGCTAGGGAATTAGTTGTAGTGGTGGTTTCATACGCCATAGGGAGTGCAGATGACAATGATTAAATGATGATCATAACAAAATGCCTTATGGGAGCGGGGTGGGCAGCTTCCAAGATAGAGCCCCCGAATAGGCACTTCCCACCCGAATAGGCACTTCCCACCCGAATAGGCGCTTCCCACCCGAATAGGCACTTCCCACCCGAATAGGCGCTTCCCACCCGAATAGGCACTTCCCACCCGAATAGGCGCTTCCCACTCGAATAGCCGATCCCGAATTGTCACTATTCAAGTGGGGATATGTTCGCTTGTCCCCCCAAGATAACTGCTTTAGTCTTTTCCTGATTGTAATGTTACTAATGACGCTTCAGTCTCGTGATTTAGTTTGTGTTAATAAGACAACAGTGTGATTGAATCTTGATGCGTACAATGAATGAAGTAGTTGTTTTTTTTTTAAACATAAAATCAATGCTCAGTGCAAAACCTTTCAAACAAACATTACGTGTAAAAACATTTAAGATCATATCAGCTTAATTGATTCATTCATATCAACAATAAAGGCGAAATTGACAAATCTTGAGGCATATTGGCATTTCAGTGTGAGTAGGTTTTTAGTAATTACAAAGTTCTTATCAATTGTAATTAATTAATTTGTCAACATAAAACGATAAAATATTTGTGTCGCGTTAGTGCACCTTAACGGTGGAATAACCTGTAGGCCTTCAGTTTTTGCTGCAAATGATATTGTCATATTAAACCCTCGTGTTGCTGCTGTCAACATATGTAACTACAACACTATTTATAGACATCCCCACCAACCAAACTCATTTGAGCCGCCTATGTACAAGACTATGCTTCATACATACGCTGATATGGGAAGGGCGAGTGAGGTTGTAAAGTGTGTCTCAGCTGACAAACTGTGGACAAAAAGTTGGACAACAACCAGATATGGTAGAGTGAACGTTCACACAACTGGCTTTGGTAGAAGACTTACGAAGGAGTGCCGTGGATGCCGTCACACCAAGTGGCGTAGATAGCGCTCCAACAGACCACACAGTACAGAAGATCCCGTGATCAACACGGGCCTCGAACTTTCAGAATACTAAAATGTGTTGTGAGTTGTTTTAAACTGGATTCCATTTTTATGACGAAAAATGGCATTCTGGCAGGTTCGGATCCCAGATTTATATTTCCAAAATTCCTCAGAAAACAAATTTAGACGTGATTAGTCTGGACTAGTGTTTTAGTCTTCCATCTACGGTGGCCAGGCAAGAGTGATGTTTATCTTTACCCGGGGTCAGACTGCTATTTTAGTTGCAAGTCTGAATGATATACAGTCGCAATAAATTATCTGTCACATTTAGGGTTACCCGTAAGTCAGTTCTCCGTGATGAAATTCTGAACGGGTTTTGGGGCGTTGATATTGCACGACTTCATTGAGGTCTGATGTGTTGATAGAAGTGTTGGTGCTTGATCAAACTTGTCATATAGCCTCTACTGTTTCGGTGACTGCCTTAACTTACAGATAGCATTACAAGGCAGTCCTTGGTCTAGAATCCCCGTGGTAATACATGTAAAGGGAGACTAAAAAACAAAGGGAGAAGAGAACTAGAGACATAAATGAAAGGCATACACATGGTAGAATGACTTGCATTAATTTGTTGAAGACTTGTGCCTTCTTGGTGTCGTGAGAAATTCTAATCCACATATATAAATTAAAAAGTAAATGTAAAGCCTAACAAATAACTTCAATAAAAGGAAAGAAGAATGGTAAAGAACAGTGCTGTCACAATGCACAACACAATAAAACGTGTACTTCCTTTCTAAGAAAAACCTTGAGATACGCAAGCTGACCTGTATTTAATATTCCATTCATGTCATTTTATACACTACGTTACCAAAAACGAACAGACAGATGAACTTAGGATAGAAAGAAGGGAGGGCTGAAAGCGGGAACGCATGCAACACTAAACACGCGTCTCGCTATACAATTAATGACATCACGCATGTAAGGCCACAAGCACTAGCTTTTTTCAAATCGACAGTGATAAAAAACACTACCTATACGAGAGTTAGGTTTTAAAACTTACAAAATACTTATTAGGAAATATGACATTATACTGTTTTATGTCTGAAAACATGACAGTACCCAGACACCACATCGTATTCGAAGTGAACAGGAGGTAGAAGAAAATGCGCATTTTGAACGCAGCCACCTAGCTCCCTTAAATTTATATAATTGGGTTCCTTAGGACTTGCTGACAAATAATATGTTAAACGTTACGCAAATAGTCTAGGAATTAACAAATTATAGCCAAAATAAAAGGGTGGTGCTGTCAGACAACACCCAAATCAGAATCGCTCAGTGGCAGATTTTGACACCACCATTGTACGGGAAATAGGTCCCCATGTTACCTCCTATTTGATTGGCGGAAAGTAAATGTAAGGCTAAACACGATTAGTCGGGCTATAAATACTATCTTTTGTTGTTAGGGGAGACGGAAGGAAGGGTACTTTTTTTTGAAAAGCTGTGTAAACATGGCACGATTGGTTAGACCCGCCAATATAGTCAATCAGAGGCGTCAGGTCAGCACCACATTTTCAAATAAACTTTCTAAAGCAACAGTGCGTTGAAATTCAGCTTATATTTTTATAAATAAAAGCCTGAGACAGTGGCAGGTCGGATTTTGTGCCTATTCATTGCCAGTCAACGTAATTCTGTATTATTTCCATGAATTGTGGTAAGCTTGAAATATTTGATATCTTTTTAATGAAAATTGAATGTAAATTGATAATTATGTCTGTATATGTGTGTGGTTCAGTAGCGAACATGAGGCAAAGCCTATATAGTGCTCCAACCTGAACAGAAGGTGTCGGAGGAAAGTAAAACTACATAGAATTGCCAAACAGTACCCTGACACCTATCTTATTGACTAGAAAGAAATAATGCTGGACTTGCAGAGGCGTAGTAACCATTAGGGAGGAGTATACTGATGTCAATTGTTTCAGATGAAGATAGCAATTGGCCTACCGCTCTGAACTCAGTGTTTGTTATGTATTGTGTTCAGTCTGGACATAGATTATAGATTAGTTCTGAAATAGGAGGTACAACCTTCTTGTTTCAGGGACTGCGGTCCTAAAGTTATTGAGCAGCACCTGGTCTGAGCTTTGCTGAATCTGGAGGCTGACAGCATACTCCTGGGTCCAGATAGCGACTAGTGAGGTGTCTCCAGAACACAGGGGAGCAATCGAGCAGAGGAGTCTTTTCCTGCCGCCATCACGAAAGTTAAGCCTCTGTGGCCAGTGGAGCTCAACATTATGGGTCCCTGTAAAGTTGTTTTGTCCAACACACACAAAATGTCAGTCTATAAAGAAGTGTCAGTTGTATACTGTAAACCTTCTGTAAAGTGTGGTGTGTTCTCTTTCTTCTGTAAAGTTCCACTATCAATCACTGTAGCATGTTGTTTGTGGTGCCACTACTGTATGTGTCCATTGTAGTGTACAGAGTTGTTGAGATCAGGCATGCTCCAGTCTACCCAGCTGTAAATGGGTAACTCACCCTAGTCCTAAGTTAGGGAAGGCAAAGGCGGCTGTAAACAGTAGTTTCCCTCTAAGGCTGCAGGGGAAGCAGGCCCTAAACTTGGTCACTTCAACCGACGCAGGATGGTGTATATATGGGTAAAAGGGTAGAGTGTGATTAACGCAAATGGTGTACTGTTCGTGTTCTGACCAATCTAAACACTCATTCACTTGTGTCTACAAGGCACCAATGCAGACTGCTGGAATCTTTGTTTACACAGTTTATTTGGACGCTCACACTGGGACATAACGAGTAAATCATGGGTATGTTGACATATCAATTTGCAGGCATACATAGTAGATCCTATGTCATGGCACATTCATAAATAATAGGTAGTACATCAATGGCCGCATCCCCTATCTGACTAAGCGCGTCAGTGAAGGCGGATCGGTAAGTAACTAAAGTTGCTTTATATTCACAGTTTATCATATTGTGAAACCACGATAAGGGGTTTCTATCCAAATTGAGATCTCCTTGCCACTGTCCGAATAATAAGATACATGCCCCGTTCTTTAGACAGTGATTCAAAAATACGATGACAGGAATGTAACATGGCCGCCTACCTGAGTTGTCGCTCACTCGCTCACAGGAGGATATATATATAAGCCAAAGTTAATTTGCAATACATATGCATAATTTCATAAAGTTTCTCCACACAGATCTACCGTAATCCAGTTACCTCACGTAGACATAATTACAGTATGGAGCCTGTCATCTCCGTCGATACAAACTTGACCCTAGCGTTGCGAAGCACAAAATTCCCGCTAGGCCTAACCGACCTGAGATCATCAAAACAGGGACTGGAATTACCTGGAGTCCGAATCATACATGGTACCGTACATTAGGAGAGTCTCTAACACAACTCTAGTAGAGACACAATCTCCTATAGAAGAAAAACCACTTCATAAATCATTTTTACTGAAGAATCTACCAGCCCTGGAAAAATGCGTAACCGCCATTGTCACGGTACATCGGAACTCCTCACGACTCGACAAGACACCTCCTACTTCCGCTAGAGCGGTGTAACAAGAATATAGTCCTGCCTACCCATCCAAAATATACAATATAGGACTGATTCTACTTGTACTAATAATATGTAATACATATAAATTCAGGCCATAAACATAATAAGCAAATTAATCTATTTTCTGGCCCTAACAAATAGGTACGGACAAGGGTGTCATATCCATGCGCCGAATTAATATCAAGAACGATTACTCCTATAATCAACAGGGTAAAACAATTATGGATTATCTAGCCTTCCCCATAGACAGCATTTTCATACACAAATGAATGAATGTCTATATTTTTTCCAAATTAAATAGCCATATCGATTTTTGTAATATGTGCGTCAAAATATGCACGCAACAGATTACCACACCCCTCGGGAAAAAAAAAAAAAATGGTATTTTTTTTTTTTTTTTTTTGAAATACATCTAGGAGCAACATACAATAGGCTCACAACGCACCAATAACAATGCGCAGATGATAAGCATAAGTTCTCTGACCTTAGAGAAAGTACTTCTCTAAGTATAAATATTTCCAGAGAGGTGTCACCAACGCATACTACAATATTAGCAATGACACAATTTCTACATTAGTTTATACATAAATTTCATCTAAGATATCTTAACATCATGATCATCAAAGACGAAAAACATTGAAAAATCAGCGGTGAATAAATATCAATGAACCACTAAGTAGTGTTACAATCAATATATGATATTACATATGTGTACACATTTCAACATAGGAACAACTGTATCAAAGTTGTATAACAGTTATGAATCATGTGGGCATCTAGACAAAATATCTGCCATCACATTTTCTGACCCACGGATAGCTCGCACCGAAAAATGAAATGGCTGCAAAGCAATCGCGTATCGCGTTGATCTTGCGCTCTTCAGATTTTTACTCTGAATAGCCGTAAGAGCTTTCTGGTCAGTTTCCACAATGAAATGCGCGCCAAGGAGAAATCTTTGCAGTTTAAGGATTGACCAAACCATAGCCAATAATTCACGGTCTAGGACCGAGTAATTCTTCTCTGCGGCATTTAATTTCCGAGAAATATACATCACAGGATGCAGAGTTCCAGAGTACTCTTGCATTAGTGCTGCTCCAATCCCGGTGGATGAAGCGTCACTACGAAGAATAAATGTCTTATCCTTAGAAGGCAATACTAGGATAGGTGAAGTAGAAAACATAGTTTTAACCTTATCCAAAGAGGATTGACATTCTTGAGTCCAGTGGACTACATTAGGAGACCCTTTCTTTAGCAAGGAAGAAAGAGGTGACATAATGGAGGACAGATTCGGAATGAATCGTCCATAAAATTGTATTAGACCTAAGAGACTTCGCACTTGCTTTTTAGTCTTAGGAATAGAAATGTTAAGTATCTTACTTGTATTATGGTCTTCTGTTTTTAGGAACCCATGACCAACACGGTGTCCTAAGAAAGATATTTCACTAAAACCAATACATGCTTTCGATGGTTTCGCTGTCAGATTATGCTCGCGTAAGATAGACAATAGTTCATTTATCCCATTATAGTGATCGTTCCAAGTATCACTGAAAAGACAGATGTCATCAAGATACGCAATGACATCTGAGCGATGAGATAGGATTCGACGCATCATGCGTACGAATGTTGCAGGGGCGTTCATAAGACCGAAAGGCATGAAATTCCATTGGAATAGACCCCTAGGCGTCGAAAAAGCAGTAAACGGTTTGGCGTGTTAGGATAATGGAACTTGCCAATATCCCTTAGACAAATCGAGTTTAGTAAAGAAATGAGAATTCGATAGTCTCGTAAGTAGCTCTTCTAGTAAAGGCATAGGTTCAGCATCAAATTTCGTCACTTGGTTCAATTTGCGATAATCCACGCAAAGACGTATGTTATTGTCTTTTTTTTCGTACAATAACCATCGGCGAAGAATATGCTGATGTGGATGGTTCAATAATTTTTAACTCTATCATCTCATCCAACTCTTTCTCTACCTGTGCTTGAAAATGTATCGGGATAGGATACGGTCTGACTCTTATAGGACTATGGTCAGTAAGAATAATGTCATGTTGAATGACATCAGTTTGACCAGGAATGTCAGTAAGGACATCCTGAAATTGTTCTAACATAGTAGAAACTTGTTTCTGCTCTCCTGGAGATAATTCTGGAGAAATTGCAACATCTTTCCATGATTCATTAGAGTGAAGAGGAATCATTGGAAAAGGTAAATTTACATCCGAGAAACTCGTTTCCTCATCCTGTATTACTGACAGAGATGAGTACTGTCCATGTTGGACTGGAAAATCGTCCGTTGCCTGGAAAACAGGTTGTAAATAATCAGGACGTTCATGGAATTCCGTGAGCATGTTGATGTGGAAGGTTTTACGCTTCCCGTCAATATCGACGATATAGTCAACATCGGAAACTTTTGATATTATATCGTACGGACCTTTCCAAGAAATAAGAAGTCTATTTTCTCTACAAGGTAGCAAGACAAATGCTTTGTCACCTGGACAAAGTTGTCGCAAACATCTCTTTTTATTGGCAAATTCCCTTGCCTTCTGTTTCGCAAATTCAGAAGAAGCAGTTGCCAATTTGCATGCTTCAATAATCTTGTGTCTAAGTGCGATGACATATTCATAAGAGGATTTTGTGTCATCGACAATATTATCAGCAGTTATAAGATCATGAAGTAAGGACATAGGACCTCGCGGTTTCGCGCCAAAGACAAGTTCAAAGGGAGAAAATCCTGTATGTTCGTTGGCGACCTCTCTATATGCAAAGAGAGCCGCGGGTAAAACCCTATCCCAATCCTGAGGATGATCTTCTGTTATCTTACCTAGTAGGTTTTTTCAGAGTTCTATTCAGACGTTCCACCATCCCATTGGACATAGGATGATAAATACTACTCAGCGATCTCTCTATCTTAAGAGTCGACATTACTTGAGACATGGTATCCGATATGAGTTGGGTACCATGGTCGGATAATATTTCTGCTGGAAATCCCAGACGAGAAAATATTAACCAAAGAGCATCTGCGACGTCAGCAGTAGTTATGCTCTTTAGAGGAACAGCCTCCGGCCAACGTGTGCACATATCAACACACGTCAAAATAAATTGGTGTCCTCTAGCAGACTTTATCTTAAATGGACCAATGATGTCTATCGCCATTTTTTGAAATGGCCGAATGGGAATGTCTGCAGCCTGAATAGGTGCATCATGGCGTGGACCTCTGGATTTAATCTCTTGACATACTTTACAAGATCGACAATAGATTCGTATGTCCTTATTCACAGCAGGCCAAAAGAAAGATTGAAGAACTCTAGCTTTAGTACGGGAAAAAACCCATATGTCCAGCACACTGCGAATCATGAGCGTGCTGTAAGATTTTAACTCTCATATTTTTAGGCACAAGGATTTGAGAATGAATGGACTTAGCGGAGTCTTGTACCATACGTACAAGTACGCCATTCTTCATCGTAATCCATGATTTACGATTTGTATCCTTATTCGGATCACCTTTTGTTGCCAGAGTAAAGAATTTATTTAGAGTAGGATCATCTTCCTGCTGTTTTATAAAGGAATCATGGGAAATCTCCAAGGGATCATCTTGGATCTGCGCATCATTATCTTCAGAATGTGAAGATTGCGGCATATTAAGAGCTTGAGCCCTAGTGATTACTGCATTAGCAGATTGCATATTAACATTTTCCCAATTAGAAATTTGCTGTGGAGTGCATTCTTTCACTCCATGAATGCGACCGATGATAAGATCAGCGATCGGATTCGGCAAGAGACATGCTTGCACCTCTCCTGTAAAGAAAGGCGTAGCAATATTGATAATGGCAGTGGAGTACTTCTCCAATGTGCCACCAAATGTTACACATTTGACTATATTGCCTGTAGCTCGAGAAGGATTTACGAGTGATTGCCTCACTCCGATGGTAGTGCACCCCGAATCAAAAAGAATTGATACCGGAGTACCATCTATTAGGCCCCTATTAAAGACAAGAGCACCCCTTCCATTATGCGCGATTGACGCATGGAGCGCGGGAAGCGGGTGACCGCAGCTTAAAGTAGAAACTGTGGTTGGATCGAATAATGTTTTGCATTGCGAACACTCAGATGCTCTAGCAAAATTGAAAGCGGAATTTGCTACACTATTGGAGTCTTTTTTATCATTATTCTGATTACCGGCGTCGTGGAACTCCTGTTGTGCAGAGTTAGCCTGGTAATAAGATTTACCATGTCTTTTGTGTTGTGATCTACCTCGGTTATAATTGTCTCTATAATTATTATTGCCTCTGTTATAACCCCTATTTGGGTTTGAATCATAATATTCATGATCATAATCATCACGCTCATTATATTGAGTATCCCTGTAATATTGGTTTTTTTGTCTCCATGAAGCACTTGGATAGTTCCTATAGCTACTCCCTTTACGAGAATTTCTAAAATTATGGGTACCCCTCGCGTGTCGAGGACTATCAGCCCGATTCCAGTTCTTCGAAGAAGAACCCTGATTTGAGTGGTTATCTTGGTTTTGATACTTATTCCAATTAACCTTTTTATCAAATTTATTTTTAGCTCCTTGGAATTTGTGTGAGTAATTCTGATTATATTCTGTTGCCGAAGCAACTGGCATACTCTCTTTAATGTTAGAGTTACTAAGAATCATGTCAGGGTGTGCCGTGGCATACTGGTCACAATATTCTTCCATTTGCTTTAATGTACTAGGTTTACGCTCATGTAAGAACTCTAGGAATGATTTATTTACCGAAGACATGACCTTGTCTCTTAGCAATAAATCCGTAAGACCATCAAATGTTTTCTCTGTTTTGGATAATTCAATCCAATTCAATTTTTTGAGCACATTAGAAGATCCACCGATGAAATTTGCACTTTATGTTCAACAATGCTCTTGTATTACAGCAGGATAAACAATCACTGGTTTAGAACACTGACTGTATTGTGCCAAATGTCAACAAGTGCTGACCCAGATATTGCTACACTTGTCAGAACAGGTCAAGCTGACATTGATTGTATAGCTGTCCTACTGGTGTTGATGTGGTCAAACAAATGTTCTTGTAACTGTAAAATGTGATTCTCAACACAAGACTGCGTAGGCTGGACCCAGGGATCTGGCTCACCACTGTAAAGTTGTTTTGTCCAACACACACAAAATGTCAGTCTATAAAGAAGTGTCAGTTGTATACTGTAAACCTTCTGTAAAGTGTGGTGTGTTCTCTTTCTTCTGTAAAGTTCCACTATCAATCACTGTAGCATGTTGTTTGTGGTGCCACTACTGTATGTGTCCATTGTAGTGTACAGAGTTGTTGAGATCAGGCATGCTCCAGTCTACCCAGCTGTAAATGGGTAACTCACCCTAGTCCTAAGTTAGGGAAGGCAAAGGCAGCTGTAAACAGTAGTTTCCCTCTAAGGCTCCAGGGGAAGCAGGCCCTAAACTTGGTCACTTCAACCGACGCAGGATGGTGTATATATGGGTAGAAGGGTAGAGTGTGATTAACGCGAATGGTGTACTGTTCGTGTTCTGACCAATCTAAACACTCATTCACTTGTGTCTACAAGGCACCAATGCAGACTGCTGGAATCTTTGTTTACACAGTTTATTTGGACGCTCACACTGGGACATAACGAGTAAATCATGGGTATGTTGACATATCAATTTGCAGGCATACATAGTAGATCCTATGTCATGGCACATTCATAAATAATAGGTAGTACATCAATGGCCGCATCCCCTATCTGACTAAGCGCGTCAGTGAAGGCGGATCGGTAAGTAACTAAAGTTGCTTTATATTCACAGTTTATCATATTGTGAAACCACGATAAGGGGTTTCTATCCAAATTGAGATCTCCTTGCCACTGTCCGAATAATAAGATACATGCCCCGTTCTTTAGACAGTGATTCAAAAATACGATGACAGGAATGTAACATGGCCGCCTACCTGAGTTGTCGCTCACTCGCTCACAGGAGGATATATATATAAGCCAAAGTTAATTTGCAATACATATGCATAATTTCATAAAGTTCCTCCACACAGATCTACCGTAATCCAGTTACCTCGCGTAGACATAATTACAGTATGGAGCCTGTCATCTCCGTCGATACAAACTTGACCCTAGCGTTGCGAAGCACAAAATTCCCGCTAGGCCTAACCGACCTGAGATCATCAAAACAGGGACTGGAATTACCTGGAGTCCGAATCATACATGGTACCGTACATTAGGAGAGTCTCTAACACAACTCTAGTAGAGACACAATCTCCTATAGAAGAAAAACCACTTCATAAATCATTTTTACTGAAGAATCTACCAGCCCTGGAAAAATGCGTATCCGCCATTGTCACGGTACATCGGAACTCCTCACGACTCGACAAGACACCTCCTACTTCCGCTAGAGCGGTGTAACAAGAATATAGTCCTGCCTACCCATCCAAAATATACAATATAGGACTGATTCTACTTGTACTAATAATATGTAATACATATAAATTCAGGCCATAAACATAATAAGCAAATTAATCTATTTTCTGGCCCTAAGAAATAGGTACGGACAAGGGTGTCATATCCATGCGCCGAATTAATATCAAGAACGATTACTCCTATAATCAACAGGGTAAAACAATTATGGATTATCTAGCCTTCCCCATAGACAGCATTTTCATTCACAAATGAATGAATGTCTATATTTTTTTCCAAATTAAATAGCCATATCGATTTTTGTAATATGTGCGTCAAAATATGCACGCAACAGTCCCCTCAAAAATTGACTTTTTAGTAAAAAAAGAGGGACAATACCTTGTTTAAATTGAGAGGAACTGTGATCTTTTCCCCCATACTATTTCCCAGATAAACAAACACTTGAAGTCATGATGACCAATAACAACATAGCTTAAAAAAACAAAACCAGTATTACCTCATAGTACTACTACACAACTGACACACATAGGATAATATTAATAAAATATGTCACTACAAGGTTCATATTTATAAATTATGTATATATAAATTGTGATTACATTTGATTGTGATTCCTGGTTCACTTTGTAGTTGAATCAGGATATATAATAGTGAAAGTACTTAATACATATATATTTGAAACTTTACCAGTGACTTATTTAAGATAGTCTTATAGAGTGTTACACGTGTGTGAGTGTCACAGTGTTGTCAAGTGTGGTGGAATAAATTAAATTGTTTATCTGTCTGTTGTTGTTGTGACTTACACTTCATCATTCACATAACCCTAGACATTTAACGTAGTCATCACCCTATTCCAGAATAATTCTGACTGAGGTATAATGTGGTAGCAAGTAAGGTTATCTGTAAAACACTACACCTATTAGATACAGATATCTTCACAGCTGATCTCAGTCAGTACACTAAGTCCCCTATAAATATTTATATCATCCCACTTTACCACATATATTGGGGTCTCGATCCCGGGATATTGAACTTTCTCCTGTTATAGATATTGGGAATAATAGAAATTAAAAAGGTATCCTTGGGTGAAAATAAATAACGTTGAGCTCTCAGTGCCTGTGGTGTCTTTGGATAAGTAATATCACATTGTATTGTTTAGTTAGACATTATATAAATTTACCTGTTAGAAAATGGCGGACCTGGCCAAATTTCGATCTGCTGCTGTACAGACTGCGAAAGAGTTAGGAATTGACGGGCAAATTATGATTGCTTATGTCACTGCTGAATGTGACAAATATATTGAACGGGAAGAAAGAAGATTAGAAAAAGAGGCCGAAAGAAAATTAGAATCTGAAAGGTTGGCCGAAGATAAGAGGTTAGAGGCTGAGAAAGAAATTAAGAAGTTACAGTTTGAGGCTGAGGCTGAGACTAAGAGGTTGCAGATTGAGGCTGAGGCTAAGAGGTTGCAGATTGAGGCTGACAAAGAGGCTAAGAAATTGGAGGCAGAAAGAGAAGAGAAGAAATTAGCTGCAGAAAGGGAAGACAAGAGATTAGCTGCAGAGAGGGAAGCAGAAAAGGAGGAGAAGAGATTACAAAGGGAACATGAGTTACGACTAAGGGAGTTTGAGTTTCAAGGCCATGCTCCTGAAAATGGTGCCAGTCCCTTTGCCTCTGATGCCACTGCTAGTCAGGGAGCCTCAACCTCAGCTATGAATTTTCATTTAGATCATTTTGTTGAGAAAGACGATGATATTGAGAGCTATCTAAATAGATATAAACTATTAGCTACCACATATGGGTTAGAGAGAGAAAGGTGGAGCTTAAAGTTATCTCAAGGGCTTCGTGGGGCAGCTTATGAAGTTTTTGCCAAAATGAGCAGAGGTGATCAGGAAAATTATGACATGCTAAAGCAGGCTCTTTTGTTAAGATATGAAAAGAACGCAGAATTTTATAGGAAAAAATTTAGGAATGCTAAACTACTGTCAGGTGAAACCTATCACCAGTTCTCTGCACGGTTAGAGACATACTTGGAGAAATGGACTTCTCTGGGGAAAACCCAAGATCTTAGGGAAATGGTCCTTATAGAACAATTAAGAGAGTCCATGGCTCCAGACCTGAGAAAGTTTCTCATGGAACAAGGTGCAGAGAGGCTGGGTGAGTTGCTAAATGTTGCGGAAAGGTATCAAGCGGCTCAGGCAGAAGTATCAGGTAATAAAAAGAAACAGGTGGATAATTTTAGGGCACCACAGAACTTTAATAAATTTGATCCTAGAGATCAAAACAAAGGTAAGCACCAGTTTGATAGGCCACGGTATGACAATAAAAATAAAACCCCACAATTCGATGAAAGGAAATATGATGAAAGAAAATCTTTCAACCAAGGGAAAAGGTGGTGTAAAAATTGTAAGATGAACAATCATGACACTGACCATTGTAGAAGGAAACCTCCTCATTGTGCTGCTATGACATCTGGGAAAAAGGGAAAAAAGGTCAAACCTGCAGAACTACAGGAACCATACCACCCCCCAGTGTGTGAAGATGTCATCTGTAATGGTGTCACTATAAGGTGTTTATATGATACCGGTTTAGATTACGATTCCGTTGTGAGTTCTCACCTGGTGCAGGCAGATCAATTCACCACAGAAACAGTGGAGATTCAAACTGCAACCAAGGATGTAGCTACCATGACACTTCCCGTCGCCCGGATAAAGGTGAAAACGCGATATGTGGAAGGAATCATAAAAGCAGCAGTGATAAATGAGCCAATCTACCCTCTGATATTGGGGTGTAGATATGTCTTCTTGGGGAATCCCAAGAGACCTGTGATATTGGCAACAGTGCAGACCAGATCACAGTCTAAAAAGGAGGAGGATAATCCAATAAATACTCATCCAGATGAGATGAGGAAGGCACAGGCTGAGGACAAAACACTCAAGCCGTGTTTCAAGAAGTTGCCCAAATCTCATACACCTCCAGGCAAGGGAGAATTTTATATGAAGAACAAGCTGATATATAGGAAGGCTGGATCTGAATCCAATGGTCACGGACAGCTGGTCCTTCCCACTTCATATAGGACTAAAGTGTTGGAACTAGGGCATGCGATTCCCTTCAGTGGTCATATGGGGATCAGTGCAACAGGACAGCGTATAGCTTGTCACTATTTCTGGCCAGGAATAACTGAAGATATCAAACGATATGTAAAATCCTGTCCAGAGTGCCAACGAGTAGCACCTAAACATTGGACTGCACCAGCAACTCTGGGGGAAATGCCCATAGTGGGAACACCCTTTGAGAGAGTTGCCATGGATCTTGTGGGACCTCTCACCCGAACCAAGAGAAGGAACAGCTACATTCTGACTCTGGTGGACACTTGTTCTATGTGGGGAGAGGCGGTAGCCCTGTCATCGATTGATTCTAAACATGTGGCAGAGGCATTGCTCACAATTTTCACAAGGTTAGGCTTTCCCAATCAAATCTTGACTGATAATGGCTCTCAGTTCAAGGGGAAACTAACAGAAGAAGTTTTCAGGATCTTCCAGGCCAAACACTTCCATTGTAGTGTGTACCACCCCCAAGGGAACGGCCAAGTGGAAAGATTTAATGGCACGTTGATGTCGATCCTGAGAAAGTTGGCACACGAAAAACCAGATACGTGGGACCAGTACCTTCACGCCGCCCTCTTTGCTTATCGGGAGGTACCCCATAGTTCAACCGGTATGGCCCCGGCAACATTATTGTTTGGAAGGCCAATAAAAGGTCCACTCGAAGCTCTGTTAAGAACGTGGACTGATGAAAAGGCAGAGGAAAATATTACATCCTCATACCAATATGTGAATGAGCTGACCACTCGTTTAAAAACTGGCTGGAAACTTGCCAATGAAAATTTGAAACAAGCCCAGAAGAAACATGCTGCCTATTATAACAGGAAAGCTAAAGACAGAGATTTGGCTGTGGGAGAGAAGGTACTGCTTCTTCTACCCGGTAGCCAGAATAAGTTACAAATTGGATGGCAAGGTCCATATACAGTTCTAGAGAAGGTGTCTAGAACCAATTATAAGATAGATAAGAAGGGGAAAGAAAAAATCTATCATGTGAATCTCCTGAAAAAATATTTGGAAAGAGAACATCAGGAAGAGCATACAGAGGTGTTAACAGACCGACCAGGGCATACAAACCTATTGGAATATGATATGAAGCTGATAGACCCCACACCTGTATGTATGAAACCCTATTCGATTCCTTTTGCTAAGGAGAAAGCTTTGAAGGAAGAGATAGACTATTTGTTGAAGGAAGGAATTATTTCACACAGTGAATCTTCGTATAGTTCCGGTGTTGTACTCTTAAGGAAACCCTCTGGAGAACATAGACTCTGTATAGATTACAGGAGACTGAATGCTATTACAGAAGGACAGGTGGATCCATTGCCGGATACAAATCAGTTGTTTGCCAGGCTAAATAAAGCTAAATATTTCTCAAAAGTGGATCTGAGTAAAGGATACTATCAGATTCCAGTAAAGCCTGAGGTTAGACCATACCTAGCCTTTAGTACCTCAGAAGGACACTATGAGTTTAACAGATTGCCATTTGGATTGAAGAATGCGCCTAGTGTCTTCTCTAGAATGATGAGAAAATTATTGGACCCTCTGAATAACCCATGCATCACAAATTTATGGATGATATCCTTATAGCCACAGAAACATTTGAGGAACACATTGACTCTCTGAACATGCTGTTTAATCGACTTAGGGAAGCGAATTTAACAGCCCGACCAACCAAATGTTGCGTTGGATGTAAAGAATTAGAATTCTTGGGACACACAGTTTATCAGGGAAACATGACCCCTGACCCAAAGAATTTAGAGAAACTAAAGAAAGCCCCGAGACCACAAACCAAGAAAGACGTGAGATCCTTTGTCTCATTATGTGGTTTCTACCAAAAGTATATTAAAAATTTTAATTCCATATGTGCACCGTTAACTGATTTGACACGTAAAGGACATCCAGATCGAATTACATGGACACCACAATGTGAAATGGCTTACCAAGAATTGAAGGAAAAGCTCACAAGTAAACCTATTTTGAAATTACCTGACTTAAGTCAAGAATTCATAGTAAGGACGGATGCCAGTAATATTGGGTTAGGTGCAACTCTGCTACAGAAATCAGATGCATTGGATGGGGAATTAAGCCCAGTGACATATGCTAGCAGAAAGTTGAATAAAGCTGAAACCAACTACTCAACTAGCGAAAAAGAATGTCTTGCAGTAATATGGGCGATAAAGAAATTCAATATTTATCTGTATGGGAAGGCATTTAAGTTGCAAACGGATCACAAACCTTTGTCGTTTCTAGCGCAGGCTAGACATGAAAATTCTAGATTACTCCGTTGGTCATTACTGATGCAGCCATTTGAGTTTAGCATAGAGTATATAAGTGGAAAAACAAATCTGGGAGCGGATTTTTTAAGCCGCCATCCGTGTGATGAGAATCACCCTAAGCCCCAGGAAGGAAAATAAATTTCTCTATGTGTATATATAATTATAGACTGACATATAACGTCTGTTTTAAGTGGGGAGGATTTGTCGTGAGAAATTCTAATCCACATATATAAATTAAAAAGTAAATGTAAAGCCTAACAAATAACTTCAATAAAAGGAAAGAAGAATGGTAAAGAACAGTGCTGTCACAATGACTGTACTCGAAATCCCCCTTGTTTTCTAAGTCGTCTGCAAATTATAACGTTTCACGTTGATAGTAAAAGCCTTCTGCAACATACACGCGTTTCCACAACACAATAAAACGTGTACTCCCTTTCTAAGAAAAACCTTGAGATACGCAAGCTGACCTATATTTAATATTCCATTCATGTCATTTTATACACTACGTTACCAAAAACGAACAGACAGATGAACTTAGGATAGAAAGAAGGGAGGGCTGAAAGCAGGAACGCATGCAACACTAAACACGCGTCTCGCTATACAATTAATGACATCACGCGTGTAAGGCCACAAGCACTAGCTTTTTTCAAATCGACAGTGATAAAAAACACTACCTATACGAGAGTTAGGTTTTAAAACTTACAAAATACTTATTAGGAAATATGACATTATACTGTTTTATGTCTGAAAACATGACAGTACCCAGACACCACATCGTATTCGAAGTGAACAGGAGGTAGAAGAAAATGCACATTTTGAACGCAGCCACCTAGCTCCCTTAAATTTATATAATTGGGTTCCTTAGGACTTGCTGACAAATAATATGTTAAACGTTACGCAAATAGTCTAGGAATTAACAAATTATAGCCAAAATAAAAGGGTGGTGCTGTCAGACAACACCCAAATCAGAATCGCTCAGTGGCAGATTTTGACACCACCATTGTACGGGAAATAGGTCCCCATGTTACCTCCTATTTGATTGGCGGAAAGTAAATGTAAGGCTAAACACGATTAGTCGGGCTATAAATACTATCTTTTGTTGTTAGGGGAGACGGAAGGAAGGGTACTTTTTTTTTGAAAAGCTGTGTAAACATGGCACGATTGGTTAGACCCGCCAATATAGTCAATCAGAGGCGTCAGGTCAGCACCACATTTTCAAATAAACTTTCTAAAGCAACAGTGCGTTGAAATTCAGCTTATATTTTTATAAATAAAAGCCTGAGACAGTGGCAGGTCGGATTTTGTGCCTATTCATTGCCAGTCAACGTAATTCTGTATTATTTCCATGAATTGTGGTAAGCTTGAAATATTTGATATCTTTTTTAATGAAAATTGAATGTAAATTGATAATTATGTCTGTATATGTGTGTGGTTCAGTAGCGAACATGAGGCAAAGCCTATATAGTGCTCCAACCTGAACAGAAGGTGTCGGAGGAAAGTAAAACTACATGGAATTGCCAAACAGTACCCTGACACCTATCTTATTGACTAGAAAGAAATAATGCTGGACTTGCAGAGGCGTAGTAACCATTAGGGAGGAGTATACTGATGTCAATTGTTTCAGATGAAGATAGCAATTGGCCTACCGCTCTGAACTCAGTGTTTGTTATGTATTGTGTTCAGTCTGGACATAGATTATAGATTAGTTCTGAAATAGGAGGTACAACCTTCTTGTTTCAGGGACTGTGGTCCTAAAGTTATTGAGCAGCACCTGGTCTGAGCTTTGCTGAATCTGGAGGCTGACAGCATACTCCTGGGTCCAGATAGCGACTAGTGAGGTGTCTCCAGAACACAGGGGAGCAATCGAGCAGAGGAGTCTTTTCCTGCCGCCATCACGAAAGTTAAGCCTCTGTGGCCAGTGGAGCTCAACATTATGGGTCCCCTCAAAAATTGACTTTTTAGTAAAAAAGAGGGACAATACCTTGTTTAAATTGACAGGAACTGTGATCTTTTCCCCCATACTATTTCCCAGATAAACAAACACTTGAAGTCATGATGACCAATAACAACATAGCTTAAAAAAACAAAACCAGTATTACCTCATAGTACTACTACACAACTGACACACATAGGATAATATTAATAAAATATGTCACTACAAGGTTCATATTTATAAATTATGTATATATAAATTGTGATTACATTTGATTGTGATTCCTGGTTCACTTTGTAGTTGAATCAGGATATATAATAGTGAAAGTACTTAATACATATATATTTGAAACTTTACCAGTGACTTATTTAAGATAGTCTTATAGAGTGTTACATGTGTGTGAGTGTCACAGTGTTGTCAAGTGTGGTGGAATAAATTAAATTGTTTATCTGTCTGTTGTTGTTGTGACTTACACTTCATCATTCACATAACCCTAGACATTTAACGTAGTCATCACCCTATTCCAGAATAATTCTGACTGAGGTATAATGTGGTAGCAAGTAAGGTTATCTGTAAAACACTACACCTATTAGATACAGATACCTTCACAGCTGATCTCAGTCAGTACACTAAGTCCCCTATAAATATTTATATCATCCCACTGTTCTATTACTTCCGTTGAGAAGTCAGCAGTCCTATTAGTGGATCAGATAAGTTTGATGAAATCAGCAGTTCTATTAGTGGATCAGATAAGTTTGATGAAGTTAGTAGTTCTATTAGTGGATCAGATAAGTTTGATGAAGTCAGCAGTTCTATTAGTGGATCAGATAAGTTTGATGAAGTCAGCAGTTCTATTAGTGGATCAGATAGGTTTGATGAAGTCAGCAGTTCTATTAGTGGATCAGATAAGTTTGATGAAGTCAGCAGTTCTATTAGTGGATCAGATAAGTTTGATGAAGTCAGCAGTTCTATTAGTGGATCAGATAAGTTTGATGAAGTCAGCAGTTCTATTAGTGGATCAGACAAGTTTGATGAAGTCAGCAGTTCTATTAGTGGATCAGATAAGTTTGATGAAGTCAGCAGTTCTATTAGTGGATCAGATAAGTTTGATGAAGCCAGCAGTTCTATTAGTGGATCAGATAAGTTTGATGAAGTCAGCAGTTCTATTAGTGGATCAGATAAGTTTGATGAAGTCAGCAGTTCTATTAGTGGATCAGATAAGTTTGATGAAGTCAGCAGTTCTATTAGTGGATCAGACAAGTTTGATGAAGTCAGCAGTTCTATTAGTGGATCAGATAAGTTTGATGAAGTCAGCAGTTCTATTAGTGGATCAGATAAGTTTGATGAAGTCAGCAGTTCTATTAGTGGATCAGATAAGTTTGATGAAGTCAGCAGTTCTATTAGTGGATCAGATAAGTTTGATGAAGTCAGCAGTTCTATTAGTGGATCAGATAAGTTTGATGAAGTCAGCAGTTCTATTAGTTATGTCAGTAGTAGTTGGCAGGAGCTTTTCTCTGTTTAAAGCTTTGTTGGCAGACAATAGAATGTTATTCTGTTTTGAGAATCTATTAACCAGACCACAAGGTCTTTTATATTTGGACATGCGCCTTAATATAACCGATGGACGCTGTGTTTAAGTTGAACAGTGCTCGCCTCGCTGACATGAAGCTCAATTCTATTTTTTATTTTTTAAATTGTGAAAATCTGCAAAAGGTTTCCATTTTGAATTGTAATACTTAATTCATTAAATAAAATATGTTTTTTAAAAGGAATTATTTTGTTAATAAAAACAAAAATGTTTGGCACAAAAACTGTGAAAATTAGAAATTGTATTTTTAATAAGTGTGTGTGCGTTTGTGTGGGTGTGTATTTATCTCTTAGGGTGCATGTTTTTACTTAATAAAATAGGCTTTCAGTTTGGCACAGAAAATGTTAAATAAATGAACTTGTATGTTTATGTCTTCTCCCTGTTTTTTTTTTTTTTTTTTTTCATTTTTTAGCTTAGTAACAAAGAATTTCAGTTCGGCACAGTATCAGCAAGAAACTAGATTACATTTGTTAGGTTCTTTGTGTTTTCTTTCATTTTCTTCTTTTAATAAGACAACATAATTTTAGATTAGCTCGGAAACTAAAAACAAAAAGTTTTATTTTATGGGGCATTTTGGAGGGTTTTTTGGGTCATAAATGAATTTTTTTATATGTCATTTTCTAGCAAATTTTAAGTCATTAAAATCTTAGCCCTAGTAATCAATGTTTAAATAAGACCTTATTTTTGTGTTAGAATGTACGCCGGACGAGATAACAAGTCCTGTTGATTATTGTTGGTTGCTTGATGACGCAGTTCCTGTTGTAAGGTGGTATGCTTTAACTTCGATAATAATTATATTGTCCTAACTCTCGTGTTGCGGGGGAACCAGATATTGGTTATATGCATCGCTGATGGCGGCCATGTGTGTTTTATAAAATTAAGATTGCAGTGATTTGATTGGATAAAGCATGGGTTCCAGAAAAGTGCTTTGTGAACTCTCCATTTTACGAAGTACAGTAACAGCAATTTAATTTTAAGTGATGTTTCGCTTTTATAGCGTCTCCCATAATTTCATAAGAAAACTCGTGAAGACATGAAATGCAGAATTCTTCATGAAGGACAGGATTGCCGTTGGTCACCATTTTTCTTCTTACTGATTAGGCGATTAAAAACATCACGAATAAACAACTACCAGAAATGGAGTTGAATGGGCTCTGACAAAACAGCTGGACAACCTAGGTCAGCAGTGGTAACCCTGCAACTGTAAGCATCTACTTTAGAAACACTGAGCTCTCTAAAGATTTACTTTCATAAAATCATGTCTGTTTTTAGGTTTCAGGTTTCAGTGTATTTGGAATAAGTGCAGCTTCTGTGTAACAGTTACCTCTGCCAGACGACCTACTTCCTGTAATTCCACCTGTAGATCGATGGAACATTCAAACTAAATAATATTTTACTGAATGTTCACTTCACAGAAAAGAAGGCGATCCTATCTGATGTAGTTCACAACTAAAGTGAAACTTTGTAAGCTGTATCGTGAGTTTTCACTGGCATTGAGAAAAAACATTACTTTTAATCCTGTGAACACCACGCTTGTAAACGTGGGCGGGAGAGGGCTGGTGCGAAATTTCTGTAGCTTTAAAATTCTTTCTCTTTTCATCTTCGTTAGCTAGAGATCTACTAAATGATCCCCCGTGGACTACCGGTAGAGCGAGATCTACTGTGTACCGATCCCTGATCTAGATTTTGATGACTTTGCCCTTCGGTCCCATTACCGAAACTATATAAAGTACAAATTGATAATGCTGGATGCGATTTCGTAGCAACTGAGCCTGAATATCCATGGAGAGAAGATCAAATAAATGTCGAAATCACATCCACGGAGAGAAGATCAAATAAATGTCGAAATCACATCCATGGAGAGAAGATCAAATAAATGTCGAAATCGACCCATCTGGAGAAGTCTAGCCGATTTTGGCCAATGGTTATCAGCGATACTATACTCTTCAATATCAATGTAAGTACAACGTTATCTTCACATTAATACGATACAGTCCTTTCCGTCACATAATTACGATATACCAAAACTCGCACATTTAATCTACAGTTTTCTATGTTGTGTATTCACATCCTGCCTCCTTATTTCAAGACCCGTTTTTGACGTCGTATTCTGTGCCTTTTGTTGTAAGATTTGGATCCATACATATATCATGGTAGTAATATAGACAACGTTGGTGGAACAGACATTGATGTTAACAAACAAAAAAAGGCTACAAAAGGCAATATCATCTTTCATTTCATTGGGAGAACATCTGGAAATGAAAGGAAAGCAAGTCCGACACTAAGATAAGTATCTTCAACTCAAATGTCAAGGCTCAGCAGAAGAGAACAAGTGATAATCTTCAGACTCCGCACGGGCCACAACAGATTAGGATACAATCTATTCAAGAAGCTAAAGATAGGAACTACTGATGAGTGTGACTGTGGCAATGGTACAGGGACTGCTGAGCATCTGCTTCAAAGATGCCCAACATATGAGCAATGTCGTAGATTTAGATAGGAGTATTAAGACTTGGGTTTGGTCCCTTCTGAATAGGTTAGAATAGGTGATCGTCACAGTGTGAGATAGTGAAAGAAATAGATTCCACGAGTGAGATGATAGAATGTGATATAGAGGCTGTCTCTGAAAGCGGAAAAAAGAATCTTCTCCCTCTCACCTATCTTCTACGACAACTTTACAGCGTCAGACCGTCTACACACAGCTATATCTATTACCTATATTTCTATCTACTCACGGGCACGCACATACACGTGACGACAGTTAAACAAAACAGACGTGGGAATCTATAACAAATGATTATATATATATATATATATATATATATATATATATATATATATATATATATATATATATATATATATATATATATATATATATATATATATATATATATATATATTTGAACGAGCTGACCAACGCACTGATTTAGTTCAAGAGAGATTTTTATTATTATCATCAAAAAAAAAATCTTCTCACAACACCAAAAATTTCATCAAGGAAAAACATATACAAATAGTCATAGAATTCAAGAAAAAATGCTACTAGGATGATAGCCCCGTGATGATATTAACTCTAGGTTTAGCCCACAGCCCCGTTATGAGACAGATGATGGCCCAAAGAGTCACAAATACATATTGTTAGGGTCTAATATTGTCCCCCTTAGAAGGTATAGACTGACTTTGACAGCAGTATCTATTCTAAAGGAACAATTAATACGACAAGCGAGTGCATTAAATAACGAACATCCTTCCGTCACTTTCACTCGGTTCATTCATCAGGGATCCCTGGCACACGTTCTTACCTATCAAAAACTTGATGTAGTTCACCATCTGGCGCAACCGTAGGACACTTCTCTACAGTGAATCTGTATTCTTTGGATAAAGCGAATCCCAGCTCTGCAATTACAGGTTTATTCCACTGTTTTCGGGGAGCGTTCACTTCACCAGTTAAATTTTAGGTTTACTGTTAATGTCACTTGAATCAGGTTTGATAAGCAAGTTTAAACGGGCACACAGAGTTCAGAAACACGAGGATTCCCTTAATTTGGAAAGAATGACCAGTGGACAACTTCTTTCAACAGATAGCCTGGTTTCACTATTCACTCTTCGACAAAAATAATGTTGGGAAATGTTAATGTTATTGATTGTAATATTCACGCCGCCAGGCAGAAAATTTACGTAGAGTTTATGGAAGAAATTAAGATCTGGTTCACAGGCCCAGTATTGATCATTACAGTCTTTGAAAACCCGTTAGTGGGATATAGTATTTCTGTCTAACTCTGTTTGCATATGCACTGTCAGATCAGTGTTACTTGAGAAACCCACGTGGTTCAAAATAAGGACTGTCTATTTCTTCACAAGTGTGAACTCTTATTAAATGCTGGTAAAGTTCGGGTCACCCCAGTATTTCACTGTATAAAAGGAAAAGCACATATAAATCATTTACATATTATGTACTCAATTTAACTTACATTTAAAACAGCAAGCCTACAGCTTGACTTATTATTTAAACTTCCGGTGAAATAAGTTATATAAAATCGACCATAGGAATATGGTGCGTATTCCGTCACTACTCACTGATGTCGCGTCTAGCATTTATGAGTTAGTTTAGAAAAAAATACTCGACTGAGTAGTTAGCAGTTAAATTAAATTCATTTAATAGCCGAATGGGTTTAGCTAGACATTTATAATTTATCTTGCTCTCCACTGTAACTCGTCGACTAAAGAAAATAACAAACTATTAAAATGATCACTCTGCACACAGAACTGGTTTAAAATGAAATCGGCGATTTAACACTTAATCACTTCACAAAATACTAGAATATAGTATTTTACCTCAAACACAGAAGTACTAAAACTTAAACCACTTCGACCAAACTAAAGGCCATCTCTATTAACAGAGATTATTTAGAAATCGAACGAAGGTTGTTCTAGTCTAACTGCGAAGTTACTGAGTGAAATGAAAATAAAGTTTCAAACTCGGACCAATATCTTAAAATCAGACAAAGGGCCCAAACTTATTTCGCCAAGCGAAATTATCTCCCCTACTCCCAACATTTACGTCAGCTTAACGCGTGTCGTAACTGCCACCTACTGACCGAGATGTACGCATGTCAGCTTCAAATCCCAGACAGCCTGTCTGCGGTGCGGAACGATTTTTCACGCTACGCCAGGTTTTTCTAACGAAAAACCTCATGCGTTTCTGCAAACTGTAGACAGCTGTCTCGTTCCTGCACTGTGAGGATGCCGGGTTTGACACCTTACGCGAGTGTCAGGTGAAAAATGGTAGACCAAAAGTTTGCTCTATGTCCAGCGAAACAAATTTTTCGCACATTCTCGTCTACCTGCGCGACTAAGTAATAGAATTACGTATCCCAGTATGAGAAAAACACAAGGTAAAGTTTGAGAATACTGAAGAAAATATTTTTCGCAACCGAGTGATGCGAAAAATACAGGAAAAAACAAGTAAGGAAAGATAATAAAATAAAGGATGTGGGTGAGAGAATAGGAAGAAGATGTAGGCAATTTAATGATATAAAGACCTACGTGACAGGACGTCCCCCCTTTAAGATATGGAAGCACTCCATGTCTACGTTATGGAATTAAATTTCCTATAACCGTAGCTTCGGGGTGTCTGTCTTCTTCCCTCTCATCTTCCCCCTCCATCTCTGTCCAATTCCTACTCAAGTCTCCTCCCCAAAGTTTTCTTCCTCTGGAATGTCTCCCATGCGCGCTTGAAAGAGCGTCGCCGCTTCTGGCATTTTTGAAAGATTTCCTGTGATAGCGGTGGAATATCCCTGCCACTATCATCATCTTCGTAAGCTCTGGCGATCGTCAGGAGATGGTCGCAGGTTGGCACTGGTCTTTCCAAGTATCTCTTTAAGAGATTTAAATGGAAAACCCTCTCCTTTCCTTGAATAGAGATCTGGTAGTTAGCCTTAGAAATCTTTTTCAGGACGGTAAACGGCCCTTTCCATCCGATCTTCAGTTGGTTGTTTCCGGTAGGGAGTAACACCAAAACTTTCTCTCCTGCTTCTAATTCTCTCTCTTTTGCGACTTTCCTGTATCGGTTAGCATGCTTTGTGCGAGCTCGCTTAAAGTTAGTCGTTGCTAGGTCCCACCCTAGTTTCAACCTTTCCTTTAAAACCGACACATATTTACTTGCTGAGACAACTGTCTCATCCGCCTTCTCGTCTGTCAGAGACTGCAGTAAGGCTTCAAGCGGGCCCTTAATGGGTCTGCCGAATAAGAGTGTAGCTGGCGGAAATCCTGTGGAAGTATGAGGAGATTCTCTGTAGCCAAATAATGCTGCAGGAATACAGAGATCCCAATCTTCAGGTTTCACTTGTGCCAGCTTACTTAGCATCATGTTGAGGTTTCCATTAACACGTTCCACGAGCCCATTTCCGGTCGGAGTATATGGCTTAGTGTGGATGTGTTGGGTCCTCAAGATCTTTACGATCTCATCCATCAACAGGTTTCGGTATGGAGATCCGTTATCCGTCAACACTTGTTGAGGGAATCCCAACCGAGTGAAAACCTGCACGAGGGCTTCTGCGACATTGCTTGGCATCTGCGCATGTTAGCGGTATAGCTTCTGCCCATAAAGTGCATGTATCGACTAAGGTCAGGATAAACCTGTTCCTTCTTTTAGTCCTTTCGAAAGGCCCTAAAATGTCGATCACAACCCGTTCGAATGGTGTTCCCATTATTGGCATTTCACCCATGTGGACTGGGGGTGTCCGTTGCTTGGGTGGTACACGTTGGCACTGGGCACAGGATTTGACATATCTGATAATATCAGTATTTACTCCTGGCCACCAATAATGAGTGGTTATCCTTTGGTTTGTGGCGTTCTGTCCCATATGTCCGCTGAAGGGAAGAGAGTGCCCCATTTCTAGGATTTGGCTTCTGTACTGTTTCGGTACTAGGAGCTGGTTGTAACCTTGGTCAGGCTTGCCCGTTCTACGATAAAGTACGCCATCCTTAGAAAAAATGTCCCCGTGCTGTCTGGGTTCCTTAGCCATGGGCAGTTTCCTAAAGCAGGGTGCCAAAGTAGGGTCCTTGTATTGCGCTTCTTTAAGTTCCATGGGTAACAAATTAGGCGCAGGCTCCCGTTCCTTCTTGGTTTGCCCTCTTGTAGTTACTGCTGCCACAATCGGCTCTTCCGGTTTCCCAATACACACGTATCTCCCGCCAAGTATGACTGGGTAGATGGGATCATCCATAACAGCCGCTTGATCACGCCTCTGACAAAGTCAGAGTGTATCTCCACCAATGCGATGGGAAGCGCTGTAGGTGCATCACTCTTACGAACTCCACAAAATTGGACGGTCTCTCCTGTCTCTTGACCGGGTTTAACCAGGTTTCTGGCAACAATGCAATCGTAAGAAAGCCCCGTGTCAAATAAGCAAGAAGTTTGAGAACCGTTCACAATAACAGTACCTCGCGTTGAGGGTCTATCCCCAACAGGTTGGGAATCACTGTCAATAATTCCGCCTTGCGAGACTTAGCAAGCATCCGATGCGTTTAGGCTCAGTGTGCTCGGTCTAATCATATGTCCCGTGCTCAGGGGTTCTCCCTTTGCCACCTTGTCCTTTCTGGCTGCGCTGCCATGTAGGGCGGTCGGGTTGATCAGACTGTTTGGGGTGGTTGGGGTACTTGTTCTTGTAGAACTTGGATTTTTCAGGAAGGGGGTTTTGAGGTCCAGTTTCTCTGTGGTTATTTTGGTTAGAAGCCTGAGAAGATTGCTCTAGGTTATGTTTTCGAAAATGCTCCTCTGTCGGTTTCTGCTTTGTGGCCGGTAGTTCAGCCAGCGCATTGTGATAACGCTCAGACTTTTCCAAAATGTCTTCAAGTTTTCTGCCCCCTGCTCAGCGAGAAATCTCCGGGTATCGGCAGACAAAGTGTTCTTTATTTGTTCTGTTAAAACAAATTCCTCAAGACCTTCATAGGTAGAGGGGAGCTGCGAGAGCTCAAGGCACTTTGTCAAATATCCCTTTAGACGAGATGAGAACTGCTGAAAAGTTTCAGAATTCTCTTTCCGGCTGTTGCGAAACAGTTGCAAAAACTTGCGAGCGTTCATTTCGAAACGCTTCAGTAGCGCTTTCTTCAACAAGTCGTAGTCGTCTTGTTGGCTACTTTCCAGCTTAGAATAAACATCATAAGCAGGACCTTTTAGGGCCTGGGAAAGTTTCATATTCCAACGCGACCTCTCTAACCCGTACAGAGTTGCAATTTTCTCAAATTTTTCTAACCATGTGTCAATCTTCTCATTTGGACAAGGAAAAGATTCTAGAGTGAAAGACATGGCGTTTAGTTGAAGAGATTGAGTGTTAGAAGGATCAGTTAAGAAGGAATAAGGAGAAGACTCTCCATTGCTGGAGGTAGAGGCAGCACCACGACTTTGGAATTCAAGAGTTTTAAGAGCCAACTCATGCTGTCTCTCCTTCACTCTTTCCTCATGCTGTCTCTCCTTCTCTCTTTCCTCATGCTGTCTCTCCTTCTCTCTTTCTCTCTCCCTGCGGATTTCCATTTCCTCATCCATCTTTCTCTGCTGTAATAGCCGGTCTTCCACTTCTTTCTTCCTAGCTTCTTCTTCTTTCCTCTCCGCATCATATCTCTCAAGTTCGTCTCTGACAAACGCTTTCGCTTCCTCTCCTTCCAGTCCCTCCTCTCTCGCTTCGTCCCTGATTAGTTGTCTAAGCTTTGCCCTCTCGGCCATATTATGTCAGTGACTGAGACTAGTGGAGAAAGAAAATAGGAAAAAGGATACCCTGGTTCCTACCACTTACGAGAAAATAACAAAAATAAAAGATGATATACTTCACCCTGGGATACCTCCTCCAAAATAAAAATCTAACTATCGCTGCTATTAATCGGCAATAAAGCACCTAATGCAAAACACGACTACGCCAACTAAATGGTAGTTAAGATTACTTCTGAAAAATTAAGTTGCTACAGTGGAAACAAAATAATTATTGTAAAAATTAAAGAGAAAAATAATCCCTTAATTTTAAAATCCACTATCAAGTTTACCCCTGAAGACAGTTAGGGTGAGGGAGGCAATTAATCTGGACAAATAGTCCGAAACGCACTCCTTAGCTTTGCTCAAACACCTACCTGCTTCAGACCCCTTGTGAATGCTATACACTCACAAAACTTTACCAGCGTTTAGTATTACAAAATCATTAATTAACATGTATTCCGACAAAATCAACCTGTAACTCAAATGTATATTATTCCAAATGCTGTGGAAAAAAACTTATCAGTTAGTGTGGTCAGCACGCCCGTAAACAGATCGTTAGTCTAGGGGATAAATTATTTTTAAAGATACAAAACTCACAAGACATCACACTCTTACTCTATTACAGAATAAAGAATCTTAAGTTCAAAATCCAGATAGACGAGTCCACCTTTGTCGTACTCGTCTTCCTATTCTAAGTTCAAAAATCCGTCGGGCGAGACCCCATTTGTCGTATCGCCTTAGGATTTTGGGTTCAATTCCCGGTAACGAGCGACCATTTGTCGTAGATTTAGATAGGAGTATTAAGACTTGGGTTTGGTCCCTTCTGAATAGGTTAGAATAGGTGATCGTCACAGTGTGAGATAGTGAAAGAAATAGATTCCACGAGTGAGATGATAGAATGTGATATAGAGGCTGTCTCTGAAAGCGGAAAAAAGAATCTTCTCCCTCTCACCTATCTTCTACGACAACTTTACAGCGTCAGACAGTCTACACACAGCTATATCTATTACCTATATTTCTATCTACTCACGGGCACGCACATACACGTGACGACAGTTAAACAAAACAGACGTGGGAATCTATAACAAATGATTATATATATATATATATATATATATATATATATATATATATATATATATATATATATATATATATATATATATAATCATTTGTTATATATATATATATATTTGAACGAGCTGACCAACGCACTGATTTAGTTCGAGAGAGATTTTTATTATTATCATTTTAAAAAAATCTTCTCACAACACCAAAAATTTCATCAAGGAAAAACATATACAAATAGTCATAGAATTCAAGAAAAAATGTTACTAGGATGATAGCCCCGTGATAATATTAACTCTAGGTTTAGCCCACAGCCCCGTTATGAGACAGATGATGGCCCAAAGAGTCACAAATACATATTGTTAGGGTCTAATATTGTCCCCCTTAGAAGGTATAGACTGACTTTGACAGCAGTATCTATTCTAAAGGAACAATTAATACGACAAGCGAGTGCATTAAATAACGAACATCCTTCCGTCACTTTCACTCGGTTCATTCATCAGGGATCCCTGGCACACGTTCTTACCTATCAAAAACTTGATGTAGTTCACCATCTAGCGCAACCGTAGGACACTTCTCTACAGTGAATCTGTATTCTTTGGATAAAGCGAATCCCAGCTCTACAATTACATGTTTATTCCACTGTTTTCGGGGAGCGTTCACTTCACCAGTTAAATTTTAGATTTACTGTTAATGTCACTTGAATCAGGTTTGATAAGCAAGTTTAAACGGGCACACAGAGTTCAGAAACACGAGGATTCCCTTAATTTGGAAAGAATGACCAGTGGACAACTTCTTTCAACAGATAGCCTGGTTTCACTATTCACTCTTCGACAAAAATAATGTCGGGAAATGTTAATGTTATTGATTGTAATATTCACGCCGCCAGGCAGAAAATTTACGTAGAGTTTATGAAAGAAATTAAGATCTGGTTCACAGGCCCAGTATTGATCATTACAGTCTTTGAAACTCGTTAGTGGGATATAGTATTTCTGTCTAACTCTGTTTGCATATGCACTGTCAGATCAGTGTTACTTGAGAAACCCACGTGGTTCAAAATAAGGACTGTCTATTTCTTCACAAGTGTGAACTCTTATTAAATGCTGGTAAAGTTCGGGTCACCCCAGTATTTCACTGTATAAAAGGAAAAGCACATATAAATCATTTACATATTATGTACTCAATTTAACTTACATTTAAAACAGCAAGCCTACAGCTTGACTTATTATTTAAACTTCCGGTGAAATAAGTTATATAAAATCGATCATCAGGAATTAGGAATATGGTGCGTATTCCGTCACTACTCACTGATGTCGCGTCTAGCATTTATGAGTTAGTTTAGAAAAAAATACTCGACTGAGTAGTTAGCAGTTAAATTAAATTCATTTAATAGCCGAATGGGTTTAGCTAGACATTTATAATTTATCTTGCTCTCCACTGTAACTCGTCGACTAAAGAAAATAACAAACTATTAAAATGATCACTCTGCACACAGAACTGGTTTAAAATGAAATCGGCGATTTAACACTTAATCACTTCACAAAATACTAGAATATAGTATTTTACCTCAAACACAGAAGTACTAAAACTTAAACCACTTCGACCAAACTAAAGGCCATCTCTATTAACAGAGATTATTTAGAAATCGAACGAAGGTTGTTCTAGTCTAACTGCGAAGTTACTGAGTGAAATGAAAATAAAGTTTCAAACTCGGACCAATATCTTAAAATCAGACAAAGGGCCCAAACTTATTTCGCCAAGCGAAATTATCTCCCCTACTCCCAACATTTACGTCAGCTTAACGCGTGTCGTAACTGCCACCTACTGACCGAGATGTACGCGTGTCAGCTTCAAATCCCAGACAGCCTGTCTGCGGTGCGGAACGATTTTTCACGCTACGCCAGGTTTTTCTAACGAAAAACCTCATGCGTTTCTGCAAACTGTAGACAGCTGTCTCGTTCCTGCACTGTGAGGATGCCGGGTTTGACACCTTACGCGAGTGTCAGGTGAAAAATGGTAGACCAAAAGTCTGCTCTATGTCCAGCGAAACGAATTTTTCGCACATTCTCGTCTACCTGCGCGACTAAGTAATAGAATTACGTATCCCAGTATGAGAAAAACACAAGGTAAAGTTTGAGAATACTGAAGAAAATATTTTTCGCAACCGAGTGATGCGAAAAATACAGGAAAAAACAAGTAAGGAAAGATAATAAAATAAAGGATGCGGGTGAGAGAATAGGAAGAAGATGTAGGCAATTTAATGATATAAAGACCTACTTGACAAGCAACAGAGAAAGCGCAAATGGCCGTCACCATTACCATTCCTGGAGAAGCTCTATGGAGATACAAATAGCCTCAAGCTGACTACTGCTTTCTTTGAAAATATTCAAGTAGACGTCTGATAGTGTACGAAGAAGAGGAAAAAGGAGAAAGAGAAATGTCAAGGCAATCCTTTTGTATGGTTGTGAAACATGTGATAGACTGAAATGGTATGACAAGATCACCAGTGTGGAACAGATACAAGAACCAGAATGGTTCCAAAGGAACGAGAGATGAGAACAAAACTCTGGCGATGGATAGTCCAGACGTTGAACAAACCTGTTGATGGCATTATAAGGCTGTCCTTGTTCTGGAATCTCCAGGTTACCAGAATTACAGCCAGAACCGACAAGCACGTGGAGAAGAGAACTGGAGACACAAATGAGAGGGATGAAGAAGACATGAAAAGACCTTGACCTGATGTCACGTGACAACAGAATGACGTGACCTGCATATGCTCAAGGTCATATACTCCATGTGGGGGCTGAAGGATGATGAATGAATGTATGTCAGACAATATTCAGATAATATCTCTTTTAAAGATGGTAGAACACATTTAAAAACAGAACATAGAATGTTAACACTAGGAAGGCATTGACAAGAAAACAGAAAACATGGTGACCACCTAGCGGATCTTTAGAAGCCGCAATACTGTAGGAAATTTTGGAAAGAGCTATTCAGATTTATTATTATTATTTTTTTTTTTTGGAAACAGCTAATGTGTGCGTTAGGCACATTATGACAGCGTATTTATATATGATTGTATGTCAAAATTAAATATATTTTTTTTTAAATGTGTATTAATGCCACAGATATTTGACTTTCCTAGTAAAGTTTTTATGTAGTATATGTATGGCAAGATATAAAACCATTTTTTATTTGAACATTATTCATACACAATTTATATAATTCTGGATATGTAATGGTAGCCATCCCCCCGCGTAGCTCCCCGGGGGGGTCTGTAAGGAGACATAGGACGAAATAGGACTACTGCTTCCTCAGGCATGCCGTAAGAGGCTAATGTGAGGTTGTGCATGCGGTTAGCAACCTCACAATGTAAAACGCATTGCTATAGAAACCACCTCTGCAAGTGCACATGATTGCTTGGTGCAAGGGGGGGGGGGGGACCAGCTCAGTGGTGGTTCTTTGAAAGAGGAGGTGAAAGGGGATGAAACAGAAATGATGCACCACTGGCTCGCGTGAGCGGCGACGGTCACCCTCGAACGAAGTAAAACATAATTTAAATGAGAACTTAGAATGTTAATATTGCGGTACAAGACTAGAAAATGATATTATCTGAGTTAGAGGAGAGAGAGTTAAATACGTACAGGTGGGTGAGTGAAGGGAATGAGAATAAAATATGGGTCACTTTCACATCACCAGAACATCAGCCCTTTACCGCAGCTGTTGCTCAAAGACACGCTTACCGATGATGAGACTGTTGAATGCAAGAAGGTCATTCTGCGGATTGTTGGCATGGAGGCCAAAAACGACCCACTGCCTGCCCCTGCCCTTGGTTCAAGAGGGAAAGGCCCAAAACGGTGAGATTTATCTTCAGTAAAAGCGTATGGGAGTGGGGAGATACGAGAATGGTTTTGTTAAGTTTTAGTGAAAAGTAGTGGTTAAAAATGAGAATAAAATAGCTGCATTGCAAAGAAAATGGTCCCTGGTACGATTCTTGGGTGAGCTTATCACTTCAGTTACTTGTCTGATGTCTAGTACTCTCCTTCTTTCTGTCTTACGAGTGCCTGTAGCAAGTGTCAGTACATATTTATGTTTGTTATTCGCTTAATTATAAGAATTGTCATGATATGGCTGAAATCAGTCCCCGCCTTCTTATTAACGTTCTGGGGACTCGTCCCGGATGTGTTGGTTACATGTCTCGAGACTGAGGTTAAGTCTTTGAAATATTGAAATCTAGAGACACGGCTTCGGTATCTTTTTTTTTTTTTAATACAGTTTTGGCGAGGCGCGTCCCCGTTCAACCTAGTCGGTTATATTAGGGCGCATGTCCAAACATAAAAGACCCTTAGGTCTAACAACTATATTTATCTCTTAGTTTTTGTTTGTTGTTGAATGTTTGGTTTCTGGCACTTCTAAATGTCCTGTTTATTATTTTTGCACGTTTCCAGCAGAAGTTAGTCACACACACACAATATGTTAATCACGTACAAAGACACTCAGCATTCTTTAGTCGGACATACAAATACATACAGAGTGTGTTAGTCACATTCGCACACAAAGTGTATTGGTCACACATACTTACACACATACATGTTAGTTACACACGTGTTAAGTCCTTTTTGCGCGTGTAATTTAAATGTTGAGCACATCTAAGAAAATATATATATGATTAATTATTTACGCGCTGTCATACACTATGTTGAACAAAAGCGCAACGCGGTGCGCTCTGGTTTGTTGCCAAAGAACAATTACGTTATGAGAAGAGATGCCTAACGTCTGTGACCTGAGACGGTCGTTTTTGGACGGAGCTGATTGTAAGTCTTGCCCAGGTTGTGGGAAGCATTCATGAATATATTGTAAACCTCCTGGTATGGAGTATCTATGTTAGCCAGTACAGGGCTCGTTTGCATATCATATATTATGCTATTTTCGTCATTGCCAAAATCTGGCTGAACTTCGACACATACGCCATGTTGTGTCGCTAGTGGGTTCCAGATCCTTACCGAACACGGCTGTTTGCCAGCGATCTTTTAGTTGTTTCCATTTTTTCCCTGACCGCGCTATTTATAGCTATCTTGACAGAGGTCACGTGATCAGCTTCCTAACGGGAAAAAAATGTGGCGATGTTTACTTTTGATATGGCTTAATTAATGCTTTTAGGCAGCTTTATTATTATAAATACCGGCTTTAATTTTGCGTAAAGCTAGACTAAAAATGTTAGAGTAAATTTTAGAACAAGAACAAACATTTTATCACAATTAGAACAGAAGATATAATAGTCTGAAATAGTGTAAAATTTACGTTTTTTTAATATTTTGTTATGGTTTGTTTCTAATGCAATTTACACTAAAACGGTCACAATCAACATGCATAACAAATTACAGAAATCAAAAGTAGAAAACCTGCAGAAAATGGATATCAAAGTTTTGTTTTGGTTTCATGCGTCAAACATTAATTATTGAAACATTAAATTGCAAGTCCACATTTATTACCTTAAAATAACACACCCAATTGTCCCCAAAACATGAGAGCTAACAATTATCTCAATCATACATCACGATGGTCATGTAAAAATGAGTATGGTCATGAGTAAAACGAAATGTTCAATTTAATAGATAAATAGGTGTATTTAATAAATACATCTATTAAATGATTTCCACACTGTTAATTCTGTCACTCTCACGCAACAACTGCCATAATTTTCTCTAGCCCCAAAATTTCGCTCAATTATCATTTACACTTCCTTTTTTAATAGGATGAATCTGTACATTCACAGATGGAGAAATTTGTAACAAATGAGTATCCATTATACATTTTAATTGTGAAGTTATATTTTTTAATACCGCTGGCACGTCTTTCAATTTTGGAAATAGTGGAATGTACAAATTCTCCTCCTTGCTCTCCATGCATGCCCATTCCAAAGCCATGAGTTCTGATCCAGTCTGCTCAATGTTTTTCTAATATGTGCTGTTTAGGAATTGTCTTACTGGGGAATAGCTTTCTGAACAAAGACATATAAGTCTCTATTGATGCTGTTATTTATTCTTTACTAATTGGTTTGCTGTGTGATATTTTGTTGTGTTTTCTCAAATGCTTCTTTCAGTGAGTTGAATTGTTCTTGGGCAATAAAAGCTATGTTAGTTATATCTTGTTTGTCTGTAATTTTCAGTGTTTGTGTAATGATTGCTCTTGTGAGATTTTTATAAACTTTTTGTGTGAGATATCTGTGGCAGCGATTCCCTATGAATGCTCTGCTATGATAAGCCTGTGGTATGATTTTGTGTTTGGCTAGTACCTTGTCCAGGTGTAAGCAAACTGGACCAGACCTAGCACACAGATCTTGAAACTGAAGTTTGGCCAGCGCATCTTGTGCATTTTCAAGTTTAACTTTAAAACTATCTGTCTCCTCCTTATCCTCACAAAGTTCAATACCTGCCTGAAAAAATTTCAATGTTAGCTTCTAATTCTTCTGCCTGTTTCCAGTTCCTACCAAATCTCTTCAAGTTCTTCATAGGACTAATGTTTGCATGTATCTCTTGCGGATTCTCAAATATCTTTGCGTCTATTGTATCGGCTACCTGTTCTAGAAGTCTGTGGTGTTTCAAAACAATGCCTAATAAAATATGAAGGTAAGGAGGAGCTACTTTTTCAGTTTCAATCTCTAACATTGGTTTGTGTAAACAATTATGGTAACGTGCCACTTGCCTTTTATTCCCTTTCCCATATTTCATATATCTATTGTAATCTCTTATCAACATTGCCAAACTTCTTGGTTTGCAAGTTGTATGCTCTCTGGATGTCTTTATTTCCTTGTTTTGCTGGAGACACCACAGACATGGGTATATTCCTTGAGCTCCAGACAAACCAAACATTTTCATCAAAAAGTCATAATCCCCGAATAAGAAAACAACAACTTTTTTTACCATCCCACTCTAAATCTTTTAGTGACTCTATCTGAGCTTTCATGCCATTCATAAATATTTCTAAATTATCATATGTATCTCTGACTCTAGCAATTGATAAAAGGATGGTATTAGATTTAGAATTTGGTTTCTCTAAATTTACTACCTGCATTGTAACTTTGAATGAAAGAAGATATACAAACAGTTACTTAGAATTCTTTGGCAGCCGTCGTGTGCACAGGATTGTCTACCAAAGAACACTAATGGAACAGTCCTTATCTCACACACAATTAAAAAAAGACATTCATATTATAAATACAAGATTAACAAGACTTGAAAGATAGATCAAAGTATTGTGGAAGTAATCTATCTATAGCTTTACGTGTTTTCTGACGCTTATATACGCAGCTAAATATCATTATAAATGAATGAAAATGCAAAAACAGATGGTGCTTTACAAGAAGTTATTTTTTTACAACCTTATTTAAGATTTGCGAGTATCAGGAATGCGTTTACAGTGATTTAAATGTTATAAAATCTGGTGACAATATGCTTGTTCTTGTAATGCCAAACTCACAAAACTGACTACCACACATTCTCAAGATATGAAACCCAAAAAAAAAGTATGTGGAAATAATCTTTAGCTTCCCTTCGAGTTTATAATTATAAACTCAAACGAATGGGCCGATTTTTAGATATTAAATTAATAAAAAGATTACTTATTTTATGAATTTCCTCAAATGATGACGCTGTTTTCAAAAGTCTGTAACTCCGTCAAAACTAATTTCAAACAAATAAAAATGCAATCACAAATAGAACACAGAACAAAGTTATAGTACACAAAAGAATTTTAGCGCTGTGTTTATCCAGAACGAGTGTGTAATGATTTATATTTTACTGATTTTACACACACAACAGCTGATTTTCCCCGCCTCAGAAGTTTTTTTACGGTGCATATGAAAATTTTATACCCGGTGTCAGAATTCCGGTCACCGAAACTAAAAGATCGCTCGGGTATAAGGCACAAACAGCCGTGCGAAGATTATCGGGATTATTCTTCAAAATATTTATGGGTTATTCAATAAAACCCCTGTCGTTTTATACAAGCTCCGTAATGAAAGCCATGGTAGAACTACTTGTCGTAAATTTCATCGCCGTCCTTGAAGGGTCGGCCGTTATAGAATGTCGATCACATACATGATCAAAGTTAGATGAGAATGCAATGAACTATGATGTCTTGATGTTATAACCTAAACTATTGATATGATGCCTGCTACTAGAATGTTTGATCTACTGTATTGCGTCCACCAAATAAACGTGTGTCTGATGTCAAGCCATGACTCCACTCAATATTGGTTACCAGTTGGTGGAATTATGTATTAACCTTGGCCCATCTTTCGGCCCACGATGTTTAATGATTCGCGTTATACATTAGTCGGCAATCCTTGTAAGCCCGACCAAGACTGACAACATTTTAAAGTCAGTGGACATATTGACAGTCTCGTATAAAGACACGCCGTGTTAACCAAAACATACACATATAAAACAGCGGTGTATCAACACGCACTTCACACAAAACATACACAGTATATTAGTCGCACACGCAAAAACACAAAGTATGTTTGTCACACACAGACACACTCACATAACACAAACACACGCAATATATTAATCTAACGCACACACAAAAACACACACACATAGTATGCTAGTCACATACTCGTTCAGTCGCACACGCTCTGTCACATGCCCTCGCTCACTCACAAAATATGTGTATACACTCATTCAAGAAATGACTTATTTCCCTCTGATACACATTCGTGTAGTACATCTGTACCTTTCTGTTGTTTTTGCTGCTGTTTTTTTTTCTTCCTTATTGCCACAAACATGTTTCTATACCATGCTCATCTGACCTTTTTTGACACATGCCATTGACCCCCTCCACTCAGGGAGGAGCAGTACCGTCAGCTTTGGGCTGAACTTGAGACCCTGGTCCGCGCTTACTCTGACACGTCACCCCAGCATGTTAAAGTGCTAGAATGCCTCTTGGAGTGTAAGAAACCAGGCGATGACACCGTACCTTTGACCAGAAAACCAGGTGTGAAACGGGATGACAAGCCAGGTAACCAGTCTGACGTGGAGCAAAGTTGGCGAGATTTGGACAGGTAGGATACAAGACGTTTTCTTTTTCTTAAATCAGTTGTCTGTTCAGACTTTGTATTTGTCTATTATTACATCTAGAAGACAAGAATCTATCGGGGGGTCTGTTCTTCATTACCTTTTTGTGCTCTTTGCGAAGCATGGGGCCAGCACTACAGCCAGAGGCGGATACACTGTGAATCTAATGAAGCTTGAGCTTCAAGACCTCCTAGTCCAGTTTTCTTTCCCATTCCCCCAACAGTTTTTTGTATAAAGAGGCCCCTCCAAAAGCTCAAGCTTCGTTGCCCCCAAAACGTAGATCAACCACAGACTGCAGCTGCATTCAGGGCTTAAGTTCCCCCCCCCCCCCCCCATGTTTCCTCATTCGTGCTGTGTCGTTCCAATTGTTTTTCCTTTGTGTGTAATACACACAACATTTATAAACGTTAGATGACAGACGTGTTTTGAAGAGTGTGTATACACCTTTTAAACAGTACTGTTTAGAACGTATTATAACAATCTCGCTTGTGGGAAAGGTGCTTCCAAGAGGCGATTCGTACCCAAATTAACCCTCTTCACGAAAGATGTCCTAAGTACGCCACTGCAACAGAACACACATTTCATAATAATCTTTCAGACTTTATGGTGTTGTTAAACGTGTTCCTTAATTATACAGGAATCTGCAAAATTCATAGTGGGTTATTACAAGTTGAATATTGAGGAGACTACATTTGGCTACTAAAGTTATCTTATACACCAGTTTCTATCTCGAAATTTGAGACAAATCGTGTAGTCTACATGTTGCATGAAATCATATGACTTTTAAAAAATAGCTCCATGTTGCATGAAATCATATGACTTTAAAAATAGCTTGCTTGAACTGGAATTTTAAACGAGACAGAAACCAAACTAATGGATTACCTTTGAAAACAAATTTGGCTTCAAAAATGGGAACCGTGGTACTTAAGTAAAGTACTTTTAATTCTTCTCCGATTTAGATCGAATTTGAAATTATTCATCAAATTTATTTCAAAGTCTTATATACGAAAATTTATCCAAAAATGTTAAGTAGTTCTTGAGATGATTCTTGCAACAGGCAGACATGCAGACAGAGTGAAATTACTGGCGCCATTTGTAATTTGAAATTGCAATTGGACTAAAACGGGGAAAATATTTCATTTTCTATTTGTTTTTTGTTTTTTAAATGGCCGTTTGCCCGTCCTCTAGAATTGTGGTATTTGTCAAAAGCTCACTTTTCTCCTTGCCCCATCTTCATTATATATACTCCTTTTTCAATTTAAACTTTTAGCCAGGTCAAAGAACTAGGACTGAATCTAGCAAACATCTTATCTCCGTCAAGAGTCTGCAGCCATGTCTTGAAACGTTATCCGATTGTCCCTTGCCCACTTTAAACTAGAGGAACACAGATATGCTAATCTGATGTCACTTCGGGGCTGCCCGTTGAAAAAGCCTTCATTAGGTAGACACAATGACGGCTTCTTTAGAAGGTCAGGCGTAAACTGTGATCTGGAACCTGTAGCGAAATCGCTATTGATATACAGGGGAGGTAAATAGATAATGAAGAATTTGAACTTAGGGCAGATTACAGCCCTTGAAAGATCACTCCCTCTGTGTTGTAATAAATTGGAATTTCCAGCCTTATTTACTGTAACCTTCACCTTTGACCTCTACATACACAGGAGCCCGTATTTTGGACTGCGAATCTATGTATACAAGAACAGATTCACGTGGTCGCCATATGAGAATCAGTATTGGTCTGCCATGAGCACAGACAAAACCTAAAGTGGAGACAAACAAGAATAGAGCCATCTAAAGAAGCACAGCATGACAGCACATTCGATCGTAATGCGGTCACGTGGTTGGGACACCAGCCATCACCCCCACCTCCTATGCGTTAAGTTTGATCATATAAATATTTGATGACAGAAGACAGCAATAAAAATGAACAGGCTTCAGCCTAATAAACCAGATGATGTCTCTTTCGTCTGGTTAGCAGCTCGTAGAACTCGGAGCCAGCAACCAGCTAGATAAGTCGAAGCCTCTCACACCAAACATGGACCAAGATTTTATTTTTAAAATAAAAGTTTGCATTTTTTTTTTTTTGGGTGAGGCACGCTGCGTTCAGCTAGACACAGTGTCCATCGGTTATATTAGGGCATATGTCCAAATATAAAAGACCACATGTTTCGGCTACATGTGAACGAAGTGTACACCAGCACAGAAATAAATAAATGTAATACAAGGTATTATTTTACTCTGGCTGTAGGATATCAGTGCTGTTCGTAATTCAGAAAGTGATGTCTATGTTTAAGATTACATCCACCAGTAATTCAGAAAGTGATTTCTATGTTTAAGATTACATCCACCAGTAATTCAGAAAGTGATGTCTATGTTTAAGATTACATCCACCAGTAATTCAGAAAGTGACGTCTCTGTTTAAGATTACATCCACCAGTAATTCAGAAAGAGACGTCTATGTTTAAGATTACATCCACCAGTAATTCAGAAAGTGATGTCTCTGTTTAAGATTACATCCACCAGTAATTCAGAAAGTGACGTCTATGTTTAAGATTACATCCACCAGTAATTCAGAAAGGGACGTCTCTGTTTAAGATTACATCCACCAGTAATTCAGAAAGTGATGTCTATGTTTAAGATTACATCCACCAGTAATTCAGAAAGTGGCGTCTCTGTTTAAGATTACATCCACCAGTAATTCAGAAAGTAATGTCTCTGTTTAAGATTACATCCACCAGTAATTCAGAAAGTGACATCTCTGTTTAAGATTACATCCACCAGTAATGTAGAAAGTGACGTCTCCATTTAAGATTACATCCACCAGTAATTCAGAAAGTGACATCTCCGTTTAAGATTACATCCATCAGTAATTCAGAAAGTGACGTGTCCATTTAAGATTACATCCACCAGTTTTTTTGTTTTTTTTTTCGTACGCCCGCTAATACTCGAGGCGAAATCTCAGGTTATTATTAATGTCTAACCTGACATTGATTTTACGTGAGTATCCCTTTTTTTTTCTTGTACAGAGACAGGTGTCCCTCGCCATTTAGGCAGATACTCGCCGATTTCGGAGGTACCCATTAGAGCTGGGTCGGCTCAGGAGCCGCCAATCCCTGGTCGACGACACTCCTTCAAATGTCCTCGCCAGGTCTCGAGTTAATCCAGTCCAAATCCCGGTCGACGAAAAATCCTCAAATGCCGTCGCCCGGGTTTAATCCTGGATCACCCGGTCGCCAGAGCGGTGTGGTAACCACTACGCTAGCGCGGCTCCCACATCCACCAGTAATTCAGAAAGTGACGTCTCCATGTAAGATTACATCCACCAGTAATTCAGAAAGTGACATCTCTGTTTAAGATTACATCCACCAGTAATTCAGAAAGTGACATCTCTGTTTAAGATTACATCCACCTGTAATTCAGAAAGTGATGTCTCTGTTCAAGATTACATCCACCAGTTATTCAGAAAGTGACGTCTCTTTTTAAGATTACATCCACCAGTAATTCAGAAAGTGATGTCTCTGATTAAGATTACATCCACCAGTAATGTAGAAAGTGACGTCTCTGTTTAAGATTACATCCACCAGTAATTCACAATATAAGAATAGGTGTTTGAACACCAATAGGTGTTTGAACATACACATCATTTCTTCATCTTCTTCGGTCCTTGACCACTGACTGATAAAACAATCAGTGACTATCACATCATTTACAGTAATCAAATATGTAAATATTCACATTCTTCACACCAGTAAGCTTGTAAATATTAGCACCATTTATACTAATATGTTTATGCCAATGAACATCATTTACATTAATGTTTGTTGTGTAGAATCTTTCACATTTTTCACACCAATCAGAATCTGACCATCATTTACATGAACCATTTGGGAACATTCACATCATTTATACCAATCTGTTGTCCTTCTTATGCTGTGTCCATTCCTCATGTGTCTGATCCTCTGAGCTGTCTACTGAGTCTCTGCTGTATGATCATCTAAGTCTCTGCTGTATGGTCATTTAGGTTTACCCTGACACATCAATCTTGTATTCCTTAATACGTCATTTTCTTCCCTTCTTACATATCTTCTTTACTTACTTTATCTGTCCCACCTTCAGGTCACACACCCGTGCATGCCCCAGCCATCTTTCATTCCTGGCTTCATGGTAACTATGTACAGCTGTTTACTTATCCCATTCAGGTTTCAGCAAATGACAGAAAGAGAAAAACAGGAAGCATTGCAAGGAGACAAGATATTTGAGTCATCCCCACCCAAGAAACTCAAATCTGAGGAGTTACTCATGAGGTCAGGAGGTAAGTACCCGGTACATCATACAGAAAACAAGGGTCATAAAAGGGAAGTCTGAGGAGTTACCAGCAAGATCAGGAGGTGAGTACATCATACAGAAAACAATGGTCAGAAAACGGAAGTCTGAGGAGTTACCAACGAGGTCAGGAGAATAGAGAATAGAGTTTATAATACCCAAATCTGATGACATACTTATAAGGTCAGGAGGTGAGTACACGGATCCTAGGTCATAAAAATCAAGTCTGAGTAGTTACTTACAAGGTTAGGTTGTGAGTACATCGTGCATAGGACAATTATCAAAATACTCTGGCACATGATGTTATTCATTTCTTGATTTCATTTCTTGATGACAAGTAACTAATTTTGTTTCGTTTCATTTCTCGATGATGATTGACTGATTTTGTAACTGCTTTTCTGGAATTATTATGTTTATTTCTTCCTTATTTGTTTCAGTCATTAAGTTTGACTTTGATGAGTCTGATTTTTTTCTTTTAATTGTAGGACAAACTCTTTTGTCCATGTGGAACAACCGACTGAAGACGATCCAGGCAAAGAGAACTCATGAGTTTGATGGAAGGCTAAACTCTGATGGAAACAAAACCAAACTTTACATCCATCTGGAAGAAAACAATAGGTAATTTTTAGTAGTTGATCTTTATTCATTGTATCCTTGTTGGTGTCTTCATTTTATCATTGTCCACTCTCAAATAACCACATGTGTTTCCGTCATAAAGTTGAAGGTCTGTCTTAGGCTTCTCTCATTGCTGTTAACCATATCAATTTCTCTCATGAAGTTGATGGCGTGTCTAAGGCTACTCTCAAGAGGCATACATTTTCTTCCTCAAAGTGGTTGGAGAAGGTCATACTGTCTGTCTGCACCTCTAATGGAGCTGACAACCTTTGAAGACATGTTTTACTGTTATTTTGTCTTCCCCACATAGACACATGTCTGTCTGCTGAATGGTTAATTTGTTGAACAGGTGGTATTTTTGGGTCTACAGTGGCTGGTTCTGAGTCTGAAAATTATCACTTGATCTTTTCTAAGCAAGGAGTAGTATGCTTGTGTTATGTCTAACTGGTTGTTTTATGTCATTTTTTTCTTTGAAGCTGTTCTTTATGATAGCTTTTATCTCCTCAAATGCTGTCTTGTCTGCTGTTTGACTTTTCTCCATCTTTGGCACATCTGCTTTCTCATCTAAGTATATCTTGTATTTGGCAGGAATCCACTGACCATTCACTTTGTTGAATATATAGCTGGTTTCTGATTATGCTTCTCAGAGACTAATTCATTGATTTTACTGTTCCTTGTGATCATAGAGGATCTGTGAGGAACACTATCTTGGCTTTAGCACCATCACTGTTTTCCACGATGGTTATGGCAGCTGTTGTTAGTGCTTATGCCTTAGCTTTCAAGTTGTGTAACAGTTTTCCAGTGGCTGCTCAGATACAGATTTCCTGTCCATTCTTTAGTTTTCTGTACATTTTTGATCATTTCAGTTATATAACACCATTTGAAGCATATCCTCTAAAACACCTACAACATTTATCATTTCAGTTATATAACATCATTTGAAACACGTTCTCTAAAGCACCTATAACATTGATCATTTCAGTTATATAACACCATGTGAAGCAGACCATAACAAAAGCTGGTCTCCAGTAAGCAGGCACTATAGGCTCATCTAATGGTACCTTTCTGCAGTAATTTGTTTTACATGATGAGGTTACCAGTTCCATACACGACCTCTTTCATCATCATCATCATGTTCCTTTGTGCTCCTTACTGAGCATGGAACCACTACTGAGCTAGTCCCCTTGCACGAAGCCTGCACCAGTCAGCTACATGCTGTCACTAGGTAGCCACATGCTGTCACCAGGCAGCTACATGCTGTTACCAGGCAGCTACATGCTGTCATCAGCCAGCCACATACTGTCACCAGGTTTCTTTGGCACTTTGTTTTACATGATGACATACCTGTCAACCTGTACAAATTTTTCGTACAATGTACGTATTGTTGATACTTTAAGCAGTGTACGGCCGTACAGACTCGTTGTACGGATTTTTCCTTTCTCCCCAACCAAAAAAAAAATCGAATTTTTTTTTTTTTTTAAATTCTAAAAATATTTTTTCAACCCAAGTTTTTAAAAATTTTAAATCAGAAAATATTTTCTAGCCCAGGTTTTTTTTAAACCAATTTTTTTATTCCGGGAATCTCGGCGTCTGTTTTTAAACTGAAGTCTCTCGCAGCAACCAATCAAATCCTTTTATACCCAACAATTCGGCAAAAACTTTGAATTCGGCTTCAAACACTTTCGGCTTTCAGCGTGACATGACCTATTTTTAAAGTTACCTGTTATCAGCCACGCTTGCCAAGACACTTCAACGCCAATTTGTTTAAAAGAAGCTAAGTACCTATAACTTGGTTAAATATTGCTGTTGTTTTGCTTTGTTGCAATTTAATCGCCGTCTTAATCTTTCCAGTTATATCTTGCCCTTCAGTATATTTCCGATAAATTAATGTCATAATATTCTGTGTAGACCCTGCATTAAAAAAAAACAAAAAAAAGTTTCTTTGCGTTGAGTAGGCCTACTTTATTCCGGCGATCGAAATTTACTGCTTTATTTTTCATAAAGCGGCGACCTATTATCACTGGTCTAGGCTATCAATTTTTAAATAATATTTTTGTAAATTTTTGGCAGTACATTTTTTCTTCCTAGATTAATATGCTGTTCACAATTTAGTTAATTTTTTTTTTTTTTTTGCTGTTGCTTTGCTCTGCTTCGTTGTATTTTATTTTTGTCGTTCTCTTAATCTTTCCAGTTATATTTTGACCATTTCAATATTTCCAATAAATTAATATCATAAAATTTTGTGTAGGCCCTACAAAAGTAGAAAAATAAAGTTTATTTGCATTGAGTAGGCCTACCTACTTTATTTCAGCGGTCGAGATTTGCTGCTTTATTTTTTAATAAAGTGGCAATCTATTATCACTGGTCTAGGCTACCAACTCTTAAATAATTTTGAACATTTTTGGTGCTACGTTTTTCTTTTTAGATTTGATGTTCATAATTTGTTAAATTTTTTTTTTTTTTGCAGTTAGCTGTTTGCTTTGCTTTGTTGTATGTTTTTTTTTTTTTTTTGTCGTTCTCTTAATCTTTCCAGTTATATTTTGATCATTTAAATATTTCCAATAAATTAATGTCATAATATTCTGTGTCGGCCCTACATAACTAGACAAAAAGTTTGTTTGCGTAAACTTCGCTGCTTTATTTTTCACTAAAAAAGTTCACACAGACTGCAGGAGGTCCATGAATGCAGACACACTCACTTCTTTTTTACAGTGTAAGATTAACATTGATACATGCACAATAATTCAAATGCTAATAGATTTGTATATGTCATTTCTCGTTTTAAAACTGTATTGTGTATAATTTATTAATATATTTTTTGCGTAAGGATTTTTGTGTGTTTGTAAGGATTTTTTTGGTCCTGCGTCCAGATTTTTGTCTCAGAGGTTGACAGGTATGTGATGATGTTGCCAGCCCTGTACACAGCCTCATATTAGTCACCTTGTACAACATACCTGAGGGTTCAGTAATCCTATTCTGTTTTGTCCAGAACTACCCAGGGGCATCATTAGTTGCCTCATGTGTGACATGCCTGAGGGAGCGACAGTCCTATTATTTCTCTGCCTCATCAGCCCCCCCCCCCCCCCCCCTTCCCAGGAACTACATCTTCTTCTTCTTCCGTCCTTAGCCAACGACCGGCAAAGCAGTCAGTGGCCATTACGCCTAGTGGCGTCTTAAGGGCAACAGCGAATAGATTTTCTTTGCCGTTGTTCCCATCACGCCTAATGGCGTCTTTAGGGCAATGACAAATCAATCCGTTTGCTGTTGTTTCCGTAATCAAAGTGACTGGCAAACGGGGTGATCAGCCCGTTGGGAGGAACTACATGGGACAGTCATATTTACGTATGTTTTTACATAGCTAACAAATTTATGTTTAACAAACTAAAGCATTTTTTCTTTGTTTTCTATTTTCAGCCAAGAACAGAATGCACCAGGTGGAAGTTTAAAATAAAAAAAAATTATCAACCAGAAACACAAAAATTGTGGCCATTTGTTGAATAAATTAAAGTCTTTAATTGAAAGACCCATTTTAAACTATGAATTTATGTTACTTTAACCAGTTTACAAAATAATTTGTTTTCAGCCTTAAGTAATGTAAAGAAAGTTAACATAAGCATTTCATGAAAGTTACTTAGGAATATTTTAACAGGACCTTAGTTTTGACATCTGTTGCCTGCCTTCAGTGAATGACAAAACATTAGTTGACTGTTTAAATTACCTCAAAACTTGACAGTGACCAGGCATATGTTTTATAATACTTTATCTACAACATAAGTACAAGACTTGCTGAGAATTTAGAGACAGATCAAACTGTTTACCTGTGTATAAAATGAAGCTGATTAACCAAATCTTAGTTGTTTGGATAGAACTTGATTGGGGATGTGCTAAATGGTTGATTATTTGGGTTGGAAGTTGTTTATAAGGTTGTTTTTTTTTATTTTTTTAACTAAATTTAAATTCAGTATATTTTAAATGACACACTGCATTACTATTATCAAAATTAAATGCTGATTATTGTCATAATGTGCATAATGTTGGTTATCAGTAACATGTTCTCATGTAGTTGTTATCATTAACATGTGTACAGTAATTGTTATTGTTAACATGTGTTCAGTAATTAGTATCATTGGCATGCTCTCAGTAATTGTTATCATTAACAAGTACACAATAATTGTTCTTGTTGACATTTGTACAGTAATTATTATCATTAACATGTGCACAATTATTGTTAACATGTGTTCAGTAATTTTTATTGTTAACATGTTCTCAGTGAATGTTATCATTAACATGTGCACAATAATTATTCTCGTTAACATTTTCACAGTAATTGTTATCATTAACATGTGCACATTGACAGTTATCATTATCATATGCACAGTGATGGTTATTGTTAACATGTACACAATTTAGTGACTGTACTTGTTGAGGTTTTTCATCACATTAACTCACATTATCTTCATCATCAACCCTGAAGAGCATATGGCTGTAGTTGTTCTTTGTCACTTATTTCTGCTCTGCTTTTGGCTATCTTTTTCATTTTCACCTCGAGGCTTCTGATGCTCTGGCTTCCAGTTCTGTCATTGTTCTCCAGCTTTTCTTTAACTTCCTCACTTTTTGCCTGCCCTATGGGTTCCAGTAAGGGCCATGTCTAGTAAAGCAGTATGATTATTTCCTTAAGATGTGTGTTTTCCATGACGACTGTTTCCCTGTCCCCAACTGTGACACTAGTTAGTGGGCAGCCTCATGCTGGTAGCTCATCATTAGCATTATGGTTCAGTTGAGCACAAGCCACAGTTAGTTCATAACAAGCTCTTAAGTTTTGTAACATCTGTGCAAGATCTTTCAGTGTCTTCTTTTTTTTCAAGTCACCAATTCCTTTCTACATGTGTTTTAAGTCTGCCTTTATTTATTTTATTTTTTTACCTTGCGTACCCCAAAACAAAAGTCCTGTTGTGCTATCAGATTGTTTGTTTTAAATGTCTCCTATCCAATACCAGCATCTTGCCCTCACTTCATGTTCCATGAATACATGTCTGGTTCTTTTTCTATCACCTCATGCTCCACGGATACATGTTCAGTTCTTTCCATCACCTCATGTTCCATGGATACATGTCAAGTTCTTTCCATCACCTCATGTTCCATGGATACATGTCTGGTTCTTTTCATCACCTCATGTTCCATGGATACATGTCTGGTTCTTTCCATCACCTCATGTTCCATGGATACAGGTCTTGTTCTTTCCACCACCTCATGTTCCATGGTTACATGCCTGGTTCTTTCTACCACCTCATGTTCCATGGATTCATGTCTGGTTCTGTCCATCACTTCCACAGTAGGGTCTTTCAGAGACATTTCCACATCCTCTTATTGTTTGTCATTATTTGTGTGACCTTGATGGTAGCTACACAAATGCCGTGTTAGTCCATTACAAAGACACTGTCCTGGCTAGGATACACACCTGACTTCCTCAGCTAAATCAGATATTTGAGGGAGACAGCATTAGTCTGACTATGACTGAATAGATCACTTGTAAATTAACATTTGGGGCAAGTTTTGTCTGAGTGTGTTTTTATCTCCACATCAGCATTAGAGAAATGATGGATGTCAGTGTGTGTGTGAGAGAGATAGAGAGAGAGAGAGATAGAGAGAGAGTGAAAAATGGAGAATATGAAAAATATAATTTGCTGATTAGTTTGGTTTTATATGTAACTATGTCAAGGTCTTCAGTGATATGGAGCCAAAGGTCATTGCTGCATGTACTTGGAATGTGCTGAGTATAAAAATAAAGGTCTCAGACCAGCAAAACAAGATGAACTTATTTGTCACTTAATTTGTGTGTTATTATGTTCCGCTCTTCTATAGAATGTAACAATCCTTGTTGTGTGTTATTGTATTTCACTCTTCTATAGTTTGTAGCAATCTTTGTTACATGTGTCTAAATTACTGAGTGTGAAAATATTTTCTGCCTCTTTGTTCTCATTTGTCTCACAGTTTTGTATCTTCCTCTCCTATGTTTTAGATAAGGACAATGTTTGACACTAATAACATAACAAAGAATGTATATACTAATACCACTTCTAAACATCATATACCCTCATCACAAGCAGTTATTTTCAAGTACCACACATCCTCAGCAGGGGTACTTGGATATCTGTTGTCAGGACACAATAATGTTATGATTTGTTAACTTGACCTGCCACCCAGGTCCCTCCACATGGACTTTAGCCAAGAGGCTGCAGTTTTCATGTCCCCACAAGCAACCCTGAATCTCTTAATCGCTCCACAGGTTGGCTACAAAATTGTGCATCTATCGATGGTTGAAGGTTCCTTATTAACTCACTATTGAGCATTGACCACTTGTCTCATGCAGCAAAAGATTGCTAAAATCACATTATGTGCTATTACTGTACAACTGTGGTTTATGTAGTAGCATCTTTTACATGATAATGATGCTGGCACCAAGACTGTAAGGGTATTTTGGAATTCATGGGAGATAAGTATGAGAGGGAGGCAACTGTCATGTGTGATATTTGAAAGAATGGATGATATTGTTTTCTGAATATGTTTGAGATAGTTTGGTGAGTCAGCATATGTGAGCTGAGCTATATTCTGAATTTCTCATTGAATTGTTTGACAGGTGATATTTTGGTGAAAGGTGAATTCTGTGGAGTATGAGTTGAGTGATATCAGGTGACTGAATAGAACCTGATGATTGAATGAGAGAAGAGAAGGTGGAAGTGAGAAGTACTGAAGCAAGAAGTCATGGACCAGATTTCATTATATGCGGTCAAGGTGTGAGCAAGCCTTCAAGGGGAGAAGAGTTGGTTGGAGTTTCAGATTACAAAGTTGTATTTATGAATAAGTTTTCAGAGAAAGCAGAAAAAAAAGCAAATTAGTGCTCAGTTGTTATAAAGAATAAGCCCAAATTGCTTTATCATGAATGCTGATGTAAGGGGCCACACACTGAGAAAATCTGCTGATAGCTTTACAAGGTAGTCTTTGTTCTATAATTCCCATGGTAAGAGAGTTTGGGGGGGAGATCAAACATACACAGAGAAAAAGGAACTATTGACAGACATAACAGGGATAAAGAGGTCAGGTAAAGACCTTGAATGGATAGCACAGAAAAAGGACCTTGAATGGGATAGCACGAGGTAAGGCTTGGTATAAAACTATTGACAGACATAACAGGGATAAAGAGGTCAGGTAAAGACCTTGAATGGATAGCACAGGACAATAAGGCTTGGTATAAATTTGTTGTAGGCTTGTGCATGCTCATGGAGGTCAACAGTAATAATAATAAATTCATGAAAATCCATGGAATTATTTTTATTTTTTATTTTATTGTATTTATTTTGTATTTTATCTTTTGAATCCAAAAGATGTGAATTCAATGAGTCATGGTTCAACTGTCAGATTCAACTGTTTAAAGGTGAGATTCAACTGTTTAAACGTCATATTCAACTGATTAAAAGTCAGATTCAACTTTTTAAAGGTCATATTCAACTGTTTAAAATTCAGATTCAACTGTTTAAAGGTCATTTTCAACTGTTTAAAAGTCAAATTCAACTGTTAAAAGGTCATATTCAACTGTTTAAAAATCATATTCAACTGTTTAAAAGTCAGATTAAATTGTTTAAAGGTCAACTGTTTAAAAATCAGATTCAACTGGTATCTATAAAAAAAAAGGAGACAGTGACAACAGAAAGTGAAAAGATAAGTTCTTCACTAAATGCGCAGAACAGAAAATGATTAGTTCCAAGACACCACTGTTCTTCAGTATGTAGAGCAGAGGTGAAAAGTTTAAATGGAAATACTTTGGATTGACAACATTGGACAGCAAATGCAGTGAAAAAAATAATAGTGGCCACATCTATACTAGTATACATAAGAAAGGTAGTCCCATAACAGATACTGGTGTCAGGGAGTGAACTGTTAGAGACTTCACTTGGTGCACTGTTAGAGACTTCACTTGGTGCACTGTTAGAGACTTCACTTGGTGCACTGTTAGAGACTTCACTTGGTGCACTGTTAGAGACTTCACTTGGTGCACTGTTAGAGACTTCACTTGGTGCACTGTTAGAGACTTCACTTGGTGCACTGTTAGAGACTTCACTTGGTGCACTGTTAAAGACTTCACTTGTACTAGGTCTAAATTTTATGATGAGGCATGGTCAGTTCCCTTCCTCGCTGTCTTTGCTTTCCAATCTCGAGAGCAGAGTCTGGTGTCCATTTATACAGCTGAGTAGACTTTAGCGTGACACAACCAGATTTCATACCCAGTTCTGTTGCCATGAGAAGCAAACATTCTAATCACTCTGCCACTCAGAGGGTCATACATACAATAAATAAATGAACACATCTAAAAAAAGAAAAATAAAGGTTGGAAGTCACTGGCTACAGTGTTCCTAGGGGAGTCTGGGTGACTAAGAGCTATGCTGTTCGCCTCTAATTCTAAAGGTACCGAGTTCCCTACTAGTACAGAGAATATAACTGTTGGAGATTATTTTTCACAACCAGTGGTTTCTAATGATGTCATACTGACCGCTGATCTCCTGTGTAGTGAGATCAGATGCTAACCTTCTCGGATAACTGCGAAAAAATAGGAGGTTCCGTCTGCAAGTTCCCTCAGCAGTTGGAAATCGTAAAGAGTAGGTGTCGTAAATTTAATTTGAGAGAAAGAGTCTTAGAAATAGTAGTCCAGTTTAGAGTGTAGAATGATGGTGGAAAAAGCTCAGTGATAGAAATGTAGAGATTAAATATGATGCTCCACAGAGTGCTGGAGGAGAGTAAAGACAGACTTATTTACGACAAATCGTTCCTCTCAATCTTCTCTTCCACTCTCCTGGTCAAACAATTATTTGCCAGTTTTCCAGACACACATCTGCGCTCACACCGATTTGGTGCTTCAGACACACAGACGACGTGGATACAACTATCTTAAAACAAATATGAGGGATTTGGGCCTTGGTAGTCCAACACAGTACTATATATGTTTATGCCGTTTATTAGCATTAAACTCAATCACAACATCCAACAGGTGTTACAAAAAAATTATCATAAGTACAGAAAATACAATTAACAAGGTGAGGATGGGGGTAAAGAAGATTGGTATCGACTAAGCCCTTCCCGCTTCTTAGACAAAGGTAAACCCAGTCCCAAGATAGATAGTTATCAGGAACATAGGTAATGTAACCTAACAATGAAGTTAATTTCTCTGAAAGAGGTGTTACAATATTAGGTATGGTGGTAGACTAAAATACTGTTATCCCAATTGTGTCTTCCCTTTACTAAGCAAAGAAAAAAAAAAGGGGGGGGGGGATGAAACAGAGTTAACAAATTATCCCACTTAAAGGAACAATGCCGGGTATACAGAAAATTGTATTACCCGGTAGGCAAGTTAACAAATGGTTTTGCAAAAATAAATCTCCTGTCATTCATACACTCTGTGAGGATCCACACTCATATACACACACACTTACTGATTGCAGCATCAGACAATCCATAGCATGATATACACAGTAATTAAGCTCTTTACATGTGAAACTGTCTAGTCCTTCTATGTCCCACCCCAGATAATGCGAGGTTTCACTGAGAGCAAATATTGCCGCTTATCGCCAGACTTGAAGTTCTAAGAGTTCTTGTGTTTTATTATAAAGAAAAGAGTCTATGGGATGGCACTGACGCAGTTCGACATAGGGGTGAAAAATGAGGTGCTGGTATAATCCTTCAATGCGTGGTGATAGCCACTGACCGGTAAAGTTTTTAATCCAGTGAGGAAAAACTAGGCTCGGTCACAGTCAGGTAAATCGGTATTCTCTCACATTTTGAGCCGTACATAAATTATTGCTACTGGCACTGTTCATCTTCCAGTTTATCTCACAGATTGAAATTTAAATTTGATGATAATATTTTAAATGTTCTTGGGTAGGCTTTCTTTCATGTAATTATGACAGCTAGGCCGCACCGGACCGCCACAAGATTAAATTTTTAAAAATGTCTCATCAAACTGTCTGGAAGTTTAAGAACCGAGTATGGAAACTCTCTGTATGATTTATTAATAATGCTGGGATCGCAAAGGTGATCATTCTGGAGAAAAAGATAGAAAACCCATGACAATCATAATCATACTTCAAAAATCAAATAATATTCTTAACGCGCGATAAATTTACCGTTAAGGCTATATCTAATTATGTATTTAAGAAAACACGTCACGAGTCTAATGGTTAAAATACACATCTTTATATATAGGACTTAACTAAATTTATTAATTATAAATTCCTTCGCGACTTTAAAAGTTACTTTAACATTTAAACATCTATTATTTTTGGAAATGTTATAATAGATATATCATTAAATTTACCACTGGAACTTTTGGGATGAGTTTAATTAAATAGATTAAAATAAACACAAAATCCAGTGAAATAAAATGAAAGCACTAGACCACTGATCACTTTAACAAATATATTATACCGTGCACAGAAAAAGAAACACTCCAATGGTAGCCACCAATTCAGATGGAAATCTAGCAAAATTTATACAATAGCTAGTGAATCTAAAATCTCTGGCAACTGAATGATAGCCTGGCTTTCTACGTGATCTGTATATATTTAAAATGGAATTAAAGATGAGGGGGCATGAGAAAGTTGACACTTTTTTTTATCTCAGGAGACTTTCGGGGATCTGACCGACAGACTAAAGAGAGATGCCGTCCCCTGGTTTCCCGTTTCCCCGTTCGTTGCATCCGACATCTTCCCCCGTTCGCTCTGTCTGCGGTCGGTTTAGCGCTTAACATAGAGGTGCGAAAATTCCGCCAGGAAAGCTTGCGTCTCGTTTCCGGGACCACTACTGCTTTGATCTCTCCCGCTCAACGTTCCTGAAACCACTTCCGTGTCTGTTTGATCCTGTTCCGCTCTCTCTGTTTGAAGTAGGCAACGCCCCCACTGCCCAAGTTAATGAAAATAACTTCATATCATTGCTCAGGCGATGTCCATGGGCGTGATTTAATCTTTCCTTAAATCAATGCGATGACCAGAATGACCGGTAGATAAACTGTCCACATATTAATCAGCCAACGTGTTGGCCATCTGCGTGGAACGGTTTCATAGCAATGAGTCCAGGTGAAAATAAATTCCCGTTTGATGAAGAGTTACCAAACTATTCGGGGGCTCTGGTGCTATACGAAGGGGTCGTTACAAAGGGTCGTGCTACAACGATTCAGGGCCAGCTGAGTTCGTCTGTGACAGTAGGTCATATGGCCGCTGCCCTGGAAATTTAAAAATTAAAAACCTACCCATCTGTTAGAAGTAAGATTATACTGGCCAGTACTGTAGAAGTATGATGGTTGACATATACGCCACACAGGGCTATTTATAAATATGTATTACTACTCTGTCGCTGTACTGACACTGTGTCTGGAATGTTGAAGTGGGTGTGTGTTGGTACAGTCACGCACCACAGGTACGCACATCAGAGGGATGGAGTGTTGAAACAACAGGTGACATTTGATGAACAGTTTATTTACTCCACAACACAATCACATAGACATCAGGGACACAGTTACAGCAAATGTGAAATATCGGATAACTCAATCCGCAAAGCTCAATCACTCCATAGCTTGACAAATATCAATACACTCCATAGAGCTCAACCACTGTAATATGGCCTCACAAAGTATCTTTATAACCCAGCGCTATCTTCTCAAACAATAATAATATGGCCTATAAAGTACTCCACTTCTCAGAAAAGACTGCTCACACGGCAGCTACATAAATCATGGCCTATAAAATACTCCACTTCTCAGAAAATATTGCTCATATGGCAGCTACATAAATCGTGGCCTATAAAGTACTCAACTTCTCAGAAAAAAGACTGCTCACACGGCAGCTACATAAATCATGGCCTATAAAGTACTCCACTTCTCAGAAAAGACTGCTCACAAGGCAGCTACAATAATCATGGCCTATAGTATCATTAACATCAATCCAAAAATGACTGCCTACATTGCAGTTACAAATATTCACCTGTACACACTGCGAAAAAACACTAGTCGACATCTTCTCAATCCACTGTGCAGGAACACACTATGAAAAAACCCCGCTGACCAGCTTGGTCAAAACCTCGGAGCCGACTGCTCGGGATCACACCTCAGTCCCGCTGAAACAGTCACGAGACTCGGCTGTTCAACACAGCTCAGTCAAAATACATGTGCCGGCTAATCACACACAGCTCAAAACAATACAGAATAAATACATCTCAACACTTGAGATGATCAGCGTTCACCACGCTTTCTGTACTCTGTCTCACGAAACTACCAGGAGATATTTTTAAACAAATCAACGACTAATGAGCAAACAAGCGCCATAACCCAAAAATTCAATCTGTCCAACAAGCATATTCAGGTTTACTTCCCTTACACAAGATCTATTCTTAACACCATCACATAAATATTTATAGAATGCGTGATTCCTATTCACACACACTGGGATCCTTGCGGGTGCTACGGAGTTCATGCACTGTGCTGAGATTCCCCTTGTGTGATCTAAGGGAGGAAATCAGAGCCCTGATGGAGTTGTCCATGTACAATGAATGTGGTCCGTAAAACAAAACCAAAAATATTAATCATGGACCTAAACAGAAAGACACTAAACATTAAGATAATTTATTTCACGCTCATGTTACCAGCTAGGTATAGAAGAGCAACCAGTATCTTAAAGAAGCATAACATGACAGCGCAACAGATGACAGTCTTAGTACTGGACTAGAATCCAATAATTTGTATCGTCTGCAATGCTCCATGTCACAAAGTAGTGGATACGAAATATCACACGTCAAAACAATTCATTTATATCTCTTGCTACTTATAGTGCCACCACCACTGCTGCTGGTCTCCATGTAGGCAGTTTGTATCGAGGCATTTATGTCCTCTAGCAGCAATGCTTACTGCAACAGTTTATTTTATATGATGTCGGGAGCCGCGCTAGCGTAGTGGTTACCACACCGCTCTGGCGACCGGGTGATGCAGGATCAAACCCGGGCGACGGCATTTGAGGATTTTTCGTCGACCGGGATTTGGACTGGATTAACTCGAGACCTGGCGAGGACATTTGAAGGAGTGTTGTCGACCAGGGATTGGCGGCTCCTGAGCCGACCCAGCTCTAATGGGTACCTCCGAAATCGGCGAGTATTTGCCTGAATGGCGAGGGACACCTGTCTCTGTACAAGAAAAAGGGATACTCACGTAAAAATCAATGTCAGGTTAGACAATAATTAAACATTAATAATAACCTGAGATTTCGCCTCGAGTATTAGCGGGTGTACAAAAAAAAATATATATATATATGATGACGTTTTCAGCCTCATGCATAACCTCAAATTAGTTTCCTTTCCCGACATGCCTGAGTAAACAGTAGGCCTGTTCTATTTGTATCTTCTTCTCGAGACCCCCGGCAACTACGGAGACATTACAATTGTTCTTCTTCTTTGATCCTGAGCCGACGACTGTCAAAGCAGTCAGTGGCCATCACGCCTGGTCACTTCTATTAAAACTATTCTTCTTTGATCCTTAGCCGCCGACTGTCAAAGCAGTCAGTGACCATCACGCCTCGTGGCGTCTATTAAAACTTATGAAACAGTTAATACATTTTTGGAGGATAACACCAGAAACATTAAACACTATAACGATGAGAAAGGAAATGAAAAGAAAGAAAACAGAAGCGAAGTCCCCCAGGTTAAAGCAACTATATAGCGAACAGTACAGTCAGCTGGACAAGGAAGTTAAACGTCAATCCCGAGCCAACAAAAGGAATTTCCTAGACGATCTTGCAAGACAGGCAGAAGAGGCAGCACTGAGAAATGAACAAAGCACAGTATACAAAATAACTAAATTCATCAGCGGAAAACGAGGTGCAAACAATATTACATTAGTAAGAGATGAGCAAGGAAACCTCATCACGACAGCAGAGGGACAGGAAACAAGATGGGCAGAGCATTTCAGAGAAACTCTGAACAAGGAACCACCAGAGACACAATTGAATGTTCCTGAGGCTGAAAACGATCTAGATGTTAATACAGACATTCCACGAAAAGAAGAAATCATCACAGCAATCAAAGGGTTAAAGAATGGAAAAGCTCCTGGCCATGATAACTTAAATGCAGAGCTATTTAAGACAGACCCTGAGCTAGCAGCAGAACTATTAGAACCGCTATTTGCACAAGTCTGGAAAACAGGGACAACACCAACAGAGTGGAACAAAGGAATAATTGTCAAATTGCCCAAGACGGGAGATCTTGCAGACTGCAATAATTGGAGAGGAATCACTCTTCTCTCAGTTCCCAGCAAAATACTAGGCAGGATAATTATACAGAGAATTTCAAAAGCAGTAGACCACAAACTGAGGAAAGAACAAGCAGGATTTAGAAAGAACAGAAGATGTGTAGATCATATATTTACTCTCAGGAACATTATAGAGCAGTGCTCAGAATGGCAAAGACAGCTGTACATTAATGTCGTTGATTTTGAAAAGGCTTTTGACAGTATACATAGGGACAGTTTGTGGAAAATACTGAGGGCTTATGGAATTCCAAGCTGCATAGTGTCAATCATAAAAAGCCTCTATGCCAACTTTACGTGTAGTGTTGGGCAGAGCAACCTAACCTTTGAGGTGAAGACAGGAGTACGACAGGGATGCCCCTTATCAACCACTCTATTTTTAACAGTCAAAGACTGGGTGATGCGCCAGACAACAGAGGGCAGTCCAAGAGGAATAAGATGGACTACATTTTCTACATTGGAAGATCTGGAATATGCAGATGACATTGCACTGCTAACACATTCACATCAACACATCCAGGAAAAAACGGATAGACTTAATAATTTTAGCCAGCAGGTGGGCTTGAACATCAATTTAAGGAAGTAAGAGGTCATGACGCTCAATGTGAGCAACCCTTAGTCCATATCAGTGACGAATCAGCAACTGGTACAGACAGACACCTTCACATACCTAGGATGCATAGTAACACCAGACGGTGGGGCAAGCAAAGACATCAACAACAGAATGAACAAAGCAAGAACAGCCTTTTTTAGCCTAAACAACATCTGGAAGTCCTCTCAATACAGCACAAGCACAAAACTAAGGTTATACCAGAGCTGTGTGCTTTCTGTGCTTCTCTATGGTGCGGAAAGCTGGAGAGTTACAGAGAAGGAAACATCGAAATTGTCCTCTTTTCACACAACATGCCTAAGAAAAATTCACCGAATCTTTTGGCCGAATACCATCACCAACCAAGATCTGCTTACTCGGAGCAAGCAGAGGACATGCACACCATCATAGCTGGCAGACGCTGGAGCTGGGTTGGCCATGTCCTCAGAAGAGACCCCAATGCCATCACAAGAACAGCTATGCTATGGACCCCTGAAGGAAAACGAAAGAGAGGCCGACCAAAAACAACTTGGCGGAGTACATTGGAGGCTGAGATGCAAAGAATGAACCAGAGTTGGGGCACTGTACGAAAGATGGCCACCGACCGAGCAAAGTGGAATCAATTTGTTGTTGCCCTACAAGACGCCACTAGGTGTGATGGCCACTGACTGCTTTGACGGTCGGCGGCTAAGGATCAAAGAAGAAGAAGGAGGATAGTGCCTGGACACATAAATTTTGTGCAGGTCACGACAATCTCTTGTTGATTTGAAGGAAACAAAACTTGGACAATGTGACAGAATTGGTTGGCCCCTATCGATCTTTGTTTCACTCCAGCAGTATCGGTACATTTGTGGTACTGGTTTCATTGGGTGCTTTCATTTGTCACACTTTCTTTCTTTCTTTTTCTGCTATGTGTAGCAGATATTATGTATTTTCCTTCTTACACCCTTCTCAGGGATAAGTAGACATGTCTGGTTGTTACCCATTTCTCCCTGCGTTGCAAGGAGTGGCAGCGACCTAACCATGTTTGCTATCGTGGGCGCAGCGATATCAGTATACAGATTAACACGTAAATCGCCTCAGTGCAGTGCTTAATCACTGATAAGACGCGGGTACGTGCATTACCAAAGCTTAGAATACGGGGAGACAACTGATGGACAAACACAGATAAGAGATTACTTTCTGGTAGAGTAATGATTGTTACATTGGGAACACGTTGTTATATGAGGTTATCGACATGTTCGTAAGTTTGTACTCAAGGGCAAGCGGTTGTTTACAACCCATTTTCAGAAAAGTAATGTTTGAAATTTTGCATTAGCTGAGTCATGCAACATATTCAAATCAGATTGGCTGATCCCTTGAGGCGTGCATAACGAAGGCGTGGGAAAGCAGTGAATATAGTCTGACCATTTTCTCAAGCTATCTCACTTGAGAAATCGCTCACCAAGATACCAGACCTTGCTAGACTGAAGAATTAGAATTCAGAATTCATTCTTAAACATACCGGACACCTTTTAATGGAGAATTTTGGACGGACTTTCATAGCCCAGGAAATCGCTTTCATTTTAAATAAGGAAACCGGGATTGAGGAAACTGAAGGACCACACACGAAGTCAGAGAGGGAACTTATTAAATTAACGACACCCCAAGCGCAGGTAAAAGGTCGATTCAAGTTTCTTTTATTCATCTGAGCAAAACAGTATATGAGCCAGGATTGGCGTAAGTTGTGATTTACATTTCATATTTTATTACTAACATGTGAACTAACATATATATATATATATATATATATAATATGTTAAATAATATATATATATATATATATATATATATATATATATATATATATATATATATATATATATATATATATATATATATATATATATATATATATATATATATATATATTACCATGTGAATTTTAATATGTGAGACTCGCTAGTTGATGTCACAGTCATTTGAGGCTGGCAACCTCAGCGTATAGAATGATGATTCATGAACCACTACTGCATGGGCTGGTGATTGCTTTATTGCTAGTTTCGTAAAGAGAACTAAAAGCATAAAGTAGTCCCAGGTTCCATATGGAGCAAGGAGGGAAAGATGAAAGAAATGATGTACATTCTAAGTACAATACTTACATTTTCAAAGCAGTGTAAATGTCCATATAAACATATTCACTTTAAAATTAATGTAAGTTTTCAAGCTTTAAACCAGTGTAAATGTCTATGTGAAAATATTCATTTTAAAGTAATGGAAGTTTCAAACTTTTCAATCAGTGTAAACATAAATGAAAACATATTCAATTTATATTGTGAACACTTTTCAATCAGTGAAGATGTAAATGTAAACAGACTCTATCTGTATTATTAACCTTTTCGTTTAAATATAAAGTAACTATGAAAGCTGTTCTATTTAAATGTAAAGAAAGTTTTATCCCGAGGGATTAAATTTATTTCCTTAGAGGGTGAAGTCTGAGTTAATGGGATGGTGGTATGGGAAGATAGGAACCCGTAACTATGGGGTGGAAAACGCCATACTCAGAAGAGCGTTTCGTTCTATTCTTTTACCATAGTTATTGCTGGTACGAGCAGAACATACTATCTCTGGAACAAGAAGAGAACAGTTATTATTATTATTATTATTATTCCTTTGACCGCCGACCGACTAAGCAGTCTTCGGCCATAACACCTTGCGGCGTCATTAGGGCAACAAGAAATCGTCCGTTGTTCCGTCACACCTAGCGGCGTATATTGGTACAACAGACTTTTAATTGTTGTTTCTGTGATCAATGTGACAAGCAAGCGGTAGATCAATCCGCTGTGCCCCGAACTTGCCCTCATGTGTACTCTACTCCTGTCGCTATAAAACCATTTCGCCATGCCTCCCAGACGCCCGTCCAGAAGAGAACAGTGACCTAAGCTATAAGACGAAGGACCCACGTGGTAGATTCTCCTTGACATTTCTGGGAAACGAGCTACACCCAACAACCTTGATCAGGGACGAGCGTGAGCAGTATGAAAAGAACCAACCCATAAGAAGGAGCAGAACCGTCATTGGCAGCTAAGTTCAAATCTATGCTGCCACTTGAACTTCATGTAACATTTCACAATCCATAATGACCGTGATGATAACTTTTCTTGATCCATAACTATTAAAATAATTTTTCAACTGTTAAAACTTAAGTAATTATTAAATTTTGTTATTTGTATTTATACAAATTTAACTTCGATTTAATCATTTTAAAGTTACTGCATGTTTGTCTCAGTCAACTTACTACACACACTCTAAACAGAGCGATACTAGAATAATAGAATTACACTGAGTAAATCAGGGGTGGGGGCTTGAACGAGCTGAAATTAATAAGTGTTTAAGTCCTTCACAAAAGCGTCGGCAGAATTACAGAGTTAACATACTCAGCCAAAGCAGTATTGTTCTCGCTTATTCTGAATATCTTGTGAAGACTCCCTGGAGATAGAAGCGTTGTGTTTCTTCTATTACATCTCTGCCAAGAGTAATCTTGTGCGAAGGTAGACACTTTGAAGTCTATATTAAATACTCTTGAGTTTTGGCAACTGTTGGACCACTACTGCAAAGCAGGGGAGGCAATACAATCACAGACAACAACATGTCTGCGTTATTAACAAATGTTATCATTTTTCTTCTTATTTGTCATCATCATCCTCTTCTTTCTCTTCTTTGTCTTTGACAAGAACCGGGCGAGTCACCACAGTTCAATATCCTCTATCTACTATTCTACACAGTGAGATCTATGGGAACCATGTGTCACAAAATGACTGTGCTCTTCATTTTATCGTGTTCTACCTGTCTTTTTCTCCAGATTGTACCTTCCGTTAATTTCTTCCTTCCCCGTATTTTCTCTCATATTGGAACGCATGACTCAGGTCTCATGTTGTTATGTTGCCTGATCTACCATAGGTAGAGATAACATTAGCATCCCAGCTGAGAGCAGGCAGATAAATCTGTCTTCCCTATGTTTAAACAAACACAGGCAGATCTCGCTCATACCAAGCTTGACACTCATACTTCTCGTATTGACAATCCTGAGATAAACTGCAAAAGTACCTTAGGTATGGCAGGATATTAGGTCACATTACCGCGGGTGGACTATGCTTGTTAGCATTTATACTAATTAAACTGAAGGGTTTGTTATGAATTACAGACATGAGTCATCCAAAAAGTGGTAGTGTCAATATCTTATATGGGAGAAGTTTGAAATCGTTGGTTGTCATTGGGGGTGAAGGGAGAGAAGATATATACTATAGTCAAACATTTAAATCTGCTTCGTCTAGCCAAAATATATTAAACTAAACTACGTTTCATCGGTGACTTTCACCGTGTAGAAAGCTGGGAGAGTGTGGGTAAAAAGTTCCATATAATGTAGCACGCGTTTAGACCCCAGCTCTATGTTCCACTGATTCAAAACGACACCTTCAAACAAGCCAGGACCGAAGAAATATAGGATTTCAAGAAAGAGGATTGGACCAAGTATTGAGGATCTTCTGAAATTAACCAGCAAGAAAACTCGACTTTATAATACTGGAAACCACAAAGTCCTCGGAACCTATAAACAGGATAATAGTGGGATTATAATTAAAGTAATACTCGACTACCTGTAAGACGGCCTCAAAACCTGTGGCCCAACATTATTCGGAAGTCTTCCTGTGCCAGACGTCTGTAAATTAACCCAATACAGCGTGAGTTGTAACATACAATTTTATCATTTTATATTTTACATTTGACATGTTTAACTCGCTGATGTTTCTACAAGTTTATACGAGGCTGGCAACCTCAGTATGTGAAAATAATATAGTAATGAACCACCAAGAAAGCGCTGGTGACTGCTTTATGTCGGTTCTCTCACAGGGAACTAAATGCAGAGGTAGCCCCAGGCTCCAAGTAGAGCAGGAAGTGGATGATGATGACATCATGGTGTACATATTTATTATATTAACATTTTAATAAGTTTATATGTATATGTGTAAACCAGGCAAAAGTCATTTCCCTGTTCAGTCACATTTTTCATCAAATTAACTGAGAGTAAAAAAGATTTTCCATCCAATCCGCTAGGTTTATGATTTATGCTCAGGGATGGTAAAATTACTGAGAAAGAAGGGGCGGTGGAAGTGACAGCTGGAAGGCGCTTGACTAGTGTCAGGAAACAAATACTTAGCAGAGACATTTGTTTCTCCTAAAGTTTGTAGTACAAGTTGGTGATACCAGTTCGTGGTACAAATTTGTGATGCCAGCTTGATACGAGTCTATGGATCAAGAGCTTGTGGTCTATGCTAGATGCCTGCCTTTGACGGGTTGTGAGGGTCCTTGCCTTTATGTTTGGAGCGGTTACCCCTCCAACTACGCCTGGGACGTGCTCTCCTCACAGAAGTTTACAACTGACGGAGGAGTCAGCAAGCCAGTCCAACATTTGGCCAAGTGATTTTAACCCGGCCATAGCAAAAGACACTTATTCATTAATTTTCTATGAGGAAAAAATCCCAATTTTAATTTCTAAATTCATTTATTTATTTACTCGTGTTAAACAATATTTTATTATTGAATTTGTTATATTTATTTACCAATTAATAGTTGATTTAGTTATTACAGAGAAAAGTGCACACGTATGAATTAGTTATCTTAAATATAAATACAACAGAGCTACTGAAGTAATATTTTACTGAATAATTAAGTTGGGGGCTCAGAAACGAGCTAATATATCTTCATAGAAGGGACGGGCAGATGCAACGTTCACGACTGCTTTGATAAATTTAGCGGTGTGCTTGATTTCTGAAAAAAATCCTATGAAAACTCCCTAAAATATTTACAACTCTGCCAAGAGTAATCTTGAGCGAAGGTAGATACTTTTAAAAGGCCCTCACTGTATACTCCAATTTTTGGCCATTGTTGGACCATCACTGCAGAGCAGGTGAGGAAATCTCGTGACACCACGGAGGAACCTACTCAAGAACAAGTGGAGGTCATTGACCAGTTAGCTACCTTATCTAGGGTAAGACCATCCGCACAGCATCTACACGAACACACGCAAAAAAAAAACATGCATGTAAATGAATCATCACAACGTGGTGGGGTAATTTTCCAACAATATTATGATATTACACTAGACATGTCTGCCCTGGCAAGTGATATAACTGCATATACTTTGAACTGAATAAATCAGTCTGGTGTCTGAACAATACACAACTACAGTAAGTACTTCATATTATCAAGGTACACCACAACTTCTATACTACACTGGCAAAACTCAAATACTCAGTCAAAACTATCAACGTACTTTACAGAAGAAATTCACACAATGTCTAGCAATATGAAGTATACCTTCTAATCTCCAACAAAACCTCTGCCTAGTCTTGAACTCAACAACCGTTCACTAACAAAATATAATAGAAAATCTCTAGACACGACCGCACCCTCGTGTCAAAAAATAAAATTCCCAACTTCCTCACTTCTCGTCTCAACACGTCTGTCCTAAATTCCATCCCGCTTTCAAAACAACGCTCGAGACCACTAAAAAGAGCTCTGGTTTCAAAACATCAAACTTTTACTTACTTATTTACTTAGTCGTTCCTCTTCTACCGTGAGGTGTAGAGTTTTGGAAGAGAGAGCGCCATACTATCCTATCGGCTGTTTTCCTCCTTGCCTGGTTGCATTCCAGTCCTCGGTCCTTCAGAGATTGTCTAATGTTGTCCTCCCAGGAGACTCTGGGTCGTCCAGGAGGTCTGTGTCACGGATTGCCCCCCCCCCTTTGCTCTGCAGTGATGGTCCAACAATGGCCAAAACCTAGAGTATCTAATGTGGGTCTTCAAAGATATCTACCTTCGCACAAGATTACTCTTGGCCGAGATGCAAATAGAAGGATGATGATGGTTCTACATTGAGGGAGCCTTCACAAGATATTCAGAAATCAAGAACAATGCTGAATGGGTCTTAACACAGTTAACTTATTATCTGCCCTACAACTTTTGTGAAGTGATATATTGTTTATTTAGCTCGTTCAAGCCCCTAACTGATTTAATTCAGTGAAATCTTAATTTAGTAGCTCTGTTTTAAGTGTATTTAAAGGTGTTTAAAAGTTCACTTGACAGCTTTTACGTTTGTACATAGCTGCCAGTAAGTTTGTTGGTTTCTGCTCCAGCCGATGTTTGGTTCTTTGAACGTTATGGACTGGTCTGATGATGGTGTCTAGCGTTGACAGAAGGCCACTTATACCACACACTTTGTTCCAGAGATATCACCTTCAACTGGTACCATCTACCTAAAATCTCTTTAGGAATACTGACTCCTGGCTCAGAGCAATAGTTAAGACAACTTGTTTAAGATGCCTCTTACATGCGGTCTGAGGTATTACTTTACACTAGGCTCCCACTCTGACTTTGTGTTTCAAATTCCTAGGATTCCGGCTTTCTGTGTTAATGTAGGTAGAGTTTTCCTGGGATATAAGTCCACAAGATGCTCAAACAAGGTCCGGTCCGATAAATGGAATTCTGATCCTATTCCTTACTCTGGCTAGCTGGTTGTCTTCTTGACGAGGTGAATTTCACAGTGCTCTAAACCGGCGAAAGTGTCAGATTATATTGCAACTTTCGTCCCACACACGTGGTTGTTATAATATGACAAGGCCCCAATCATTAGTGTTGCTTATAGCATGTACTCGTAGAATTGCCCAGCCAATTGAACTCAGTCATGCGTATTAGCTATGCTTTGGACCCCTGAAGGAAAACGAAAGAGAGGCCGACCAAAAACAACTTGGCGGAGGACTGTGGAGGCTGAGATGCAAAGAATGAACCAGAGTTGGGGCACTGTACGAAGGATGGCCACCGACCGAGCAAAGTGGAATCAATTTGTTGTTGCCCTACAAGACGCCACTAGGCAGGATGGCCACTGACTGATTTGACGTTCGGCAGCTGGGGATCAAAGAAGAAAGATGCGTGTTATGATGGGGTTTATTTCAACAATTTCCTCCGCGTATTTTAAATATCATTTTAAAATTTAAACACATGACCTCATCTCCCAAATATGGCCCGACTTCTTCCGTTCTCTTAAGTAAACTTTCAAATTACGACTTGTAACATCGCCTGCAGATAATGTCATCGCTAATTTGTCTACCCAATAGGGTTTCTCCGTAGTAATTACACAGATAATGTCTGGTCGGAAGTGTGTTAAGCAATTATCACCTTTACTTCCTTTTGTATTATCCGCTCAAGTGTCTGAACGCGATTGTAGCGAACAATGCCCCCAGACGGGCATGCTTGTCTGATGAGAAGGATTACTTAGAAAGTCACCAATACTTTCCGTTGACCGTATGAAATCAATCTGGTTTAACAATTACAATTAATCCTTAAGGATGGTCAATTAGCCGTGAAAAAACACTATTGCAATATGAACAGAGGTCAACAAATCTAAAGCGCGGCGATGGGGCATGTTTATGCGCGAAAAATGAAGAAATAAATGGAGAAAGTAGGAGAGAAAGAAGGGGAGTAAAAGACAACAGCAATGTTGTCACAGTCTGGATCCCTGGCTCTTAGTTTTCCATACATAAAACTCACTCAACATAAACACAGACTCACAACAAAAGCAAGTACAACTGAGATAGTCTTCATGTAACAACTATCAAAACATCTTGTAAATTAGCCCATTGTTTACATTCCACAAGTTAGTCAGCACATTAAGAAGTCACCTCTCTTATTTACAAGTATGCAAGTCACCCATAACTGTAGAACAGGTGTTGAGTGTCGCTAGAGGGTAGATGGTTATTGAATTTGATAAGATATCCTGGACATAAAGGTGTATCAGATGATACCAGGATAGTGCCAGATAAGAGTCTGGTCTTATCAGCAATACCCCTTCTCTGAAAAGAGTAAAGGTGTATAGACAACAACGGTAGGTTCAAGCTGTATAAGTTGCCACAGAAGATGGTAATGTAGTACTCTGAGTCCGTATTTGCTACCTCTCCAGATCCTCCTCTGTTAATATGGTAGTTATTATTATTAACTCTGCTAGGGGTAATTATTTAATTTAATTCACCAACAGGGACTGTAACTTAACTTAAAGAATTTAAGTAAGTCTGCTGGTAAATATTTACAATTTATTTGTACATTTACTCTTTTTTGTTTGAAAAGTTTTAAAAGAAATCATATTACAACATTAAATAAATAATAAAATTTTCAACAAAGTCTTTCACTGAATTAAAATGTCTATCACTATGAAGAAAGTCTTGCTTGTTGGGTCTCTCTCTCTCTGTGATTTAAGTAATGTTTGTTAATTTCACAGTTTTGATTGAAGACCTACACTGCTATGGTCATCACCAAATGTTTTATTTTATGTTTGGTGAACTGGGATATGCTGTACAGTTGCCTTTGTGGGCAACTTATCTGAGTCACTGCAGATGGTTCCCTCTGATATTGGATATAAATAATTGCTGGAATTCTTCCAAGTGGTATACACGAGATGTCTGGCCCTCTGACATAGACCGGCATGATAAAGGGCGGGGACAGATAAGGCCGAGCTGGTTTAGAGCTGGTTATGTATTTTGTTCAATCGCGAATGCGTGCTTCGTCCGGTTATCATCTTGGAGTAAGGGTCAACGTTATATTGATTAATCATTTGTTGAATGTCCAAGAATACATTCGTTCCTTTCGGAGCTCATCATTATAGGTACATATTTTTCCTATCAGAAGAGTTCTTCATTTGCATAATCATCAACATTGGCAAATGCAGCAAATAGCTGTAACGTATCGATGTGATAAAGTCCTCAATTCAGAGTCCATGAATTTATTTACAGTTCACACATAAGACATTCACGTAGGTACACGTTCGTATATAGTTCATATATAGTTCATTAGGAATTACATGCATAGTATTCATGTCCGTCCGTGTCAAAACAATATGTCAGATGAACATCGTGGCTATATACGTGCGCTGTTGTAGTCAACAGCCAGAAATGAGCACATGAGTTTTTGACATCTACAATTTGAATCATAATACGATTCTCCTTCCATTATTAGTTTAATTTAATTAATCTCATGCTTAGATTAATTTCCGAACTGACCCTGAAGTCTACATCGATTCATCTATATAATATAGGCTATATACTCAGCCTTATTTCCTTGGAAGAAATACAAGACACGACCTTCTTGCTTGACGGATAGCGTAACAAAGGCCCTGTAACCAAGTCACCCGGCGTGACCTTCCCAACGCGAATGCGTCATAATCTCCGCATATATTTCGCGTTCACTATACCGTAAAATATCGACATATTCTATAAATATTAATGACCCCTAAACGTTGCGCATGGGTAAACCCCAGCAGACGCCGTCATTTAAAATAACACCGTAACAGATTTCCTGTCAGACGGGGGCAAAAAAAAATCTATTAAATAGATTTTTTTTGAACAATATTAATCAAATTATCAAAAATTTAACAAAACCCGACGTATGACCTACGATGTTCTATCTAGAACAGTGTCGCGGTCATGTCAGTAATATATTATAATAAAATCAACGTCATATCATACATATACCTTATATTAAACAAGGAAATGTCACTGTCACTAACTAATTAACTAATTAATTTGTTGTATGTATAGACTAACTAATAATGTGAGGTGTTATTAAAATTATTCTAACTAACTAAAATTAAAATAATTAATTATAGTATGTACGTATGGTACTAGCTAATTAATATCTAATAGAGGAAAATGAGAAATAGTATAAGAGAGTAAAAGAAATAAAAATTGAGAAGTACGGACAATTGAAACCAAATATTAAAGTATACATTAAATTAGCATTCGGATGTGCTGTGCAGTAATTTAAAGAAATTTTTTCTAAATCCTCAATAGTTTCTGGTTTTCTTTCTTGCAGATAAGCAAAGAATGGTGAGCTGACAGAAGATAATACTTTATCCCTCAATAATAAATCAACTAATTTGTCGTAAGATTTGTTGACACCTGCCAGTTCAACCCATCTGTTAAAAGTATTGCGTATGTTAGCAATAAAACCTGTGAAATCTTTATTGTTATCTGGCAACAAACTTTTAAAACGTAATCTACATGCCTCTTCGTTCAAGTGGAAACGACGTAATAACAACGTCTTAATGGCCTCATAATCTGTGGCTAATGTAGGATCAATGTTTTGTGCTGCACTTGCAGGTTCGCCATCCAGAAATTCCTTAAGTTTAAGTGCCCATGCAGTTTTGTCAAGGTTATTGACCTTACATATATCCTCAAAGCGCGCCAGCCACGATGAAAGGTCGTCCACGTGTAATTTGAATGGTGGTAATTTAAAGTAATAATTGCCCTTAAGTCGGGTGGATGAAGATCCAGATTGAGCATTATCATTTTGGCTTGCTGCAGCACTCTGCGAATTAAGTTTTGCTGTTTCCAATTTAAGCCGTTGCAATTCCATTTCTTGCTGTAGTATGATTTCTTGTCGTTTCAATTTATTCTCTTCTTCAATCCGTAGGATTTCATCTCTTGCCACCTTTCTTTCTTCTTCTTGTCTTAATTCTGCTTTCTTTTCCGCCTGTTTTCTTTCAAGTTCTTCCATCTCTGCTTTATCAATAGCTTTCCTTTCAGCCTCCTTTCTGTCAAGTTCTTCCATCTCTGCCTTATATCTTGCCAGTTGTTGTTCAGCAAATTCAAGGAGTGCCTCTCCCTTTTTATTACAATCTTTTCCAATTTTAATGAAATGATCCAAGGTAAGCATTCTTGGAGTTTAATTATTTAAGTATTTAATTACTTATGTATTGTAATCAACAATAGAATCTATGTCGATAATTATAATTACTCAACGAATGAATAATTAATACAAGAAATTGTAATATTTCTGTATTGTTATGTATAAGTTCCACAATCTATAATATTTTGTAAAAATATTATATATATACTCACTGATATCTATCATAAATAGTTATGATAATTAGTTATATAAGATGCTGAAATTATATCAAGCACTTAATATTAATATTTAATAATTATGTGTATTATCCCTAAATAATTAGTCTTAATTGTCACTAAGTTCACAATATAGTACTGAGAAAGTGTACTAATTTATATTGAATATGTATTAATATGTTATAAAGATTTAATAATTAATCATTATATTTTATGCCATAATCATGAGCTATAAAGTGCATTGCCCATTTCTTGGACCACTACTGCAAATATGTGCAAAGTCCCTAATTCCTCATTAAAGCTCATAAAAATTTAATTATATTCATCTACACTATTATTAATGAAGAAATTACAGCATTAATATTAAATTATAAAAGGATGAAATGAAGACAAACAATACAATGGGTTAACCAAGGATTACGAAACAGTATTACCATACGACAAGACATTTTCACAATAAAAAATGCATTAATAACTAAGTGGTATAAAACGGAAGTGAGAGATTAAGAATGAACTGAATAGAAAGTTAAGCTGTGTACGTAACAAATAGTGACGTCACAGGACTCATTTGACGTTAATACAATACATTTAATTAAAATTAAAGATAGCTAGATCAGAATAAACAAGATAGATTACGAACATAAGACTGTAAATGAATAAAAATAAGAACCAAATACACCAGAAAACACCAGTTATAACATGACTATACACCTAACATGCAAAGTGAATTAATGCAAGTCCGAACGAAACGATCACCGATAATGATAATTCGACGCTTTCTTCGCGAGGTGCTATTAATTCACAGCCTTAGGAACATTCAGAATGAATATCGGCATCCTGAGAGCCATTTTATTCATTCCAAACCGCCGCCCATCCATACCCGCTACATGAAAAGGACAGGAACAATATTTAACATGGATACAACGAAAAAAAGAACATGGCGTTATTGGACGAACAGGACGAAATATTTTAACCTTTAAAATCAGTGACTTATCTTGTTTTGGCGGTAATATCGTACATTATATGCTTCGCCGACAGACTCGAGAGCTTGTTTGTATCATTGAGAAAGTCAGCAATAGGTTTCATTTGATGTTTGAAAGCTTCAAATAAATTTTTTTGATGGACATTGTCAGCTGCTGGCTTTTCCAACCGTTCATGCTGTCGTCAAGGGCATGACGTCACCGGTGTATTTGCAAATAATGTCCATTTCGATCGAAAGGAATTTAGTTCTTTCAACTCGTTAATATTTGAAATTATCCACGCCACATCTGGCCGCCAGCTGATAAAGGGCGGGGACAGATAAGGCCGAGCTGGTTTAGAGCTGGTTATGTATTTTGTTCAATCGCGAATGCGTGCTTCGTCCGGTTATCATCTTGGAGTAAGGGTCAACGTTATATTGATTAATCATTTGTTGAATGTCCAAGAATACATTCGTTCCTTTCGGAGCTCATCATTATAGGTACATATTTTTCCTATCAGAAGAGTTCTTCATTTGCATAATCATCAACATTGGCAAATGCAGCAAATAGCTGTAACGTATCGATGTGATAAAGTCCTCAATTCAGAGTCCATGAATTTATTTACAGTTCACACATAAGACATTCACGTAGGTACACGTTCATATATAGTTCATTAGGAATTACATGCATAGTATTCATGTCCGTCCGTGTCAAAACAATATGTCAGATGAACATCGTGGCTATATACGTGCGCTGTTGTAGTCAACAGCCAGAAATGAGCACATGAGTTCTTGACATCTACAATTTGAATCATAATACGATTCTCCTTCCATTATTAGTTTAATTTAATTAATCTCATGCTTAGATTAATTTCCGAACTGACCCTGAAGTCTACATCGATTCATCTATATAATATAGGCTATATACTCAGCCTTATTTCCTTGGAAGAAATACAAGACACGACCTTCTTGCTTGACGGATAGCGTAACAAAGGCCCTGTAACCAAGTCACCCGGCGTGACCTTCCCAACGCGAATGCGTCATAATCTCCGCATATATTTCGCGTTCACTATACCGTAAAATATCGACATATTCTATAAATATTAATGACCCCTAAACGTTGCGCATGGGTAAACCCCAGCAGACGCCGTCATTTAAAATAACACCGTAACACGGCACTGCATCCGTCGTAACCTCAGTAAGAGATGCCTCTTGTATATTTGTTAGGTTTACAGGATAAAACCTGAAACGAAGTTAAATGCAACCCCTGTATTTTCTATCAGTATCCCTCTATGACACAGATGGGGATGATAGACAGTTTCAGGCAGAGTGCTAGCAGACGCACAAGATATAATATAGTAGCAACAATCAATTCAGTTCACTGTGATCATACATTTCTTCTACATTCTTATTTATAATCCTTTTCCCATGATCCGCCTCCCTACAATAATTTGGTCGTGAATAAAACTACTAAGTAATATATCAAACTATACAGTAATCCAATTACTTTCATAATTCCTTATGTTCCTGGTATGTGTGTCATTCCATTAAGAAATACTTCTTTAAATACATTTCCAAACTTACAGACACACTTTGGCCATCATTCTCAATTATTTTGAATATTCCCAAGGCTGGCTTTGCCTCCAGAATTACACACAAGCCTGTAAGTTCACCAGCAACACACTGTAATTTTCTAACACATCTACACACTTTTTATCGTACAGGTGGATTAATCACTAGAAATACACATAATTATATGCATATGCATATATATATATATATATATATATATATATATATATATATATATATAGAGAGAGAGAGAGAGAGAGAGAGAGAGAGAGATTCGTTCTTACCCTCAGGCACACACAGACGAGCTGTTAATGGTTGTTTAAGGTCTGCTTTCCGGCACAGAAGGCAAATCGCTTCCATTAACACTTGCTTTCTTTTGCCGCTCGCTGTAACGTTCAAATATTGTGACTGACCTGATTTCTGTTAGACACGCCTATATATAGGGTGACCTCGAGCGTCCGAGGTGGTATCCCAACGAATGTGTTTTGAGTTCAGAAAATATTGATAAATTTTGCCTATCGTGCAACTCAGGAAAACTAAGATTTTATTTATCTACGTTATTCCTGGAGCGATTTTATTCATCTAAAGTTTAAAATACGCCCTATATTATTCTACATATTTCTAGTAAACAACCTTTTTTATTCCTAAATGCATTTTATTCTATGCGTACGTTACACAGCTAAATAATGGACTAACCTGAGGCTTCGATGCATTCAACGAGAGATCTCTCCCGTCCTATGTCAGTATTTGTACAAGTATTAGTACTTACGGGTAGAGCAACATCCTTAATATCGTTTTGGTAGCCTCTTCCAGCGGGTACTTCTTTCACAATGCCGTAGTTAATTGTCCTTCGGTACTCGTTTGCACATATTTGGACTTCCATTTTATTTATCCAAGGCTGTAGTAAACACGGCATAACGAAGCGTTCTGATTGGTCTGTGTATCTTGCAGTTCTTACAATGTATGGCGCGCGGTGTGGTCAGAGTTATGCAGAATTCGTGTTGTGATACAGACGTCACTTCATGACATTGAGAATGGACAGACTGTGGTGAAGTGGGATGTTATAAATATTTATAGGGGACTTAGTGTACTGACTGAGATCAGCTGTGAAGGTATCTATATCTATTAAGAGTAGTGTATTATAGATAACCTTACTTGCTACCACATATCTATATATATCTCAGTCAGAATTATTCTGGAATAGTGTGATGACTACGTTATGTGTCTAGGGTATGTGTATGATGAAGTGTAAGTCACAACAACAGACAGATAAACAATTTAATTTAATCCACTACTCTTGACAACACTGTGACACTCACATACATATAACACTCTATGAGAATATCTTAAGGAGTCACTGATAACTTTTCAAATAACAATATGTATTCATGGTTATCATAAAGGTATATGTGTCCTGATTCAAATACAAAGGAACCAGGAATCACAATCAATTTTAATTACAAGTATATGTACAGACTTTATCAATATGAATATTGTAGTGACATATATTATTAAAATATCCTATGTGTGTCAGTTGTGTAGTGGTAATATGAGGTAATACTGGTTTTGTTTTGTTCAAGCTCTGTTGGTATTTGTCATCATGACTTCAATAGTTTGTCTTTTGGGACTAGTATTGGAGATGTTCTCAGTTCCTGATATTAAGACAATTAAATTCCCCTCTGAATGTTATTTTTACAAAGTCATTTCAAGATGAGGGGACATAATGTTGAGCTCAGCTGGCCAAATCAGCTTATCTTGCGTGATGGCGGCAGGGAAGGACTCCTCTGCTCGAATTCTCCTCTGGGCTCTGGAGACACCTCACTGATAGCTAAATGGACCAAGGAGTATGCTGTCCGACTCTGGATTCAGCAAAGCTCTGACCAGGTGCTGCTCAATACCATCAAGACCACGGTCCCACAATTTCATGGAAATAAACACAGATACGTTGATTAGCAATGAATTCTGGCACAATTACTGGCACAAATTCCCATCTGCTTATGTTCCAGGCTTTTATTTAACACAAATATGAGCTGGCTTCAACGCACTGTTGCTTTATCAAGATTATTTGCACTAGTGGTCTCGAACTAACGCTCCTAAGTGAGTATATCAGCGAGTCTAGCCAATGAGGCCAGGTTTCGACAAGTGTTTGAAAAAATGTTACCTTTTCACGTCTCCCCTAACAACGAAAGATAGTATTTATAGTCCGACCAATCGTGGTTAGTCTTTCATTTGTTGCGCTCCAATCAATTTGGAGTTTACATGGTAGGCTAATTCTGTAACGTAAGATTTTTTTTCAAACACGTTATAAAAAAATTTTATGAGCAGAAATGATTTTATGTTGTCAGGCATCCCCACTATTTTATTTTGGTTATAATTTATTAATTCCTGGACTATTTGCGTAACGTTTTACATATCTTGGTCAGCAAGCCCTAAGGAACCCAAATATCCAAATTTAAAAGAGCTACGTGGCTGCGTTCAAAATATGTATTTTCTACCTCCTGTTTCGAAGATGTGCTGTCTGGGTACTGTTATGTTTTCAACCGTAAACCCATCTATTGTTATCTTTCCTAATAAGCGTTTTTTATGATTTATAAACCTAACTCTGGGAAGGGTAGTGAATTTATCACTGTCCGTCTGAAAAAAAGTTAGTGCATGTAGTCTTACACGCGTGATGGCAGCATTTGTGTATCGCGCGAAGCGTGTTTAGTGTTCGGCTTTCTGCCTCTCCCTTCTCGCTATCCTTTAGTCCATCTGTCTTTTGATCTTGGTAACATAGTGTAGAAAAAGACATGAATGGAATTTAAAATTTAGGTCAACTTGCATATTTCAAGGTTTTTCTTAGAAAGGCAGCACATTTTATTGTGTGTTTGGGAAACGCGTGTATGTTGCAGAAGGCCTTTAATATCAACGTGAAACGTTACAATTTGCATACGCAGTAGAAAACAAGGGGATTTCGAGTACAGTCATTGTGACAGCACTGTTCTTTACCATTCTTCTTCCTTTATTTATTATATGTATTTATTAGGCTTTATATTTACTTGATAATTTTTATATGTGGATTAGAATATTCCACGACACCTCCCCTCTTAAAACAGACATTATATGTCAGTCCTTTATTCTATATTCACATAGAGAAATTTATTATTATTTCTGGGGTTTACGGTGATTCTCATCACACGGATGGCGGCTTAAAAAATCCGCTCCCAAATTGGTTTTTCCAGATATATACTCAATGCTAAAATTATATGGAGCCAGAAGTAAAGACCATCGGAGTAACCTGGAGTTCTCATGCCTAGCCTGTGCTAGAAACGATAACGGTTTGTGGTCTGTTTGCAACTTAAATGCCTTCCCATACAGATAAATATTGAATTTCTTTATTGCCCATATTACTGCAAGACATTCCTTTTCGCTAGTTGAGTAATTGATTTCGGCTTTATTCAATTTTCTGCTAGCATATGCCACTGGGCTTAATTCCCCATCCAATGCATCTGATTTCTGTAGTAGAGTTGCACCTAACCCAATATTACTTGCATCCGTCCTTACTATGAATTCTTGACTTAAGTCAGGTAATTTTAAAATGGGTTTACTTGTGAGCTTTTCCTTCAATTCTTGGTAAGTCATTTCACATTGTGGTGTCCATGTAATGCGATCTGGATGTCCTTTACGTGTCAATTCAGTTAACGGTGCACATATGGAATTAAAGTCCTTGATATACTTCTGGTAGAAACCACATAATGAGACAAAGGATCTCACGTCCTTCTTGGTTTGTGGTCTCGGGGCTTTCTGTAGTTTCTCTAAATTCTTTGGGTCAGGGGTCATGTTTCCCTGATAAACTGTGTGTCCCAAAAATTCCAATTCTTTACATCCAACGCAACAATTAGTTGGTCGGGCTGTTAAATTTGCCTCCCTAAGTCGATTAAACAGCATGTTCAGAGAGTCAATGTGTTCCTCAAATGTTTCTGTTGCTATAAGGATATCATCCATAAAATTTGTTATACAGGGATTATTCAGAGGATCCAATAATTTTCTCATCATTCTAGAGAAGACACTAGGCGCATTCTTCAATCCAAATGGCAATCTATTAAACTCATAGTGTCCTTCTGAGGTACTAAAAGCTAGGTATGGTCTAACCTCAGGCTTCACTGGAATCTGATAGTATCCTTTACTCAGATCCACTTTTGAGAAATATTTAGCTTTATTTAGTCTGGCAAACAGCTGATTTGTATCCGGCAATGGATCCACCTGTCCTTCTGTAATAGCATTCAGTCTCCTGTAATCTATACAGAGTCTATGTTCTCCAGAGGGCTTCCTTAAGAGTACAACACCGGAACTATACGAAGATTCACTGTGCGAAATAATTCCTTCCTTCAACAGATAGTCTATCTCTTCCTTCAAAGCTTTCTCCTTAGCAAACGGAATCGAATATGGTTTCATACAGACAGGTGTGGAGTCTATTAGTTTCATATCATATTCCAATAGGTTTGTATGCCCTGGTCGGTCTGTTAACATCTCTGCATGATTATTTAGAACCTGTTGCACTCTCTCTTTCTGTGTTTTCGTTAAATGTGTACTGATTTTCACCTGTGCTGCTGTCTCACAGGGGTGTAATGGATATTCAAATGATGAAAGTGGTTCCTTTTTCATCTCCATGGCGATGGACAAGGTCAACAAGTGTGTCTCTTCCTGATGTTCTCTTTCCAAATATTTCTTCAGGAGATTCACATGATAGATTTTTTCTTTCCCCTTCTTATCTATCTTATAATTTGTTCTAGACACCTTCTCTAGAACTGTATATGGACCCTGCCATCCAATCTGTAACTTATTCTGACTCCCGGGCAAAAGAAGCAGTACCTTATCTCCCACAGCCAAATCTCTGTCTTTCGCCTTCCTGTTATAATAGGCAGCATGTTTCTTCCTGGCTTGTTTCAAATTTTCATTGGCAAGTTTCCAGCCAGTTTTTAACCGAGTGGTCAGCTCATTCACATATTGGTATGAAAATGTAATGTTTTCCTCTGCCTTTTCATCAGTCCACGTTCTTAGCAAAGCTACATATGGACCTTTAATTGTGTGGACCTATTTGTCCATGCACCGGTATGGTCTCTTCCACTCGAAGCTTTATAGTGATGATTTTTCCTCCCAGAATTATCATTCACAAAACGACCGCTACCAATTCTTTTGGGGCTTTCTCCCCACTTAAAATTCTTGATGAGAGATTTCCTCCCTACATCCTCTTCCTCCAGTTTGTTTAAGTCCGATTGAGGGATTTTCGGCTTATCCTGGGGTAAGACATCTTTTTGCACTCTCCGCATAGTGGCCATTGTAAAACAGTTAAGTGAAGCTTGTCCGTGAAAAGGGGCTTCCCATTCCATTTGGTCCACTTTATCAAATCTATTTTTCTTTTTATTATCAGGCCTAATTTTGCCCCGGGGCGTGTCCAGGTCCTGATCCATGTTCCCACTTGTGGGTGTTCCCTCATGTGCTATGCTACACCTTTCTACAAAATTCTCAATGTCCCATCTTGCTTTGGGCCAATAATAATTGTGAGCCACCTTTTGAATGATGGTACCTATTTTCTCATGGTCCCCATCTGGTTTCACATGTAGGCTCCTTATTAAGTCTGCCCTATATCTTTTAGGAAGTACCAGCTGTCCGTGACCTTTGGATCTAGCTCCAGTCTTCCTATACATCAACTTGTTTTTCATGTAAAAATCTCCCTTGCCTGGAGTTGTATGACAAGTTGACAATTTTCTGAAACAAGGCTTGAGTGTTTTATCCCCAGCCTGTGCCTTCCTCATCTCTTCTGGAGTGGTATCCAACATAATATCCTCCTCCTGTCTTGAGGTCGACCTGACCTGAAGGGTTGCCATATACACAGGTTTCCTTCTGCAACGGTCAGTGTCATGATTGTCCATCTTACAATTTTTACACCACCTTTTTCCTTGGTTGAAAGATTTTCTTTCATCATATTTCCTTTCATCGAATTGTGGGAATTTATTTTTATTTTCATACCGTGGCCTATCAAATTGGTGCTTACTTTTGTTTTGATCCCTAGGATCAAATTTATTAAAGTTCTGTGGTGCCCTAAAGTTATCCACTTGTTTCTTTTTATTACCTGTTACCTCTGCTTGAGCTGCTTGATACCTTTCAGCAACATTTAGCAACTCACCCAGCCTCTCTGCACCTTGTTCCATGAGAAACTTTCTCAGGTCTGGAGCCATGGACTCTCTTAATTGCTCTATAAGGACCATTTCCTTAAGATCTTGGGTTTTCCCCAGAGAAGTCCATTTCTCCAAGTATGTCTCTATTCGTGCAGAGAACTGGTGATAGGTTTCACCTGACAGTAGTTTAGCATTCCTAAATTTTTTCCTATAAAATTCTGCATTCTTTTCATACCTTAACAAAAGAGCCTGCTTTAGCATATCATAATTTTCCTGATCACCTCTGCTCATTTTTGCAAAAACTTCATAAGCTGCCCCACGAAGTCCCTGAGATAACTTTAAGCTCCACCTTTCTCTCTCTAACCCATATGTGGTAGCTAATAGTTCATATCTATTTATATAGCTCTCAATATCATCGTCTTTCTCAACAAAATGATCTAAATGAAAGTTCATAGCTGAGGTTGAGGCTCCCTGAGTAACCGTAGCATCAGAGGCAAAGGGACTGGCACCATTTTCAGGAGCATGGCCTTGAAACTCAAACTCCCTTAGTCGTAACTCATGTTCCCTTTGTAATCTTTTATCTTCTGCTTCCCTTTCTGCAGCTAATTTCCTCTCTTCTCTTTCTGCAGCTAATCTTTTGTCTTCTCTTTCTGCTTCCAATTTCTTAGCCTCTTTGTCAGCCTCAATCTGCAACCTCTTAGTCTCAGCCTCAGCTTCAAATTGCAACCTCTTAGTCAGCCTCTAACTTTCTTTCGGCCTCTTTTTCTAATCTTCTTTCTTCGCGTTCAATAAATTTGTCACATTCCGTAGTGACATAGGCAACCATAACTTGCCCATCTAATCCTAACTCTTTTGCAGTCTGTACAGCAGCAGATCGAAACTTGGCCAGGTCCGCCATTGTCTATCAGGTAAATTTATACAATGTCTAACCAACAATTTAATCTCTAAATATATCTAATGGACAACACAGGCACCGTGAGCTCAACCTTATTCAATTCCACCCAAGGATACCTTTTAATTCTTATATTCCCTGAAGTGAATTACCCCCAATATTTTTAATAGGGAAAGATTCAAAATCCCAAGAGCGAGACCCCAATATATGTGGTGAAGTGGGATGTTATAAATATTTATAGGGGACTTAGTGTACTGACTGAGATCAGCTGTGAAGGTATCTATATCTATTAAGAGTAGTGTATTATAGATAACCTTACTTGCTATCACATATCTATATATCTCAGTCAGAATTATTCTGGAATAGTGTGATGACTACGTTATGTGTCTAGGGTATGTGTATGATGAAGTGTAAGTCACAACAACAGACAGATAAACAATTTAATTTAATCCACTACTCTTGACAACACTGTGACACTCACATACATATAACACTCTATGAGAATATCTTAAGGAGTCACTGATAACTTTTCAAATAACAATATGTATTCATGGTTATCATAAAGGTATATGTGTCCTGATTCAAATACAAAGGAACCAGGAATCACAATCAATTTTAATTACAAGTATATGTACAGACTTTATCAATATGAATATTGTAGTGACATATATTATTAAAATATCCTATGTGTGTCAGTTGTGTAGTGGTAATATGAGGTAATACTGGTTTTGTTTTGTTCAAGCTCTGTTGGTATTTGTCATCATGACTTCAATAGTTTGTCTTTTGGGACTAGTATTGGAGATGTTCTCAGTTCCTGATATTAAGACAATTAAATTCCCCTCTGAATGTTATTTTTACAAAGTCATTTCAAGATGAGGGGACATAATGTTGAGCTCAGCTGGCCAAATCAGCTTATCTTGCGTGATGGCGGCAGGGAAGGACTCCTCTGCTCGAATTCTCCTCTGGGCTCTGGAGACACCTCACTGATAGCTAAATGGACCAAGGAGTATGCTGTCCGACTCTGGATTCAGCAAAGCTCTGACCAGGTGCTGCTCAATACCATCAAGACCACGGTCCCACAATTTCATGGAAATAAACACAGATACGTTGATTAGCAATGAATTCTGGCACAATTACTGGCACAAATTCCCATCTGCTTATGTTCCAGGCTTTTATTTAACACAAATATGAGCTGGCTTCAACGCACTGTTGCTTTATCAAGATTATTTGCACTAGTGGTCTCGAACTAACGCTCCTAAGTGAGTATATCAGCGAGTCTAGCCAATGAGGCCAGGTTTCGACAAGTGTTTGAAAAAATGTTACCTTTTCACGTCTCCCCTAACAACGAAAGATAGTATTTATAGTCCGACCAATCGTGGTTAGTCTTTCATTTGTTGCGCTCCAATCAATTTGGAGTTTACATGGTAGGCTAATTCTGTAACGTAAGATTTTTTTCAAACACGTTATAAAAAAATTTTATGAGCAGAAATGATTCCATGCTGTCAGGCATCCCCACTATTTTATTTTGGTTATAATTTATTAATTCCTGGACTATTTGCGTAACGTTTTACATATTCTTGGTCAGCAAGCCCTAAGGAACCCAAATATCCAAATTTAAAAGAGCTACGTGGCTGCGTTCAAAATATGTATTTTCTACCTCCTGTTTCGAAGATGTGCTGTCTGGGTACTGTTATGTTTTCAACCGTAAACCCATCTATTGTTATCTTTCCTAATAAGCGTTTTTTATGATTTATAAACCTAACTCTGGGAAGGGTAGTGAATTTATCACTGTCCGTCTGAAAAAAAGTTAGTGCATGTAGTCTTACACGCGTGATGGCAGCATTTGTGTATCGCGCGAAGCGTGTTTAGTGTTCGGCTTTCTGCCTCTCCCTTCTCGCTATCCTTTAGTCCATCTGTCTTTTGATCTTGGTAACATAGTGTAGAAAAAGACATGAATGGAATTTAAAATTTAGGTCAACTTGCATATTTCAAGGTTTTTCTTAGAAAGGCAGCACATTTTATTGTGTGTTTGGGAAACGCGTGTATGTTGCAGAAGGCCTTTAATATCAACGTGAAACGTTACAATTTGCATACGCAGTAGAAAACAAGGGGATTTCGAGTACAGTCATTGTGACAGCACTGTTCTTTACCATTCTTCTTCCTTTATTTATTATATGTATTTATTAGGCTTTATATTTACTTGATAATTTTTATATGTGGATTAGAATATTCCACGACACAGACCTAGAGAACTACAAATTATAGTAAAACAGTATATAAAAAGAACGTTAATATACGAGAATTAGAGAGGGTATGGCAGGAAAGTGAGGGTCTGGTGAGGTTCCAGAAATGCATATTTATGGTGAAAGATGGGCAGTGAACTGGGTGTCATCTCAACACCCCGGGCTTTCCCACCCTTTTCTCCCTTGTTAACAACATGACAAGTGTGAGAGAATGACGTTCGGGGGCATGGGAGGACACACACACACACACACACACACACACACACACACACACACACACACACACACACACACACACACACACTTTACACTTTTTGCTTTACTCTGGACTGATTAGAGCAGGGTTTCTCAACCGGGGTTCCACGGACCTAGGGTTCCGCGAGAGTTTGCAAGGGGTTCCGCGAGAGTTTGCTAGGGGTTCCGCGAGACTTTGCTATGCGTTCCGCGAGAGATTGCTAGGAGTTCCGCGAGAGATTGCGATTGAAAAAAAAAAAAAATTTTAAACGTTTTTTTTAACTTTGCGCGCCGGACGATTTGCATTTTGCAGAGTAGAAATTTGTGATAAGACATTTAAGCATACGTGGATTAAGCTGTAAAAAATCAAGTTGGAATTTTTTTTGGTAAAAGGAAACTGAAGTTTTTTCCACCAACACTACTGACTTGCATTAACGTTAATATACTTTATGGGGACAGAGAACCACTTAAAAAGAGTTGGCTAATAAGTTGGACAAAATTAACAGATCTACACCCCAAAAAAAAACAATTATTCTCTGTCACGTGGGTTTTGATCATTAAATTGCCTACATCTTATTCCTATTCTCTCACCCACATCCTTTTATTTTATTATCTTTCCGTACTTGTTTTTCCTGTATTTTTTCGCATCACTCGTTGCGAAAAATATATTTCTTTCCCATCATCGTTTTTCTTTCTCATACTGACTAGTAACCTTATTGCATCAGATGTCAGTCGCGCAGGTAAGACGCGAATGTGCGAAAAATTCGTTTCGCTGGACATAGAGCAGACTTTTTGTCTACATTTGCACCTGTCACGCGCGGGTTTTCCGGGCTGAACGCTAAGCAGGAGCGAATATTTACACCTTATAGTCGCAGTTTCAGACGGTTGTCTGAGATTTGCAACTGACACGCGCTTTTCCCGGTCAGTTTGTTAACGCAGGTGCGTAATCGCACTGATGGCTGTTACGACATGAGGGAAGCTGACGTAGGGTGTTAGAGAAGGGGAGAGACGGGCGCTGTTTCGTGGTTTCGAAACAGTGGGATTCTTTGTCCAATTCATAGATATTAAACCTAGTTTGAAACTTTATTTTCATTCTTGTCTCAATAATTCGCAGTAGACAGGTGGTTCGCGAAGAGTAGAGCTGTATAAGCGTAGTTTCTTAGTTTGTTGCGACAATTTGTCGAACTTCTAGACTTCAATAAATATAAGCGTAAATTCTTAATTGTGCGATATCCTGTAGTGCTGTGTTTGAGGTAAATATCATATAGATATCTAGTATTTTGGAAAGTGGTTAAAGCGTTAAATCGCGCATTTCATTTTAACTAGCTTCTTTTGAACAGAGTGCTTAATTTATAGTTTGTTATATTCTCTAAGTCGACGAGTTACAGTGGAAATACATAATAAATTATATCTTAGCTTACTAAACAATAATGTAGCTATAATGAAGTTAATTTAACTGCTAAATACTCAGTCGAGAATATTTTATATCAAACTTATAAATGCTAGATGCGACATCAGTGAATAGTGACGGAATACGCAGATATTCCTGAATTCATGATGATTGATTTTATAACTTATTTCACCGGAAAATTTAAATGATAAGTCAAGCAGTACACTTGCGGTTTAATAATGTAAGTTATAGTGGGTACATATTGTAAAATTATTTGATATGTGTTCTTTCTTCTATATAGTGAAACGGTGGTACCCAACTTTACCAGCGTTCTAGTACGTGAACATTATTTGGGAAGAAACAAATCACTTTCATTACCTGAACTGTAACAGTTAAATGAAGTAAGAGGCCTTCGTGCCAGAATTAATTCTTCCAGAATAACTCTTCAGTACAATTCAGCCCGTTGTGGCAAGCAAAGATCAGAAACATTCCGACAGAGTTTTGACTAGTACTGTGGTGACCAAATATAGTAACTTCCTGAAAGTAGACACCGATCTGACATTCTAGAAACCAAAGCTAAATGACATTGTGCTCTGCTAACTTTTGTGCCTGGACAATATTTTATGTGACTTAATCAGACATTCGAAAAAATTAGAACACCCAAGGAATCGTTCCCTGAGAGTTTAGTACGTCTTTTGGAACTGGGGATTTCTTGGTCAAGGACTGCATTTTCGGGTCTGTGTGAAGGTCCTAGAATTATTATGTTTCCAGAGGCAGCGAGCAAAGTTGTGAGTATAACTGTGTACCCATGGCCATGGCTGAATGAATGAGTGTACGCAGATCAGAGTGTTATTTTACAGTTGTATATTGTCACCCATTTACTGTCTTAATTCTGTTTGTTTAACCTGCAGAATTTGTTACTATTTGCTAGAGTTTCTTTACTTCTTAGGCTAAATCAGATTATTCAACTCTGTGCATACATTTACGAGAAAAGAAGAAAAACTCTTAGCCTCAACCCTACGTATCTATAACTCTTTGGGCCATCATCTGTTCTCTTAACGGGGCTGTGGGCTAAACCTAGAGTAAGATTCTAACGGGCTATCATCCTTGTAGCATTTTCTTAAATGTTATGATTATTTGTATATGTTTTCTTTGATGTAATTTTTGGTGTTGTGAGAAATTTTGATATGATAATTAAAATATCTCTCTTGAACAAAAAAATCAGTCCCACGTCGTCGTGTGTCAGCTGACACTTTAAGAACAGTGTCGTAGAATATAAGGAGGTAGAGAGAAAGATCTAGATTCTTAGAGGGACGAAATGATGCAATATTCAGATATCGGAAATTAAAATTATTATCTTGAATTAGCGACACCAACATATCCTAACAGAAGCCCATCGGAGGTTGAACGGGATATTTTTTCCTTCATTAACACCCCCTCCCCCTTTCTTTTAAACGGAGCAGTTTCTATCAACAACAATACTAATCACCCACACACACAAACTGTCTTGACAATCTTTATAATCATATTCTTTTCTTAATAATAATCACTATTATCTGTTTCTTACATCGTAAGAAGTGTCGCCATACATTATTGTGGCTACTCCTGCGACGGGACTGGTGCCAAACTGTATCGGCTACTGCCTCTGGACCTACTGGCTACGTGGAGAAGAGGAACATGTTGCTTGGGCAACAGCTGGATCTCCATATAACTGCGCTCATGCTCGCACCTGGAGAGGACACTCCAGTTTCTCCCTATCATGTCGGCACAACACGTGAAGTAGCAGTTACTGCTTAGAGTAGATAGCGCAGATTACGCTGTCTTGGCCATGTCTGCCGCATGGAAGATGGTCGCATCCCCCAAGAGACTTGCAACATGTAGCCTACGAGAGTGTAGTGATTATATTATTTTGTGCCTCCTGAAACTACACGGGGTGTTTACAAACTCTAGAAAACATTATTAAATGCTTTCCACAAAAAAAAGTTTAGTCATGATCAGATTTCCATCGTCTGTGTAGACACGACAATCCGACCTACTGCTAAAAAAAATGTAGCCTACTGTAGATACATGTTAATGTCTAATAAAGTGGGATAAGTCATACTGATAAATAAGATTTTTTGAACATTTGATAATGGAAAAAACGAGAGAGTCACCGAGAAATTCACAAATCGAGTACAACGAAATTTCGACGAAATTTTCGAAAACTTACCGCTACGAATGGATAAGAACTTTTCAGAAGTGGGAGAATATATATGTTATCGTGCTTCAGAAGATAGTGTGTAATTCATGTGTCGTTATTTTCGGGGGTCGTTTAAAAAAATAAATTGCACTTTGGACTTCGATCAGACTTTGAAATATGCAGTGACAGGTATTTTAACAGACCTTTCATTCTGTCATGACTGCTTTACGGATTTTTCAATATGCTTGCTGATTAGCCTAGCCTACAACTTTACTAGCATATGTGACCTCTAGACATGAATGATTGTGGCGTAGGCTGGTGTGTACGAAAACGTTCAATCAAAAGTCGTTTTGAATTCAGCAATAAAGTGATATAAATAAATAAAAGTTGCAGTGGAGGACAAATAAATAGGCTACATTTAATTAATGGATACTAATCATCATTATGCTGCACTCACCACCGAATGGAAACCATTTGTCTCTTTTGATGTGTTGTCAGGTTGTTGAATAGGCCTAGCCTATTGTAAAAAGACGAACTTAAATGACAAAACAATGAAATAATAGTTTTTGTGTTAGGTTTAGCATTTCTAAACTCAACTCTTATTCTAACCCCGAATGACGAGGCCAACTTAATTGGCCGTGGGCTAGATATCGGGTAATCCTTTAGAAATTTTGTGTTAGGTTTAGCATTTCTAAATATAAGCCCAACTCTGATTCAACCCCTAACGACGCGGCTGACTCAATTTGCCACCAAATAGGTAACTATCTGGGCTAAAATTGTCGCATGTCATCTCTTTTTCGTCTGCAATCATAATTCCCCATACACTGTTACCATAAGCACATCTGACGTTTTGTGCTTGCACTAAAGTGCTGTGCATGTGCTGTCATCGCACTCAAATAATCAGATTTGGCAGCATATATCGTAGTAATCTGCACATAGGCCTACTACACTGCTCCGCATGTTTTGTTTGTGGTATCATCATCGGTTAGAGTGCACAAAGATTTTTACCTAACATTAATTCTAACCCTACCTCTTTCCCACCTTATGGATAGCCTACATAAAAAGTCCTAAAAAAAAAAAAACAATCCGCGAGACATCATTCGCTATGTTGTAAATAATGAACAACAAACTTCCATTAACTACCTTCCTCAGATACCCCATTTCTGAGATTTGGATCTGGCTTTTATGGGTTGTAGTCATTGCCCATGACACATCCATACATCAAGACTGGGACATAGGTGGAGCGGTATACAGCTATGTCTTTTTGCCAACCTCTCTTTTGCTGAGGAATCCTCGATTTATGGCCTGAAAAAGTCTCCCAGCTGCTGCTCTTCGGGTAGCCAAATCTTCTTTGATGGCTCCCTACCAGTCCTACAGCTCTTAGGTATTTAAAGTGGTTGACCTGCTCTAGGACCTGTTCTCCCAGCTTAATCTGATGCCTTCTTTCCTCTCATGATATCACCATGGTTTTTGTTTTGGAGCTGCTGATGACCATCCCTCTCTTCTCCAGCTCTTCCATCCAGACTTGCAGGTTGTATTGAAGATGTGCCTCTGATTTAACAATCAGGGCATCATCATCAGCAAATGCCAGCTCTGAAATACAAACCTCTCTCTTCTTCCAGTATCCCACTGGATACTTTCTTGTCTTCTCCTTACATGCTTTGATGACATCATCCATGAGGAGTGTAGTGGGTTTGATGGTATTGTGTGGTGGTGATATTTCTAAGTGTGATGCATGAGGTCAGCTGTGAAGGCTCCTGAGATAAAATGTAGCTGTGAATTGTCAGAAGGCCCTTCTTGCTACCACTACGACCTCACACCTATTTTTTTTTTACTAATGAATGTGGCTACGTTAAATGTCTAGGGTAATGATGTGTAATGTGTTGTGGTAGTTTTCAGACACACACACACAGATATTTACTAAGTCTAATAATATTAATAAAAGGTTATAATACACGGAACTAACTCAGTTGTGTAAAATTGTGATAGTAATTTTCTTACATTTATTTGTTCTGGACCAAGGTTTTATTTTGGCCAGAACATATGAAAGGTTTTAGAAATTATGAAAAATGCATGAATATTACATAATAAATGCAAGGTGTGTACATATATATGTTACTAGACTAGTTAATATTATTATTGGTTATAGTAGTAATCTATTGTGGGAGAACTTTTAATGGATGTGCTGTTGGGGTGGCCTCATCACTCCCTGTCTATGGCGATTACACATTGTCCAGTTAATTGATGGAATTTTTATGGGTGTGTTAGGAAATAAGTTGAGTTGGTGAACTCTCAGCAGACCAGGCGCTCACGTAACTTGAAGGTGTAGCTCTGGTGCTGAGATCTGGTGGCCCCACCTCTCCGTGCTTGGGGGCAATATCAGAAGTCTGGTGGCCCCACCTCTCCGTGCTTGGGGGCAATATCAGAAATATGGTGGCCCCACCTCTCCGTGCTTGGGGGCAATATCAGGCTGCTCTGACCAAATATTACTGCACGGGTCCACTCTGGTAAAATTCAACAACTCATTTGACACCGCATTGGTGCCAACTGAAACTCACAGCTCAGAATTATGAATATAGTACACAGTTAAATAAATGCTAGCAAAACTCAGCTGAGCTGCTGGCCTTATGATGGCGTCCCTCTAAATATTTCAATAGCTTCGGGGAATTACACCACTTAATAAGTCACTGTGTCTACAAGGACAGCTAATACTGAATGGCACAAAATGCGCGTCTGAGCGCCGATAATATCTTCATCTAGGGCCAATCACTGCCTTTTCTTTTTTCAAATTCAAATATCCTACCAAAAGTCATTTCAGTCAGATCTCAGTCAAGTATGCCTTATTGTCTGTTGGTCCGTCCGTCTCTACTTGCGTTTCACAAAAAAACACACTTGTTTTTTTGAACCAACCCTGCCTTCCCCTACACAATTCTGCCTTTAAAGTTATTTTTAGCCACAATTCACCATCCCACCCCGTCTCTTCATTCCACTAGATTTTAGCACTTGCGTCTTCAAGGCCACAACTTTTTGAAAATTAGTGACAGGTTTTATTTCAATGCAGACGTTCGCTGATATGAACAACACAGTCTTTTGTCAATATCTTTCTTATTATCTGTCCGTCTGTATAAATGAAAGCATATTATTTCACTGCTCAAGATGGGCCATCCGGCCAGCTAGGTTTTATATTCCTAACATTATTATTACGAAAAGTTACTTTTCAAATATTTTCTAGAATTTTCTGGAACGCGCTCATCACTGCATTCAAATAAACGGGCTAAGTTATAGCAAAAGCGTCCAATAAATGACTATGGCGTATAATATCCAAGGTCCCTTTTGTCGATTTCTTTACTTTATGTCAACTTGGGGGACGTGACTTTTTCCTCCTTTCCCCACCAATTTGCGTCCTTTTAGCATTGCTAGTTTCAAGCACGCGTTCAGTCAGATTTTTCCTTTTGATCGTTTTGCCTTCAAGTCTAACAATTTAATTTCCATGGCGGGTGATGACCCGCGGCGTGGGTAACAATTTAATTTCCATGGCGGGTGATGACCCGCGGCGTGGGCGATCATGTATTCTAGCAGCTTACGCATTAGTTTTTATCCCTACGTTGTATCATTGGAGATATTTTAACGTTGTATCATTGTTAATTTTGTGACAAGGAGTATGAACAGATAAGGTGACAGGATATCACCTTGTCTTACACCAGTGGTGGTCCTGAACTCTGACTTATGGTTTGCCATCCTCACATAATTTCTGCAAGACTTGTAGAAGCTCTGTATAGCACGAATCTGAGGTGCTGGAATGTTCTTCCTTGTCAAGCAGTCCCAAAGTTTGCTCCAAGGGACCTTGTCAAATGCCTTTTCCAGATCTAAGAAACAAAGATGCTTCTCACTCTTATACTTAAGAGCCTTTTCACTCAGCTGCCTGGGTGTGAAGATCAGGTCTTGAGTACTTCGGTTTGCTCGGTAGCCACATTGGACCTCATCCATTTGTGGCTCAGCCAGGCATCTGAGTCTCTGCTCCAGGATTCTAGAGTAGATTTTACTGGGGACACTGAGAAGGGCTATGCCTTTATGATTTCCACATTGTTGGTTGTCATCCTTTTTGTAAATGGGAGTTATGATGGCAATCTCCCAATCATGTATTTGCACCAACCATTCTCGCTGTGCTCCCATGTATTTAACCATTCTGGTGTTATACCATCATGCCCTGCTGCTTTGCCCATATTGATTTTCTGAAGTGCTGCCTTCAGTTCTTCCATCTTGATGCCATCCTCACCACCATTGGTTAACTCTTCTGTGCTAGTGGTTATCGTTTCTGATGCTTGACCTTGCTCACCATCAAGGAGTTCTGAGAAATATTCTTTCCATTACTTCCTTTGGGGCAGAAAGCATTTTGCCTTGCTTGTCCTTTATAAATTTAAGAGGGCACTGTTTGTCCTTCCCCTCATGGTCTTTAGGGTCTTGTAGAACAATTTCTGGTTTTCTTGCGCATCTTTTTCTGGCTTTTTTCCAAATTGTTCCCATGATTTCTGTTTTGCTGCTAGCACCTTGTTCTTTGCTTCTGCTCTGAATATCACATTCTCTGTTTTTCCTGCTGTGTTTTTAGCTCCTAAGATTTGTTTCCATGCCTTCTCTCTTATTTTCTCTTTAACTTCCTCTGTCCACCAAGGTGTCCTCTTTCTCTTCACTCCAAGTCTTCTCTTCACCCTAAGTCGGACTTCACCACATGCTTTTGCTGCAGCTGTCTTTGTGATATCCTTGAATATAAGCCAGAGGGTTTCCAGGTCATCGGGTTGTTTTTCTGCAATTCTCACTGCTGTAGCAATAAGCCCCTGATATCTGGTCTTAACTTCTGGTTCTTTCAGCTTGTAGGTCTTAATGCTCATTTCTACTGTTCATTTACTTAGCTTTTTGTGTGATGGTAGGCAATTACTGGACCGAGCAACTCTTTCAGTTGTTCTTTTATCTGTTAGCAGGTAGTGATCCCAGACATACTTGAATGAGCTCCTCCTAACAATGGTATAGTCGATCATTGATTTCTCATGCTTTGTTTGTTCACATCTAGTGTATGCATGTATGTGCTTATGGGGGAACTTTGTGTTTGTTATGATCAGGTTTTGCTCAGTGCAGAATCTAAGGAGTTGCATTCCATTGTCATTAAGTGCATCTTCTCCAAACCTTCCGATAACTCCACCCCATCCAGCATGGTCATTTCCAACTCTGACATTGAAATCTCAGAGCAGGATAATTTTATCCAGGCAGTCATCCACCGTCTTTTGAAGCAGCTCGAAGAATTCCTCCTTGACCTCTGCTCGCTCATCTGCTCACTCATCATTTGGCCCATACACAATAACTTGGTTAGACTATGGTTTCTCCTTTTAGCTTTAGCACCATAATGCGCTCCGAGACAAAGTTCCATCCCTTGATGCTGTCCTTTTGGTTTTTAGCCACTATACAAACCACACCCCCTTTGCTCTTTCAGATGTGGGGATTCCACTGTAGAGCAATTTGTCACCATCGAGATCCATAACTCCTTGTCCCTTTTTCTTTGTTTCCGTTAAAGCCAGAATTTCTAGTTTTGCTTTCCTCATCTCCTCCATCAGCTCCTCTTCTTTCCCATTTTTTTAATACTCCTTATATTCCATAAGTCGTAGTCCATTTCACTTAATTGCTTTTAGGATCAGTCCGGATTGTGTGTAATCAGGTTTTAAGGCAAACAGGTGATTGGCCTGTTGTGCCTTTGCAAGATGGAGGGGCTTTCTCCTTTTTCAACTGGGCTTGGGACCGGCCTAGGCATAGTTCCTTGCCATATGCAAATATTTTATGTTGACATTTGTGTGTCTTTGTCACTGTCTTTGTTGTAAGTTGGAGTAAATTTTAATTTCACAATTATTGTGTTTTTAATTGCTTTTCCATTTTAAAATCAAGCGTAAAATCGAGATTTTAGATTTTGTTAAAACAACTTTGTAGTGTAAATAAGCTGTCTCAGATAACTCACTGCTGCTTGAACAGTTTTAGAAATAAATCATTTTGAAAGTGACATTAATTTACGAGCAAGTTCACTATATTCACTGTCATCACATAATCAGTAATTTTTTTCTCTTCTTTTTAACACAGGATATTTCCACTACATGCCGTGAATATGTATTTAGAAATTTATCCATAGCAGGCACCTGAGATATCTAGTATAACAAATGACAATGTTAGCATCAGGCAAATATATCCATAGTGTTTGCTTGCGATCACTTCATCATAACACAGTATTGTGTTGGAGAACTGACCACCACTTAAGAAACATTACGTTTAATATCTGGAGGTGTTTTTCTACGAGAAAAGATTCCAGCTTAGTGAATGAGTCTCAGGGAGATTCCATTACACAGAGTGAAAAATCTGGAGATGTTGGAACATTTGTAAAGAAAGAAACCAAGCCAAAACTGACAGAGCCGCTGGCATCCAATTTTTTCCTTGGTAAATTAGATCCGGTAAGTTTCTGCATGATAACTGTGGGACCTATAATAGGGAGTGATTGGGAGGTGAGGTTTTTAAATAAAGGGTTTTCACCATATTTTATGGGATGCAAATGAATTCACACAGCTCTTACTTGAATTCCTAGGTTAGATCTCTAACCAAGATCTGGAAGCACCTCCACACGGTGCATCCTGGAAACAGGCAACCTTCATGCTGCCTGTCCAATGCTTCATGGGTTAGGTTGCCACATCATAGTTCCCCCTGTGGTGAAATGTGCTGTGAACCCAGCATTGCATACTTAGCTTGGGGGGAATCACTTGAGTCCCAGACTAAACTCCAGCTTTTACCTGGTGGCTGCATGCGGGAGGATCTAACAATTGATATATTATAGGCAAGAGGCACTGGGAAGTGGCTGTTTGCAAGATATGACTATTCCTCTGGAAAGTCTAGAGCCAGAGCACAGCATTTTAGCACCGCATTTTTGGAGAGCCCCCATGTACGGCAGGAAATGCATAGTATGTCATCCCTACCCCTTTTTTTCTGGTGTGAGGATCCTTTAAATGCATGCCAAGCTAGAATAAAATACCAGGGAAAGAAACTGGTGCTCATGACTCTAACTCAATAAGTTTTGGAATGGCAGGAAAACCACAGAAAAAGCCTAGATCTACAATATAGATATTGCCAAGGATTCTTCGAATTGCCATTTGCTGTGTAACAGTGACAAGCTGTAATTTCTAAAATATGTGCTAAAGAACATTCTAAAAGAAAATACAGCAAAAACATATTCCTTCAAACTTAAGGTTATTTTATTTGTGTATATATAGCCTATACATCAGTTATAATTATGACAGTGGTATTTATTTTACTTTTACAAGCATCATCATTAGCCTTAGGTCCCTGTGGAGCACATGCCTTCAAAACGTTCATGCCAAGCCTTCCTACACTGTGCCATCTGTTCAAGGTCTCCTCTATCTTCTTTATCCCTTTCCTGTTTGTCTCCATTTCCCTTCACCATGTGTTTTTAGGCCTCTCTCTGCCTCCCTTACCCTGCCTTGTAAAGCTATACTTAGACTGGCAAATATCAAGCTAATTGCTTTCAAAATCAGATGGTGTAGGACAGGGTCGCTAGCATGAAGTTGTAGAAGATTTATGTTCTTTAGAGCTGAAGGGGCTAATGATGATGATAAATGTGTATATATGAACAAATGTTGTGGCTGTTGATGCTAAGTTTGGTATGTTTGTTAAAATTTATCACATGAAGGCACTCTTATTCAACATTTCACCTGCAGGGCTCCATATAGTAAAGCTTAGCCTTGTAGAGAACATTGGCACCACATTCTGCTGTCAGTTTTAAAACATACCTTACGTGGTTTGCATATTTTGTCACAGAATGAACTATACTGTTAGCTTCAGGTACACTAAGTCATATCAAAAATTGAAAGAAAAAAAATAGCAGAAAATGTTAACTTAACGATGTTTTATCTTTTCCAGATTTTTCTAGTCTACCCGGAAGTCAGCAAAGAAGAACTAGAAAATGTGAATGAGCTTGTTGCACCCATTGAAAAATTTTATGAAAATCGTAAGTCAGAATTCAGACTTCTAACTGCTTAATGTGGTTTTTTTTTTGTTTTTTGTGTGCCACAGTGTGTCTTCTGTTCCATTATAGATGTGTGCTTTTATTCCCTGATGTTCATTTAATCTAATCTCATCAGTCTCTCCAGAATTATCCCTGGCATTATTTCATCTTTCTCCTTATAACATCCACTGCCATTCTTTTAAACACTTTTCCATGAATTCCAACATCATTCTCCTAAACAATTAATCTGGGATAATTCTTTATGATATTCCACCAGCAAGACAGTGTCCGCCTGCTTGCATCATCACTGTCTTGGGCAAACATTCTCCAAATTGAATAAACTTTTTCTATGACACATGTACACCTGATTGCATTGTCTTTTTCTATGACGTGTACGTACACCTGATTGCATCTTTTTATGTGACACATGTACACCTGATTGCATAATTATTTTCTAACATGTGAACACCTGATTGCATAATTGTTTTCTATGACACGTGAACACCTGATTGCATCATCTTTTTCTATGACACGTGTACACCTGATTGCAACATCTTTTTATGTGACGCGTGCACACCTGATTGCATCATCTTTTTCTGTGACACATGTACACCTGATTGCATTGTCACTATCTTTTGCAATCCATCTTCACAACAGTGCACTGCCTTTTGCTTTATCATTCCCTGTACTGTTGTCCCAGTCTTGATGTATGGATGCGATTCATGGGCAATGACTACAACCCACAAAAGCCAGATCCAGACCTCAGAAATGAGGTATCTGAGGAAGGTGGTTGAAGTAACAAGAAGAGACATGGTCCGCAACCAGACGATACGTCATGGCCCAAAAACCCAACCCCTGCAGACCCAAGTAGAACAGTCCTAACTGAGATGGTTTGGCCATGTCTGCAGAATGGGAGAAGATCTGCTACCACGGCAAGCATGGGAAACTAAGAGCCTATGGTGCTCTCTCTGACAAACCTCTACACCTCACAGTAGAAAAGGAATGTAAGTAAGTAAGTATTCCCTGTACTGTCTTGATCCATCATCTACTGATGTTTTTGTATGTAATGATTTGATGGATTAATCTATCTCCAAGAAGCTAAGTAATTGCTACCATTCTCTTATTGTAACATCTCATATAATAAAAATTTGAAAGTTATATCTTTCTGTGGTTACAGTTGATTCTGCAGCGATAGACCGGAATGGCAAGATTCCAGATGATGTTTTACAGCAAGTAAAAGACTTAGGACTGTTTGGGTTATTGATTCCAGAGGAATATGGTACAGCTGTTTTTCTTTTCACAAATATAGTTTAGTTTTACAAGTGCAATGTGTAGTACCTATCAGTTGTGATACCAGAGCTGAGCAAACCTAACAACACAAAGTTTATAATAACACCTTGATGGAACAGATGTTGTATAAATAAATGTCTGTGAATATGAAAGTTGCTGTAACTATGATTATAATTGTTGTATGTAACACACGCCTTGTTATAAGACATAACATTTGTAAATGTTATAAAACTAACTGAGAGTAGTAGTCTTTCTTTATTCTTATGTCTTATCTCATGTTTTTCCTTATCATTGTTATCTGTCTCATTTTGCTTTTCTAATCATTACATCTTTCATAGTTTCTTTCCTTATATCTGTCTGATTTTCTTTCCTGATAATTCTTAAGTCTGTCTTAATTTCTTTCCTGATAGTTCTTAAGTCTGTCTTAATTTCTTTCCTTTCTGTGCTTGCGTCTGTCTCAGTTTCTTTCCTTATCATTTATATATATACTTGTCTCAGTTTCTTTCCTCCTTATGTTTTTCCTTCTCCTCTTCCTCACAAAGAAAATCGTGGCAGACAACAAGGAAAAAGCAGATATGTTTATCAAATATTATACCAAAAGTCAGTACAACCAGTCACATAAAACCGTTAGACAAAATAATTAAGAACATAACAAAAAAACACCACAAAGAACTGCCTGAGCAAGCATTTCACTGTTTGAAACTGAATACATCATCCATGAAATGAATCACATAGTACAACAATTAAAAACCAAGAAAGCTGCAGGACAAGACAATATTACTAATGAACAGCAATTAGTTTAAACATGATGGTATTGCCAGCCCCAGGCACAACCTCATCTTAGTTTCCTCTCATGACATGTCTGTGAGAGCAATAGTGCAATTCTTTCTTTGCCTCACTCTGACCCTGGGAACTACATGGGGCATCAGGCTACAGCAGTACAGATTAATGTTCCATTGTCAGGCTGACACGTTACCATTGCTGGCCCTGGAACAACCACAGCGAGCATTGACATTCAGGACAGGAAGTTTATGTACCACACAATCTTTACTTTCATAACCACCTGAAATTGGTTGAGTGGATAAAACCAGGAGTGAGGAGACAGTTTAGTAATTGCAAACCAGGTGGAGTGGGTTCAATTCTAAGTGCAAGAAAACAACAGGAAAATGATACCCAAGAAGACAAGAAGGACCAAAGCACTTTTCTGACACTGGCACTTGCTTCTGATGATCAAATTATCTCGTCGTGTGATGTTGCATATAGAGTTTCCTGTTACCATTTTGCCTGTTAAATGTAGTGGTACATTTTTTTAAATGATGCAGGTGGACTAAATCTTAGTGCTGTAGAATATGCTCGAGTGAATGAAGTGACAGGACGAGATGGAGCTATTGCTGTAACACTTGCTGCTCATCAATCCATTGGATTGAAGGTAACAACCAGTCACTTACTGCACTTTTTCTCTTCACACATGCTGATCTGTCATGGAGTGAAGCAGTTGATGTTTTTTGTTTCTTGTGCTAAATTCATTACTTTGGTTGTGTTTCACCATTTTTCTTCAGGAGTTCCTAAACATTGTCTGTCCACATTCTGCTCAGGCAAAATGTGCGCAGAATTGATTCAGAAAATGTTAAATAGGTTTGCAAGGTAAATCCAGAAATTACAAGTAAATAGGTGTTTGCATTTGATAAAACAAATTACAGGTCAATAGATGTGCAGATCTGAATTGTCTACTAATTGTCCATAGCTCACATCCAAATGTCAGTACTGGCTCTACATAACACTAAAAAAATCTTTTCTTCTTTTCTTCAGTTGACTAAGGTTTGTTGCATAAAAATAAGTAAGAATGCAATTTTATTCCAAAAAATTAAAAGTTTGAAAATTTGACAGCAAGAAAAATATATACAAATATTTTTGGCTGAGAGTGTCGGTGGCGTTGGTCCATCATGTAAGAGCAGGAAAAAAATTTATTGCTTTTTATTATGTAGTTATCATCATCATTATTTTCCTTTTTGATCCTTATGAAGCATGGAACCACCACTGTAGGTGGTCTCTTTGTTTCTGTAGGAATGTGTTTGACATGATGAGGTTGCCATCACATAATGCACAATATTATGTTAGTCACCTTGTATGACATACCTGAGTGTACAGTAGTCCTATTATGTCTTATCTCATCAGCGACCCCCCCAAGAACTACATGGGACTTTGTTAACTAGTAGCATGTGTTTTATGTGTGTTTGTTTTTTCAACAATAGGCTATTCTTATTGCTGGAACAGATGAGCAGAAGAAGAAATATTTGCCCAAGCTTGCAACAGGAGAGCATGTCGCAGCTTTTTGTTTGACAGAACCATCAAGGTATGTTCACAGGGTATCTACTTATTGTGTTGTAACACACTGATGTGTTGCAAGTCACCATCAGGTGTGTAGCTAAAAAAGTTATATTTTATTAATTATATTTCATTAAGAGCTATAAAAGTGTGAAGTTCCATAATGTATTATAATTTTTTTTAACACATCATGGTTTCTTCAACAAGATTAAACACCCACATAATCATTCATGACACATTTAAATGTCATTAACTGATTTAAGATTAACTTAAATAATTGCAATATTATCTCAGCACACCCAAAAATTAGCAAATATGCTCTACCTATAAATATGCTTTAACTTCCATTCAATGGTAGAAAAAGGGAGATAATCCGTCCAAATACAGTAGAACTCCATTTATCCGAACCCCATGGGACCGAGCATCGTTCGGATAATCAAATGTTCGGATAATTGGATTACATAATGTATCGAGTACATGTACACATATTTCTAAAAATAATTAACCATCACAAGGAAAATACACTATAAAACATATTTACTTGTACTGTAATAATAATACCCACACTGTATTAGATCACTGTATCACCAAAATCTTTTATTACACTGCAGTGCATGTACTACTTCTATTAATTATTTTTGTTAAGAAAGAGAAATGTTTTCAAAATAACATTACAAACGATTCAAACCAGGCGCAACTTACGTATACATGTACTTGCACAGATGTAGCCCAGTATTTAAAATAATGAGGAATCCTCTTTTGCACCAAACTGGATAGTCTCCTTTTGGCTGCTAAGTCCCGCATTCTCTTCAACAGCAGAAGCTGTGTAGGACAGCTGTCATCTTCTTGCTCGTACCAAGCCATCGCTGTTTCTAGTGCTATAAAGGCCTCTTCAGGACTTGGTCGACGTTTTGGTTTTTCTTCATAATCTACAAGTACATCGTGTACTTCTGAGGAGTCTTCATCATCGGTCACTACATGTATTTGGTTTTCTTCTTGCACAAAAGACAAAATTTCTTCGTCATTCAAAAACTGAAAACCAGAATCATTATCATCTTCTAGCCACATGTGTGCATCATCTTTGTCACAGTCCGAAAATCCGGGCATTGCTTGAAACAGCTCCACAACTTCATTTATACAAACATCATTTGTGTCCACTGCAGTAGTTTCATTTCCTCCTTTTTTCCCAAGCAATCTATTCCAAGCCTTGTTGAGATTATCTTGTGACAGGGTGGTCCAAGCATCAGCTTACATATAGCAGCAGTCTTTGAGATTAAGCTTTTTTTTGAAAACGCCACCACACTTTCTTCATCTTCAGCCAACAATAAACGACGCAGGACTTCCTTCTTGTACATCTTTTTAAGCTTTGCTATAACACCCTGATCCATTGGTTGAATCAGTGCTGTTACATTGGGAAGCAGAAAAATTACTTTAAAATTTGCATCAACTGCATTCAATGTATCCGTCTCTGGATGAGATGGTGCATTGTCCAGTAGAAGAATTACTTTTCCAGTTTTCTTTTCTTGTTCTTTCAACCTCTTCACATTTGGGATGAACTGATTTGTATACCAATCAAGAAATATTTCACTATTCATCCAAGCACTCTTCTGTGCTTTGTAGCACAATGGGAGACATGTCACATTCTTTAAACAACGTGTTTTTTTTGGCTTTGCCGATCATTAGCACCGGTAAACGATGACTTCCACTGGCATTCGCGGCTACCAAAATTGTTACTCTCTCTTTGCACTTTTTAAACCCAGGGGCAGCTGCTTCGCGCTGAGATGCAAGTGATTTTTGAGGCAATGATTTCCAGTATAAGCCAGTCTCATCGGCATTATACACATCATCGAGTAAATAACCTTCTTCTTCCAAAAAAGCCAAGAATGTTTCTTTAAAATTTTCAGCGGCAGTTGCATCGCTAGATGAAGATTCCCCTTGAATCTCCAATTCTCGTATGCCATGACGAGATTTAAAGTTTCTTAACCATCCCTGGCTAACCTTAAAGTCAGGAGGACCGTCAAGTTGACTGTTGAACTGAAGTGCCTTTTCACACAATAGAGAGCCAGAGATAGGTTCCCCTTTGCTTCTTCTTTGCACAAACCATATATACAAAGCCTCTTCCAATTTCAAATCTTTCGCATTTCTCATGGTTTTATGTTTCTTCGACCCATTTTCACTATCCAATTTCGATGCAAAACTCATAATTTTATCCTTGTTACTTTTGATGTCAGAGACGGTAGCTTTCTCAACATTGAAAATCCTCGCAAATGAAGACACAGTTTCACCTTTTCCTAGTCTCTTGATAATTTCTGTTTTCGTTTCAATTGACAAAACATTGCGGTTCCTTTTATATGCTTTAGGCCTACTGGAAGATGCCAGGTCGCACAGAGAAATACGTGTACACCAAAATTATTCTGCTGTAGTAGCAGACACAATTATTTTAAGTTGAACTGTCTGTTTAGCCAGTGTTCTGCCTAGAACTCACACGTACACTGGATTGGTAAACCAGATATTAACGGACTTTATGATCTAACTGACTTCATGTACGTAAGCGACCGTCCATTAGCCCATCTCATTGTCTACAAATTGTTCGCACACATTTGAAGCTTGCCGCATCAAAAGATTCAGAACTGTAGTCTAACGTGACTGGTGGAGACTGATTTTTTTTTTTTTTCTGGAAAAAGTGTTCGGATAATTGGATGTTCGGATAATTGGGGTTCGGATAAATGGAGTTCTACTGTAGATAATAGTCCGTAATGACACTCAAGGCAGATATGTATCTAACAAATGCATATAATACTCAGTTTTACTAGCTAAGTCATAAAATGCATACACAACACCCAAAAGATCAGTTATACTAGGGAATAATAACCGTCAAAAATAACAAATACTTGTAATAGAATGTATCTGCTAATCAATGTAATTATATATATCTCACTCACCCACTCGGCTGTACTTTTGCAAAAGAAAAGCTTATGCCTATGGCTGCTTTTGCTGCGAGATGGGTTCTTTCGTGACCAACGTTTTTGGATTGCAGTATGTGGTCTGGTTAGTTCTAAGGCTAAATACCAAGAACAGCGAATTCCCATTTTACTGGAGACAGATTTATGTGAGCCCACACACCCATTTTCCTGGACCATTTCCCAGTATTCCATTAATTACCTTATGAACACTCTTTTCATTTGAATTCTGCCTCAGGGAGATACATTACTTTACCGTGTGAAAACTCATTACATTCTTTACTACCGCAAAGATAGTCATTGTATCTATTACACCCCATTAATGACTGCGAGACTCCAGCAACCTGTTCTAGGCAAACAGTTTGCACAAGTGAGTAACAATGATCCTATCATCCAATTTTCGGGTGACAGCAACTGGAATGTGTGTGTAGGGAAGATTTAATGAACACACATTTATACGATTACAAGGTAGGTTGATAAAGAGAAAAATAGCTCTCCTTACAGTTAGTTTGCTCAGTATCTGATATTCTCATATTAAGATCATCATTTCCATTTTCTTTACTTTTGGAACATGGAGTCCAGCGCTACTGGCCTCCTTGCAGGAAGCCTGCAAGAATCATTTATGTATGTTTGAGTTGGTGTTTTATGTGATGAGGTTGCTTGACCAGGTCACACCCTGATATTAATCTTCTTGTGCATCCTTCTCTGAGGCAGCAGTAGTTCTCGTCTTTCTTTGTCTCCCTAGAGGCCCCTAGAAACTATTGTCATATTAAGTTGGCTAGGCCCCTAGAAACTATTGTCATATTAAGTTGGCTAGGCTGAGTCAGTTGTTTGTGTCTGATAATCTCATAATGTGAATGTGATAATCTCACAGTGGCAGTGATGCTGCATCCGTCCAGACAAAAGCAACCCTGTCAGATGATGGAAAAACATGGCATATAACAGGAGGGAAATTGTGGATCTCCAATGGGGGCATTGCTGATGTCTTTACTGTGTTTGCTAAAACAGATGTTACAACTCCAGAGGTAAGTCATAGTTTGACATTGCTATCTCAGTCATTTGCTAAAATAGATGCCACTTCTTCGGAGAAGCTGACTCTTCAGTATGATCTTCTGCTTCATGTCAGACAGACAACAGCATCTGCATTTGCTCATTTGCTTTGTCCTGCTTCATGTCAACTGGTTTAATGAATTGTTTATACTTTTGCGTTGCATTTATTCATATCTTTAATGACATTAATTATTTCATTAGTTTGTATAAATAGTTTAACAAGATAAGTAGGCAAACAGTGTTCATTCATTTTGAAATAAATTTAGATATAAATTTTTCTTGTCAGAGTCAAGCAGCTTCTACTGTTTTATAATCAGCAGCCATAGAAAAGCATTTTCCTTCAATATTTTTCTGTAGGGTGAGACAGTACAAAAAGTGACAGCTTTCATTGTGGAGAGAGGTTTTGGAGGGGTGACGAGTGGAAAGCCAGAAGAAAAACTTGGAATTCGAGGGTCTAATAGTAAGTCTGATTATTTCTTGAATACTTGAGTTTTAAGGAGCTCTTAGTCTTACAACAAATCCATTGGTTCCATCTCAGAGGCCAGCAAGCTCTTGAACACAATTTTGGTGCCATTGGTTTGTAACAGATAATGTTTGTTTCTGTATATCAGTGATTCTTCTTCTTCTTCTTCCGTCCTTAGCCAAAGACCGACCAAGCAGTCAGAGGCCATCACGCCTTGTGGCGTCTTAAGGGCAACAGCAGATTGATTTTCTCTGTTGTAGTTTCCCATCACGCCTAGCGGCGTCTTTAGGGCAACAACAAATAGATCCATCTGCCGTTGTTTCCGTAATCGGTGTGACAAGCCAACGGGTGATCAGCCCATTGGGCATATCAGTGATTGATAGCACTATATTGCTGTTCTTTTGAACATAAGTGTGGTGGTTTTAATTAAAAATAGTTACTTGCCAAATTAGTTTCTGAATGCTGTAGCTGTAGTGCCAGTAAATGAGCATGTTTTTTTCCTACAAGCTTCCAATTGACAGTGTTTGTCTGTTTGTATCTTCCAGCCACTGAGGTACATTTTGACAACACTCCGGTGCCAGCAGAAAATGTTATTGGTGAAGTTGGTGAAGGTTTCAAGGTTAGAGTTTGTATTTCTGTAGATTTCTTGTCTTTATTCCATAATGTGATAATGTCATCAAATTTTGATTTGAATATTTTTGTTTGCTATTAAAGTAATTTGACTAAGCAGTTAGAGCAGTTTTCTTTTGCTGGAGACAATTACTGGGTTCTGAAATCAAAACCTGGTAGAGTCATGCTCCAGTCTACCCAGCTTTAAATGGTTACCTGACTGTGCTCTTGAGTTAAGGATGGAAAAGGCAGCTCAAGTTTTAAAAAGCTGGACCTAGTATGGTGAGGTTTGTAACACTTCAACCCATATGGCAATATGGTGAATCTCTACACTGAATAGTAGGCAGCTTTTAAATTTTGATGGGGTTAGGATAACTTTTTTCTTACAGATGACAAAACAGTTCACAACTGAAAAGTGATGAATGATCTTGATGATTGACTTCACCCTGACAGCAGTAGCAAATAAACATTGAACTTTATTTACATACAGTAAAAGATATGAAATGATGCGCCCAACCTTCCCATGAGGTTGGCCAACTTGTACAGCGCAATTTTCGTAGATGAAAAATTCATTTGATGCTCTCTATCACTCTCGTTGTCTTAGTACCTCTACCTGTCTATCGTGGTTAGGGTGGTCACGGCTTGAAAACTACTGCTGTTACTATTTTTCTGACTTGTCTACTACTCTGCGCTACCAGTACTAGATTCATAAATGTTCAACGTACCTGGTTTGTTTTGAAAACACATATTTTCCTGTACTGGCAACACTGGCATTGTTGTCCACAGAATAAATATAACCAACTGTCATAGTGGCGTACAAGCGATTGAGTGTCTGAATGATAGTTATTTCTTTTCTGTGAGCACAGAATCAACCAAAATCACTTTGGCTTATCACTCGATAAAACTCTCAATTGCGCTTGCCACTTCATTGTCATTTAAACATTTGGGAGAATGCCCAAAACTAACAATGCTACTGCGTTTCGACTCTGACTGATTTAATTTTAACCTTCGATTTACCACTACGACTATTTCCGAACCTTCTAGAACAAAACTGTCTCACCACTATTCACCCGAACCTGTGAAATTACATTCTGTAAACTGAGTTCAGTTAACAAAACAAAAACAAAACTAGACTCAGCACTTTTCTCTCAAGGGACGTAAAACACTACTCCAGACCCTTCCTGAATGTATTATGGATTGTTTCCCTTTGACTACAAAACTGATTTTAATTATAAAAGTCGATCTCATAACAATATAATTTCACCCAAATTTCTGTTACTAACACTACCTGTTACCTATATTTTGTTACATAAACCATTGCTGAAAGATGACAAACTTGTGTGCTTCTTGTCAGATTGCCATGCGTGTCCTAAACACTGGACGATTCAGTATGGGCAGCAGTGGGGCTGGTGTTCTCAAACATCTTATTGGTAAGCTTTGTTGTGAGGTGGCTAATTTCTAGCACGTATGCGTAAACATTTTAGACACTAAAGGGTTTAAACAAATAAGTCACAGAATTGTTTGGACTCAGTCCACCTACAGTAAACAGTACATATCACATCTGTGTAGGGAGGGGGAGAGGGGGGTGTGTGTCTTAGGAGACCAAGAAAGAAATAGGTGTGCTGGTTCCTCAGGTATATCATGTGGCTGGCAACCTCATCATGTCAAACTTCTTCTTTCGTTCGCTTGAACTATATTGTCTATATCTGCAATGTTGTTATCATGTCAAACACAGTTGCTACAAGAAACCACAGCCACACAAGTGTATTGGTGCAGGCTTCCTGCTAGGGGACCAGCTGTAGTGGTGACCTCATGCTCCAACATTGGTGCAGGCTTTCTGCTAGGGGACCAGCTGTAGTGGTGACCTCATGCTTCAACATTGGTGCAGGCTTTCTGCTAAAGGACGAGCTGAAGTGGTGACCTCATACTCCAACATTGGTGCAGGCTTCCTGCTAGGGGACCAGCTGTAGTGGTGACCTCATGCTCCAACATTGGTGCAGGCTTCCTGCTAAAGGATGAGCTGAAGTGGTGACCTCATGCTCCAACATTGGTGCAGGCTTCCTGCTAGGGGACCAGCTGTAGTGGTGACCTCATGCTTCAACATTGGTGCAGGCTTTCTGCTAAAGGACGAGCTGAAGTGGTGACCTCATACTCCAACATTGGTGCAGGCTTCCTGCTAAAACTGAAGTGGGACATTTCATGCTGGTGAGGGCTTCCTGCTCAGCTGAAGTGGTGACCTCATGCTCCAACATTGGTGCAGGCTTCCTGCTAAAGGACAAGCTGAAGTGGTGACCTCATACTCCAACATTGGTGCAGGCTTCCTGCTAAAGGACGAGCTGAAGTGGTGACCTCATACTCCAACATTGGTGCAGGCTTCCTGCTAAAGGATGAGCTGAAGTGGTGACCTCATGCTCCAACATTGGTGCAGGCTTCCTGCTAAAGGACGAGCTGAAGTGGTGACCTCATACTCCAACATTGGTGCAGGCTTCCTGCTAAAGGATGAGCTGAAGTGGTGACCTCATGCTCCAAATGATTTTGATGATATATATATAAGATTTATTATTGTTGTCATATCTGTGATATGACAACATCTCTAACTGTTTGGCTTATCAGATTTTGAGAATAAATTTGGAGACTTTTAACTTGTGTAAAAGTTACGTTGCGTAGGCATCCTGCTCTTCGCGAGCGCAGGATTTGACACCCTGCCTTCAAAATACAGCATACCGCAGGAAGTGGGTGTCTGGGACTACTGTATGTCATGTTTACATCCATGTACCCTGCTGTATCAGGGCGCGGAAATGTAACGGTCGAGCGAAGGTTTAGTAGGGTAACTATGAAGATTTTTGTTTACGAGCCATGTCATGTCCCTACCATGTCTCCACCTCATCTCCTTCTGCACCTGCTAACTCGAAAGTTGTGGAACCACGATTAACGCTCTTTTGCAATGCAGCATTTGGGAGGCAGGGCTTAGCCTCTGAAAAGTGTGAATAGCGCCCCACATTTCTGCCTACGCAATGCTACCCAGATTCTTCAGCATACGGTAAATCTCTCAAAAATTGATCTTAAATATTTGAGGGCACTGACCCTTTCAGAAAAATCATATGATGCTGACATTTAAATTAATTTTCTTTAAATTGGACATATGACATACTGACTTCAGACATTTGTCACTACATTTTCTTATTTTAATAAATACAATTATTATTATTTTTTTTTTGGTCATTAAAAAGGTCCTAAGTTGTTGGTTCTTGTGATAACAATAGCTCAGTGTATCAAAATGTTGGCATGTTACTAGTCATGTGAAATGAATGCTGATTTATTCAGAATGATGGTAGCTGAACTTGCATGAAGCGTTAATTAAACTGAGGTCACAGCAGTGTTAATGATTGAAGTGGGGGTGGTATTGCTAAGTGCCACCCACTGATCCATAATTATCACTGTGGCTGTGCTCCTGGGGGAGCTGAGGGCAGTGATGATGACTGTGACTAACATTAATATGATGAGATTGCTTGCTGTCAGCACAACTGGCATTGTATGACAATATTCATAGACAACACTGCTCCTGTCCTTGGCTCCTTAGTGTCAGACACTGTGATTCACGTTGTACGATTGCCTTGCCATAACAGGCCTAGAATATTTAATCAAACATTCACAAAGTAGTCGTAGACAGTATTGCCACTGTGAATTTTGAAGAAAAAATATATATAGATGATACCCTTAGAAAATAAACTTAGATGTTGAAAAATGCACTGTCTCAATAAAGTTCATGTGCATTTTATGATTTATGGGTATGTAATGTGGCATGTAACTTCAGAATGAGTGGCAGAAATAAGGCTATCATTATGTATTGAAGACAATATTTACAAACAGCTCTATGTCTCGAAACAGAATATTCACCATATTCAAGGAAAAGCACTAATCCTTCCAACATTTTTTTTCTTAAAGGAAAAATATTGTGTTCAACGTCTAGGTTGTAGTTGTGATATATAGTGAACAATCATATATTAATTTTTGTTCTTGTTACTTACTGTTTTACTATATTGTGCAGTTCTCTACATCTGTCCTAAATTCTTGTATTTTGTCAATTTTTCAAGAAATCTTTTGTGAGAGCGTCTGATTGGCAGATTGATTATTGCCATTGCACTTGGGCAGCAACCCCAAAGGGAGCACAGTCCTTTGATGATAAAAAACACAACAAAATCACAAAGTAAATGGGTTAATAGCTTGTAAAGATGCTGGATTCAAGTCCCACCAGATTATTGTTGAACAGTGAATCGACATGTGCATGGACAACTCATTTGTTGTCCTGCAGGGAACATCTTCCAAAAGTGTGTTAGAGTGGAACTTCTATATGAACAGGTCTGCATTTTTTATACTTTAGGCCAATTTAGGATTAAGGGCAATTCCCAAAGGTGCTCAGTCTGCCACAGTATATGTCAAAGAGTGTGAATGCTAACTGCTCCTGTAGCTCACTGGTCCACATTAAACCTGAATAAACAGGTTCTTCATTTTTTTTTTAAACACAACCAAAATCACAAGCAGCTTTTTACCAAGATTTAGTTCGGGTGTATCTGAAAATTTGGGACTTAAATGGGTTCATAGCTCTGCTTTTAAATTGGGGAAGGTACAGGCAGTGAGGAAGGAAACTGGTCACCCCATCTTATAAAGGCTGTCAACTCAAGGTTCCCAACATACTCGTTCGCCTTCAAAACTATGTGTCCAACTCCAAGGTTCCCAACATCGTTCGCCTTCAAACTCATTTAATGCTACGGCCGTTTCGGCAATCCACATGGTGACCATGGGACTCTCCCAACATTCTTTTGTGGTGTCCTAAAGGCAGTCAAACTCAAGGTTCACAACATCTTCCATATGTAGTTAGAGTGGAACAACTCGTTCGCCTTACTTATATGACAAGGTCTCAAGGTTCCCAACATCTCGTTTCGCACTTTTTTTGACTCTAATAAACTTTATGGCCAATTAGGCAGTCAACCGATTCCCAACTTCCACAATTATGACTCTGTTTCTATACGGCCTTCAAACTTAGCCTATTGATATCAATTTATTTTTTATATGACTCTAATAAAGGGTTTACTTATCCGTTGAAACATTTAACTAAAGGCAGTTTTCAGTATCTCGTTCTCCTTCAGAATTAAAAACTTTCCCAACTTGCCTTCAAACTTTCCACATTTTATACCTTGGAAGACTTCCAGACTCTTAATAAAAAAAAAAAACTTACAAAAAAAGACTTTAGTCAATCTGAATCTCGATCGCCTATCAAAAAAAAACATAGAAACAGGATGACTTCCACATTTATTGACTCAATAACAACTCAAGTTCCAACATCCTCGTTGATCTAGGTGCGAAAACAGGTTCCCAACAATCTCGTTCGCCTTCAAACTTCCAGTGACATCTCTGGACTTCCAATTTTATGACTCTAATAAAGGAGGCTTTCACATCTCGTTCCTCAAACTTCCCCACTTTGAGGGTGATGTTGGCAGATCATGGACTCAATTCACAGTAGTCCAACAAGGTTCCCCAAACCTGAATAGTTTATGACTTAATAAAGGCAGTTGTTCTTATCTCGTTTATCTTTTTCCACAATTATGAAAAAAAGGCAGTAGACTTTTTTAAGACTTCCACATTTTATCTAGTAGTTGTTTTCCCAACACTTTTCGCCAGGTTTCCACATTTATGCAGCTGAGCAAATGCAAACAAAAACAAGAACTTCTTAAAAGGGGCAGTAGTCAACTCAAGGTTCCCAAACATCTCGTTCACCTTCAAATTGACATTTATGACTCTAATCATTCAGGCAGGTCAACTCAAGGTTCCCAACATCTCGTTAGCCTTCAAACTTCCAGATTTATGACTCTAATAAAGCAGTATGGTCAACTGTTCCCAACATCCTCGTTCGCCTTCAAGTCTTAGTAGTCAACTCAAGGTTCCCGACATCTCGCCCAAACAGTTTATTCGTTGACAGAAGTCAAGGTTGTTGCGACATATCGCTACTCCGTTTTCATTTCTGTAGGTTGGGCAGTACTGCAGCAGGTGTTCGACTGTCATCGGGCTGGTACCGCAGGTGCAGAGATCTGTTGCACCAATTTTGTATTTGTGGTATAGATGGTATCTCAATCTGTTGTGTCCAGTGCGTAGCCGAAAAATGATGACCTGTTCTTTCCTGGATAGTTGATGATATGCATCATTTTTCAAATGGCCAGGGTGCTCTCTTTCCCATTTGGACTTGAATGTAGCCTTTATAGTAGTCTTTGCCATTGCGTAAGTTGTCTCTATATCATTTTGTTGTAAGGCACCTCCTTCCTTAGCAAGTTTGTCTGCCTCCTCATTTCCTGGTATGTTGCAATGGGCTGGTATCCACTGGATTGTGCACTTGTTGAAGCATTTGGCCAGTCTTTCAAGGGAGATTATCAGATCTTTCAATCCTTTAGCTTGGTGGCTCTTCAGCGCTGTTATTACTGAGAGGGCATCTGTAAAGATTACTATCTGTTTTTCTGCCTGTGCTTTGCATTCAATAAGAGTTTCCGCTGCCTGTTTCAGGGCTTTTGCTTCAGCACTGAAGTTATTGCAGTATTTGCCAGTGGCAATTGCCATAGAGTGGATTCTATTCTTTAATTTTATGAGGATGCCAGCACCCCCATTTTCAACTGCATTTTTTGCTGAACCATCAGTATATGCATGTGTCCAAAGCTTTGCTGGGAATTTTTGGTCAATATACTTGGTTGCTATACACTTTCTTTGTGTTTCTGCCTGTGTTCCCTTACTTTCAATGCCTGGAATATCAGATTTTAACTCAGGAAAGCATCTTATTTTCCACAGTGGGATAGTAGTGCTTGTTGGTATTTTCTTTGCAACTGAGCTTGCTAGCTTGGTATTTTTGCTAATTTTTTCTTTTGCTTGGGCCACAAAGTTAGATTGCTTGAGCCTGCCTCTTCCTAGCCTATTCATTCTTTGGAACATGGGGTGTCCTTCGAGTCTCTTAAATTTTTCGGCTTGTTGTAGGACTCTGCTGTCACATCTATCCTCCAATGACTGTAGCCCTATAATGTTTTCCATATGGTTGATTTTTGTGGACTTTATGGCCCCTGTTATAATACGTGCTGCTTGGTTTTGGAGTCTGTTTACTCTGTCAAAATTTGACGTTGCTGCCGTCGACCAAGCTGTGATGCCGTATTCCATAGCAGGTCTGACTCTGCCTGTGTACAGCTTTTTGAGGGTATTCTCATCAGCACCCCATGTGGTACAAGCTAACTTTTTCATGATGGCACATTATTTGATGTTTTATATATTGACTTCAGAAATGAATTTGACACAATTAATCCCACCATCTTGACACAAAAGTTGAAAACCTTTGTAATAGTAGGCCCTAATCCTTACTTACTTAGTCGTTCCTCTTCTACCCTGGGGTGTAGAGGTTTACCAGAGAGAGTGCCATACTATCCTATTGGCTGTCTTCCTCCTAGCCTGGTTCCAATCTAGTCCTTCAGAAATTGTCTAATTTTGTCTTCCCAGAGGACTATCGGTCGTCCTGGAGGTCTATATCCCTGGCTCTTGGTTTCTTATATTTGTCGTGGTAGCTGATCAGCCCTAGTCCATAAAATATGAAATCATTCCTGACAAATTGATAACAAGTAGTACTGTTACTCTACACCTCACATCTGGACTACTACTACAGAGTATGGGATGGTTGCACTGCACCTACCACAAAGTGATTGCACTCACTGCATAAAGAAGCAGTGTGACTAAATACCAGTGTTTGCACGATATTGAACACACACATAAGAAAAGAACCAGAGTGACGTTTCCCTCAAATATGGCTGATCTACAACTAAGTCAACAACAATATTCTGTTAAAACAATGTCCCCCTTTGACTCTAAGGTCATTGTTTCAAACCAGTAGAGAGAGGGGCTACAAAAATACATCAGTTGTGTCTACCCAAACACACATAAGAAAAGAATCAAAGTGACGTTTCCCTCAAACATGGCTGATCTACAACAGTTAACAGCAATATTCTGTTAAAACAATGTTCCCCCTTTGACTCTATGGTCATTGTTTCAAGCCAGTAGAGAGAAGGGCTATATATACATCAATTATGTCTGCCCAAACCTAGAATTGACCAGTACACACAGATCCTAGCCTACACTGCAGCTTGCCTTTGAAGCAGCCTTCAACACCATCAGAAAAAGCCTGCCTACCCAAAACTCCTTCATTAAGGCACTATTTAGTCATCTGCACTGATTAACTACTTCTATAACAGCAGCCTGTGCCAGTACATAACTCATCTACACATCAGCTTCACTTTTTCTCTTCCTTTTGTTCTAAGGTAATATACAAATTTATTACATTGACATGACAATTTTAATTTTTTAGTATTTGTTGTCTTCACATTCCATACCGCTCTAATTGAGCTCTATCAGTCCACTTCTTTTACATCTCCATCATTTGAACATTGAAATGGATATCGTGCCAGGAAATCATTCAAACACACATGAGCTGTCCACTCAGTCACTGTCATCAGATTTCTCTATTGTCCATGGTGAAATAATCTGTTGAAGTTAGTTGAAAATCTGCATCTAAAAGATGGCCCTTGCCCCACTGAACATAGACATATTTTCTGGCAGTGTAATCAAGGCATAAAAAACATGAAATTTAAGCTTTCAGAAACTTTTTTTCAGTTAGCAGGAAGTATTGAACTATTTTGTTTCTTTTTAAACCAATTTGTAGTCAGATATTTTTAACATTTTTAGTTTTAAATGTACCTATAAACTAAATGGGCATACTTCTGTGCCTCATGAATAAAATTGTAGTGTTTTGTTGTATATACATAGCTCAAAGGGGAGAAAGAGTCACATATCTGAGTACATCTTCCATTTGGAAATTTAAATTTGTATTCTGTTTTGAAGTTTCAGATTATGAATTCTTTCCAGTTTAATTTGTAGTTCACTCTGGTTATTACTTGTTTTTTTGTACTTTGGGTCTGTAGGAAAAGTTTGCCAAGATGGCTGTCACAGCTTATGCTATGGAGAGCATGACATACCTGACAGCAGGTGTCCTGGACACATATGATGATCCAGACATGTCTGTGGAGGCAGCTATGGTTAAGGTTATTTCATGGCCAATTTTTGTTTGTTTGTTTAAGTTTGTTTTTTAAAGCTGAATTAAGGAGAGGGTCAGAGTGAATGTCATCCCATGAGCAAAATGTTGTACCAGGACTAATTTTTATTTGTTCTTTCTTTGTAGCAGAAGTGCATTTTAAAAAATTTGCATTTGCAGCATTTTCTTCAGTGCCATACTGAGTGACACACACGATTATGTTTGTCCACAACTTCTTATCCCTGGGGCTCGTTGTTAATGTTGTTGTTGACTATCTTCCATGCTGTGATGTTAAACTGTCTTGTATCTTCTCTTGCTGTCATCTCCAATTGAGTTGTCACAGTGTAGCGTAACTTTCTTATTTTCTTAACTTGCTGTAAAAATGTAGGACTGCTTCCTTCTGATATGTGTAATAATTCTCTTTTGTAGACTGGCTTCTTTCAGAACATCCTTATTATTCTGTTTTTACTGTCCACGTTATTCTTCACATCCATCTGTAAAACAACATTTCTGTGGCCTCATGTTTGTTGAATGATTGTCTGATCATATGAAACTCTATTCTTTGGTGCTTGGCCACTGACTATCAAAACAATCAGCGACTATCACTCCTGGTGGTGTCTCATAGGGCAGCAACAAATTGTCTCCACTTTGCTCGGTCAACAGCCATCCTTCATGTGGTGCCCCAGCTCTGGTTCATGCTCTGCCTCCACTGTTCTCTGCCAAGTGCCTTTTGGCCGTCCTTGCTCTCGCTTTCCTTCTGGAGTCTATAGCATGGCAGTTCTGGTGATGGTGTCAGGGTCTCTTCTGAGGATGTGGCTAACCCAGTTTCAGCGTCTACCCACTATGATGGTGCTCACGTCTTCTTAATGGCTCCGAGTTAGCAATTCTTGGTTGGTGATGGTATTCAGCCAGAAAATTAGAAGAATTTTCCATAGGCAGGTTGTGTGGAAAGAGGACAATTTGGACATTTCAGAAACTTTTCTGTTACTCTCCAACATCCTGCACCATACCAAAATTACTCATCTCACATATGTTTTTAATGTAGTGTTTGTACTATACTGGGAGGATTTCCAGATGTTGTTTAGGTTGGCGAAGGCTATTCTGTCTTTATTCATTCAGCTACTGATGTCTTTACTTGTTCCACCATCTGGTGTTACTATGCTTGTTTCACCATCTGGTGTTACTATACTTGTTTCACCATCTGGTGTTACTATGCTTGTTTCACCATCTGGTGTTACTATGCTTTCTAAGTATGTCAATGTGTTGGTATTTTCTAGCTCTTGGTCCCTTATTTTCATTGGTGCAGGATTTCTTACATTTAGGTCATTACTTCCGTCTTCTTGAGATACATTTTTAGTCCCACCTGTTGGCTATTTTTATTCATTCTGTCTGTATTTTTTCTTGGATGTGTTGAAGTGAGTGTGCAAATAGTGCAGTGTCATCTGCATATTCTAGATCCACCAGTATAGAGAATGCTGTCCATCTTATTCCCCCAGGGACATCTGCTGTTGTCTAGCGCATCACCCAGTCTATGATAGTTAAAAACAGAGCGCACACCTATTTTCACCTCAAAAGTTAGGTTGCTCTGCCCAGCACTGCATGTGACATTAGCATACAGGCTTTTAATGACGGAGACCATGCACTTAGGAATTCCATACGCCCTCAGTATTTTCCATAGGCTGTATCTGTGTATACTGTCATATGCCTTTTCAAAGTCAACAAAGGTTATATACAGCTGCCTTTGCTCTATTATGTTCCTGAGGGTGAATAAGTGATCTGCACGTTGTCTGTTTCTTCTGAATCCTGCCTGTTCCTTCCTCACTTTATGGTCTAGTGCTCTTGAAATTCTTTGAATAATTATTCTGCCCAATATTTTGCTGCGAACTGATATGAGAGTAATTCTTCTCCGGTGTTTGCCGTCAGTGAGGTCAACTTTCTTTGACAATTTAACAGTTCCTTTGTTCCACTCCTTTGGTATTGTCTCAGTTTTCCAGATTTGTGCAAATAGTGGTTCTAGTAGCTGCTGCTAATACAGGATCTGTTTTAAATAGCTCATAAACCTCTATACAGAGCATAAAGGTAAAAGGGCCCCATAGAAGATACTGCTGTAGGGGAGTGGAGTGTTAGAGACTTCACCATCCTAGGTCGAGCTTTGTGAGGTGACCATTCCCCTTTCTCACTACCGTTACCTTCCCTAACTGACGAACAGAGTCAGGTACCCATTTACAGCTGGTTAGGCTGAAGCTGGACGCCACCAGGTTTCGATCACTGAACCTAGTAACTGTGCTGTGAGAGGTAAGTGCTCTAACCGCTTAGTAAGTCGGACACTCATAACTGTACAGTATAACAGGATAATCATCAGATGAAATCTCAATAAATGGGTTAGGGGAACTCTCAATAAATGACCAAAGATAATAACCAAACATGTCCTTGATTTGACCTACAGGGTGAGAGAAGGGTGCTGAGAACAGAGAGATCCTGTACAGTTGTAGAAGAGGAAGCTGAGGCTAGCAGAACGTCATGGGTGGAGCTGAAAAAAGGAGTGCCCAAAATAGAAATCAGCAGTAACATTTATAGCCCCTATGCTCCACAGAGAAACACACACATTGATGATGATGATGGTGACATACATATTTGTTGTGTGTGGTTCCTGGGGGCCTTTGTTGAGACTAAAAATATAAGGTCACTGCTCCCACCAGGCATGTCATAACATGGATCTAAAGTGAGATTATGCATGGGACTGGCAGCTACACCATATAAAACTAGTTGATACAGTAACTCACTGCAAGATCACGTGACAGCTATTCTTCAGGCATCCTGTATGGGGGCTACTACAGAGGTGGCCCCTGCTCCTGAAGGAGTGAAAAAAGTGAACGGAAAGGGGAATATGTACATTTATACATGTACTGTTTGAACAAATGAAAGCTATCAGTTCTAGAAAAACGTAACAATCAAATAAGTGAGCTACCTCAGGTTCCACTTAATGTGTCAACATGGGAAGATATTGGTGAGTAGTGGCTACTGAGGCCCACCCTGGTGACAGTTGTCTAAGTCAGAGTTGATGGTACTGACTGCTCCAGTATAGATAAGTTGTGTGGATAAGAAAATGAGTCTGTACAGTTTTAGCAAATGAAAGAAATCAGTTCTAGAAAAACGTAAGCCACATAAGTCATCTACCTCAACTTCCACTTAATGTGTTACATGGGAAGATACTGATGAGTAGTGGGTACAGAGGCCCACCCTAATGACAGTTGTCTAGTCTGAAGGTGATGCTCCAGTATAGATAAATTGTGTGGATAAGAAAATGAGTCTGTACAGTTTGAACTGGTACACTGTGAAAACTGTGACAGTGAGAAATAGGAAATCAGTACTGCTATTGTTGTTTTGTTTTTGAATGATCATTCTTGTCATCCAACAAATGCTTTATTTCACAGGTTTTCAGCTCTGAAGGTTTGTGGCAGTCTGTGTCCGAGTGCTTACAGGTTTTAGGAGGAGCTGGTTACATGAAGGAATATCCATATGAAAGATACTTGAGAGACAGCAGGATCCTACTTATATTTGAGGTAATCTTTCTCTCAAAACCCATTTTTATTACAGAATATGAAATGCCAGAAGTACTCACTGCGTGTCAAAAATAAACAAAACTTTTTTTACGATCTAACTTAGCAATGTAAAATGCATTGCCAAACATATCACCGTGGAATACATTAGAATGATGTATCCAACCACACAATAGACCACATATATACAGGCAGGTCAGCAGCAAATCTATAGAAAATGGAGCTGGAGGCATATGCAAAAAAAAATTGAGGAATATACAGTAAATCCATATCTCCCTGGCAATTGTTAAGTTCTCAAACAACTTCCAAGCTGAGTCAGAAGCACTTATCGTCATGGAAAATGAGGATTATGCTGGATATAACAGTGTACCTCGCAGATTCTCTATCAGTTATAATTGCTATAAGCAGGTCAGCACATTATACAGCCTGTCAGAAGCACTAATGGAAACCAGATTAGCACATATCTTACAAATCAGGTGATAATATCAAGTTTTCAAAAAATAAATGTTGCTGTCTCTTACAGGGAACCAATGAAATTCTCAGACTGTTTATTGCACTGCAGAGCTTGAAGTACAGCGGGCAAGTACTGAAGGAGCATATCAAGTGAGTTGTTTTTTATTTTGTTTTAAACATATGACTTATTTTATCAATGATATCGGGGCAAAGTCTTTACAGACAGGGGGTATGATGTGCTGGTGTTGTGGGTAGTGGGTTTCCCCCCTTGCTTCACCCTAGGCCTAGTGAATTCTTGTTCATGAAAGGAGCGACCATTGCGGTGTTAGTCTCTTGGCCTAGCAAAACCTCTCATACCCCAAGATCGTTGTGCGTGGTGAAGAGCCACACCCTCCTCGAGGTAGTCCTGGTAACTGAGGGTGCGAATCCTCAGGCTAAACACAACGGATCTAGAGGAGCAAACCTCGATAATAAAACCGGTGTACTACACCGTACACGCCCTCTGTGGGTGGGAAGGAGCCAGATGGATACTGAACAAGTCTTGGGAGTGGGAACGAGCGTGGACTGCTCCCTGAAGATCGGAACCCATCGTACAGGCACAGAGACTCAGGACTTGACGATCCTATTGCCTTCAACTCTTGGTCACATGCCTAGAGCTCGGAGAACTCGGCGTAACCAGCAGGCAATTTGGTGGCGGGGAAAGAGCACTGTGAGCCCTACCTTGGCTACGTATCACAAGGAGACGCAGAAAACACCCACTTTATCTCCCCCAGAGCTGGCACAGTACACTTCTGGCTTCTACCCGGGGCGGTAGGAAATCCACATCAAACCTGGCAGAGCAAGTCCTCCATCAGATGCGGCCGATGCTGGGCCCACTGGCGCGTGGACACGTCCCGATCCCCATCGAGACTTGCCCGGGGAGCCCACCCCGGCTCAAAAAAGCAGAGAAGGCCACTCTCCAAACCTCCGATGTCTTGCGGGCAGTGTTAGGATGTGCAAGAACATGGACAGGAAGACTCCACAACTTCCCCACTGAAGACACGCCCACGGCGACCGTTGCCTCAATTGGCTGTGTGTGGTGTACCCGGAAACGGGGCCTCCCAGTACTGAGGCACAGTTAAGTCCACGATGTCACTTATCGGTGCAGAGTTGAGAGAGATGGCTGAGCATCACAATCCCCCCTGTGTTGCAGCATGATGAGAACCCAGCATTGCACACTGAGCTTGGGGGGATCACTTGGGCACCAGACTTAATACTGGCTCTTGACTGGATGGCCGCATGCAGGAGATTTCTACAATGGAGGGTTGGCAGGTGGTGGGTATCTGGAAGTGGCTCTGTGCAGGACGTGAGGATTCCTTGGGAGAGCCCAGAACCAGAGCACAGCATTATGCAAGCTCTGCATAGTTGGAGAGCCCCCTGGATGACGGGGAATGCACAGTGTGCTACCCCACCTATCCCCAACTGCTAACTTAGAACCAGAAGTGGGGTCCTCTGTATGCGTGCCAGGCCAGGATAAAATGCCTGGGAAAGAGACTGGAGCTCAGAACTCCCTAACTCAAAGTTGCAGGATGGCAGAAAAGCCATGGGAAAGACAGGGCTATTTTGAAGATAACGCAACCATATTTTCACCATACGAGCTCGGACGCCGCCTCGGTAAACAAGGTCCGCGCAGAGCAGTGACACCCCCAGGCTGCTTGCGAATAGTCTACTACTGGGAACATAAACAGATTAGGGATGAGCCCACTCTCCCGTTGAACAGGTGCTAAAGTCATAGATACTGGGCCAGAAGGCGCACCGGAAACCACAGTATCACGCAACTCGCTTTTTTTTTTTCTATGGAGAGTACACCGTCCAATAAATCTCGTACTGGTGCTCGCCCTGTGGAGCTCCACCAGGCAGGTGCAGTGCCGGGCTCTGAGCCTCGACAGAGCCCACCCTCAGCTACTGGAAGACCCTCTAGACCGTCTTGTGGAGTCAGCAGACGGCGGAGGAGAACTACTGACCAAAACAAAACAGAAAAAAGAGAAACCCAGAGTGCCACTTGTCATGATGCACTGGAATGCAGAGGGAGTGAACAGCAAGCAGGCTGGATACAGCAAAAAGACAGAGCTGGAAAACATCTTGTATGAGAAGCAAGTCAGTGTTTGCTGTATCCAAGAGACTCACTTGAAAGCAGATCAACCCTTTAAAATAAGGGGATATCAATGCTTCAGATCCGACAGAAAAGATAGACGAAAAGGAGGAGTACTTACTCTTGTAAGGAATAACATTCCTGCACACGAAAGGAAAACCTACATGGATGGAGCAGAATATCAGCTGTTGCAGATAAAGGTAGACAAGATGGAAATAGAACTCCTGAACTATTACTGTCCGAACAACAAACCCCTGAGTCTCAGCTCTATACAGGTACCAGCCACCAACTTTATAGCAGTTGGAGACTTTAATAGCCACTCCCAGAGCTGGGGCTATAACCATCTGGATCACAGAGGTGAAGAGGTTGAAACTTGGCAAGATGATCACTCCCTAATCCTAGTCAATAATGCCACAGATACTCCTACCTTCTACTCCAGAGGATGGCACACAACTTCAACACCAGATCTTGCCTTCTCCACACAGATATAGCTGGATCTATTAGTAGAGAAGTAGGAGACCAACTAGGGGGAAGCGACCATCGCCCAATCTTTCTTACTGTCCAGAGTGCAACTCTCAGTACAGGCCCAGCCATTACAAGATGGAACTACAAAAAAGCCAACTGGGGTTTATTCAGGCATCAGGTGAACACGCTGCTGTCTACCCTCAAGGTACAGAACAGAGACATTAATGAAGTGGTAAAAGACTTCAACAGATGCATACTACAAGCTGCAAAAGAAACCATTCCCAAAGGATGCCGGCGTAACTACATACCATACGGGTCCAGCACACTCCAAGAACGTCAGGAAGCTATGGACAGGGCTAGAAAGGACGCAGAGTCTCAGCCTTCACTTGAAACTCACAACAAAGGGAAAAAGGCTGTAGCAGAGTTTCAGAGAACAAAGCTAGAAGAAAAACGGAAAAGCTGGAGAACTAAAACGGCATCGCTGAACCTTGAGAAAGACGGCAGGAAACTTTGGAGATTAGTCAAGTCTCTAAATGAAGAGCGTTCCTCACCTAGGCAGACTATCACATTGGATGAAGGTGGCAAACTTTTCAGAGGCAAACAAGCTGCAGACTTGTTTGCTAGAAGATACAGTTCAGAAAGCAACTTACCCATTAACATAGATCATCAGAGAGAGATAAGAAAAGAAATACTGGCAACCATGGGACAGACAGATACTCCTGCCCCAATGAGGGAACCCATCACACTAGGAGAACTACAGAAGGCTATTTCCAAGCTTAAGTTTCAAAAGTCACCCGGCCCAGACAAAATCAGCAACGAAATGCTAGTAAATCTGAGCTCAGCAGCAAAGACAAAACTGCTTGAGATATTCAACCACAGCTGGTTGAAAGGAACGGTACCCCAAGTATGGGGAGAAGCCATCACAATACCCATACTAAAGAAAGGGAAATGTAAGACCGAGGCTGCAAGTTACCGGCCAATCAGTCTCACAAGCTGTGTTGGGAAGACTATGGAGCGAATAGTCAACCACAGATTGAAATGGTATTTAGAGTCTGAGCAGATCCTGGTGCCGGAACAAGCTGGATTTAGAGAATGCTACAGTATAGAAGACCAAGTTACTTACTTGTCTCAAGCAATAGAAGATGCCTTCCAGGAGAAGTAAAAGGTCCTAACGATCTGGGTCGACTTCAAGCAGGCCTTTGACAAGGTGTGGAAAGATGGCCTCATTGCAAAACTTAGGAGAAGTGGAATCCAAGGCAACATGATGAAATGGATCCAGTCATACTTGCATAACAGGAGAACTAGAGTCACTCTTGACGGTCTGCAGAGCAGAAAAGTGTTGCTCCAGCAGGGGGTACCTCAAGGAGGAGTAATTTCCCCAACACTCTTCCTTGTTTACATCAATGACCTGGTGAAAGATCTCCCTGCAGGAGTTAAAGCTGCCTTATATGCAGATGACCTAGTACTCTGGTGCGCTGATGAAAATGTCACCACAGCAAATTATAGTATGCAGCGGGCAGCAGACATGCTAGTGTCATGGGCAGAGAAATGGCTTATCACAATAAACACAGACAAAACCTCCACAACACTGTTCTCCCTCGCCCCCAAGGACAAATCAGCTAACATACACCTAGGGACAACCATGATCAAGGAAGAAAGCTACCCCACCTATCTTGGGGTGACATTTGACCAAAGGCTTACATGGAATAAGCATATTGAAAATGCAGAAGGAAAGGCCCGAAGACGACTAGGCATACTCAGAAAATTAGCAGGTACCAACTGGGGAGCAAATGAACGAAATCTAAAGAAAAAAAAGATTTACTTAATGGAGTAATAAGACCACACTTAGAGTTTAGCTCAGCAGCATGGTCATCAGCTGCTAACTCACATCTGCAGTCTTTGGACAAGGTGCAAAATCAAGCTCTCAGGCTCATTACAGGAGCCATGAAAACTACACCAATAACAGAGATGCAGAAGGTTGCTGGATTACAGACATTGTCCCATAGAAGAGACACAAAAACCATGATCCAGATGGAAAAGTACAACAGTATGCAAATGCACCCAATGAAGGCAAGACTAGATGATCTGGCATTGGGACGTCTAAAGCGTAGCAGCTTTGTGCATCGGGGGAAAAGACTTATAAGACAGCATCAAGAAGACCTATCCATGAAGACAACACCACTGAAGCCCACCCTATACCCTGTACCATGGGAGCAGGCCAGCAGTGCCCTCCAAATTAATACATCAGTCAGTGGTCTCACAAGTGGATGTGAGTATAATGATCTGCAAAAACGAACTGCTACATTGAGTATGATCCAAGAAAGCTATCCCAATCAGTCATGGATACATGCCTATACAGATGGATCAGCAACTAATGCTGTTAGGAATGGAGGTGCCGGTATCTTTATCTCATATCCTGACAACCACTATGAGACTAGGCACATTCCCACTGGTAAATTCTGTTCCAACTATACAGCTGAGGTTCAAGCTCTAGAGCAAGCTGCAAATATGATTTATAACACCAACTCTGACTGCCACCAGGTAGTCATCCTCACAGATGCACTGTCTGTCCTGCAAGCTCTCAAGGGTGGTAAACTCCCGCATCTGAGAAATGAACTAATAAAAGTAGCTGCCAAAAAGAGAACCATACTTCAGTGCGTACCATCTCATTGTGGTGTACCCGGAAATGAAAAGGCAGATAAACTTGCAAAAAAGGGAGGAGAATGTGAACAAGAAGATAATGAAGTCACATACTTTGAGAAAAAGAGAGCTATCCAGACTATCAGAAGAGAACAGAACCAACCCAAAGACGACTATCACACTCTCGACCGGCAGGGACAGATAACTATTTTTCGACTCAGGACAGGGCATAACAAACTGAATAAACACATGCACAAGCTACGATTGTCTGCTTCACCACTGTGCACATGTGGATTAAGCGAACAAACTGCTGAGCATGTTCTACAGGACTGTCCTCTGTATGACCAGTTAAGAAAGATATACTGGCCCAATGACTCAACACTAAACTCAAAGCTATATGGAGTTAAAGAGGAACTTCAAACAACAGTCGAATTCATCATGAGAACTCGTCTGACGTTGTAATCATCAAAGATGCGATCGCAAGAAGAAGAAGAATCAATGATATCTAAATATCAGTCTTTTGTGTGAAAGCTAAGACAAGATACATTCCACTTCTTGTAGAAAACCTCAGTTTTTCTAATTGTATTTAGAAGAAAAAATTTGCTTTCAGATAAATCAAGACAGATACACCACTGGTCTAATGTTTTTTAAAAATACGTTGACCAAAGTAATAAGTACGGTCATCTTCGTGTAGTTCGTGAGCTGGTAGAGAATGAGGTCTAGGACTGCTGGTACCTCAGGTATGTCCTATGATGGAATTAATTTGAGGTTGTGTATGAGGCTGGCAACATCATGATGTAAAACAAATTGGTACATAAATATGCTGCAGTGGTTTGTTGCAGACGTCCTGCTGCTAGATAGCCAGCTACATGCTCCATGGGGAGCAGAATAGGAAAATGATGATATTAACCTAGTATAGTGAAGTCTCCAACACTTCACTCCCCTACATCAGTATCTGCTGTTGGACTACCTTGACCTTATTCCAAATTGTTGAAATTATTGCCTTGAAACTTTGACAGAAAACTGAGAGACCCTCTGAACAATCCTACACTTATGGTCAAGGCAGTGTGGAATAAAGCCAAAGGTAAAACTGTGATGGGATTAACTCCACTCAACCTTCATCAAGATGTACATCCAGAACTAGAGGTCAGTACTGTAGGACCACTAAACCTTAGATGTGAGGATGACACTGCATGGGTTAAAGATAACACAGTTTATTAACACAGATTGTCTCAACCCAACCTCAAGTTAAATAATATAAGCTGTCCAGCGTTTATTGTGATGTGTCAGTTTGGCCACCATTAGTGCTGTCATGTTTGCCATGCTGTGATGTTTGCCATGTATACCTTGAGAGAACTAGTTTAGTATGTTATTGTCCAAGCATGCAGTAACCCCTTGACAAAACCCCTTTCTGATAGAATCTCTACCATAGATTGCTGGCAGAATTTCTTGTTTTCACGAATTGTACTTACTTACTTAGTCGTTCCCCTTCTACCGTGAGGTGTAGAGGTTTGGAAGAGAGAGCGCCAGACTATTCTGTCTTCTTCTCGTTCGCTGTTGTTTAGAAATGTCTGCACAAGAAATCCGGTTCTCTGGATGTATGTTGCTGTAGTTGAAAGTTCTTCAAGACTCCCAAACAGCTTTGTGTGGATGTGCATCTCTGTGGGCCAGTGTTCAGTTCGCAATTGACTAAGCATGTGGCAGTCTTGCAGGATGTGTTCGGCTGTCTGTGCTGCCTGTCCACACGTACATAGGGGTGATGGGACCAATCTCAGTCTGTATAAGTGACTGTTCAGTCTGTTATGTCCTGTTCTAATACGGAACAGGATCACCTGTTTTGCTCGATCAAGATAGTGATAGTTGTCTCTTTGTTGGTCAATTTTCCTGATGGCCTTGATAAGGGTCTTCTTTTCCTGGAATGTGATTGTTTGTTCTTTTTGTTCCTGTGTTGCTCCCTCTTTTGCTAACATATCTGCTCTCTCATTTCCTGGTATGCCACAGTGTGATGGTATCCACTGTAGCACTACCCTTCTTTTGATATTTACTTCGCATAGGACTTTGTTTAATTCTGGCAGTTTATCACTGTTGAGGGCTTGCAGAACTGACATTGCATCGGTAAGGAATACAACCTGCTGACATTGGCTTATTGTGTTGTTTATTATTCCTGCAGCAATGCTTAAGGCCTGTACTTCAGCAGCATAGTTTGAACAGAATATTCCAGTAGGTGAAAAGGTGGATTCATTTTCTTTGTCTGGATAGACCACATAAACTCCTGCGCCTCCGTTCTTCACTGCTCTGGTTGCAGATCCATCAGTATATACTTGGATCCATGCTTCTCTGGGGTATAGTTCTTCAATCATGTCACATGCTGCTATTTTCCTTTGAGAGTATTTAGCTCTCCCATGGGGCAGGTGGTAGTTATGGAGGTCTTAATGCTGAAATTTTGATGTTCCCATGGGGTTGGGAGGAGTGTGGGAGTTATTTCCTTAGTGATGTCTGGTAGTTCATCCTTGTATGTTCTAATTAGTTTTTTGGACCGATGCACAAAACTGCTTCTCTTCAACCTCCCACTGGCTAAATCTCCAAATCTAGTTTTCATTGGATGTGAGGGCATGTTCTTGTACTTTTCTGCTTGGATCAGGGTCTTAGTGTCTCGTCTTTATAATAAAGGTGGAATGCCTGTGATTTTTCCATTTCATTTATTGGTGTGGTCTTCATGGCACCCGTGATCAACCGAAGCGCTTGATTTTGTACCTTATCTAAGGCTTGTAGGTGTGATTTGGCTGCTGTAGACCATGCTGCTGATCCGTACTCTAATATAGGTCTTATTGCACCTGTATACACTTTCTTTAGTGTTGTTTCGTTAGCTCCCCAACTTGATCCAGCTATTTTCCTCAGTATGGCAAGTTTTCTTCTCGCTTTGGCCTCTGTTCTCTCGATGTGGTGCCTCGATGTCGTTCTCTTATCTAATGTAATGCCCAAGTACACCGGTTCCTCATCTGTTCGGACATGTATATTTCCAAGTCGTATCTCTCCTGCTTTGTCTTTGTTTGAGAGCGTGAAAAGTGTTGTTGAGGATTTTCCAGCGTTGATCTGCACCATCCATTTCTCTGCCCATGCTGCTATGTTGTCTGCTGCCCTTTGTATTCGCTTATTAGCGATAGTTAGATGTTCTTCTACACACCACACCACCAAGTCGCCAGCGTATAGGGCGGCTCTCACACCTTGTGGCAGGTCATCGATGAGGTCATTGATGAACACAAGGAACAGGGTGGGAGACAATACTGAGCCTTGAGGAACTCCATGTTTTAGGAGGATTTTCTTGCTGTTGTGGCCTTCCATAGTGACTCTTGCTTTCCGATTGTGTAGGAACGACTGGATCCATTTTCTCATATTACCCTTGATTCCATTTCTTTGCAGTTTTATTATTAACCCGTCTTTCCATACTTTGTCAAAAGCTTTTTGGAGATCTATCCATAGGGTAAAGACTTTTTTCTTTTCTTGGAAGGCATATTCAACGATCTGTGACAGGTATGTGATTTGGTCTTCTGTGCTGCTGCACTCTCTAAACCCTGCTTGTTCTGGCACTAAAATTTTCTCAGATTCCAAGTACCATTTCAATCTTCTGTTGATCATCCTCTCCATTGTCTTACATACACAGCTAGTTAGGCTTATTGGTCTGTAGCTGGTGGCCTTCCTGTTGTCTTTTCCTTTCTTTATGATGGGACACATGAGCGTCTCTCTCCATATCTGTGGCACACTGCCTGTCATCCAACTGTAGTTGTATATTTGCACCAGTTTGCTCATTGCTGTATATCCTAGGTGTTTTAGCATTTCGTTGGTTATACCATCCGTGCCGGTGATTTCCTGTCTTTAAGTTTCCACAAGGCTGTTTTTAACTCTTCCATATTGAATGGTTTGGACATAACGTCCAGACTGTTTTCATTAGTTCTAGTGTGGATTATTTCTTGACGAATGTCTCGTTGTCTGCGTAAATTGACGGAGATGTTACTTTCATTTCTGTAGGATTCCGCAAATATGTCTGCTGCTTGTTTGCCGGTATTTAGTTTCCCTGCATCGTCTAGTGTAATTGTTTGTCGTTGAGAATTGTTATCGTCATTCAATTGTTTAGTGAGTTTCCACAACTTTCTCCCTTCCTTTTCAAGGTTTAGTTTATAGATTTTTTCCTTCCAGCTTCTCCTCTGGGCTTCTAGTTTTCCTTTGATGAATTTTGCTTTTGCCTTTTGTAGCATGATATGGTTCTGTTGGGATGGTTGTACTTCTGCAGTGTGCCTTGCTTCGTTCATTTCTTCTTGTAGGTTTTGTAGTGTGTTGGACCAATATGGTACATAGTTCTTCCTCGCTCCTCTCGGTATTGTCTCCTTTGCCGCTTTGAGTACTCCATTGATAAAATCCCAGATGACTCTGTTAATGTCTCTGTCTAGTACCCTAATATCTTTTGTAAGCAGATTTGCTCTGTGTTGATAAATGGACCAATTTGCTTTTTTATAATTCCATCTTGGCTGACTTGGACTTGTATTAATTGTTCTATTAATTCTGTCAGCTGTCTTCTTCCTGGCCTGGTTCCATTCTAGTCCTCGGTCCTTCAAAGATTGTCTAATGTTGTCCTCCCAGCGGACTGTGGGTCATCCTGGGGGTCTGGATCCCTGGTTCTTTGTTTCCCATGCTTGTCATGGTAGCCGATCTTCTCCCATTCTGCAGACATGGCCAAACCATCTTAGATGGGACTGTTCTACTTGGGTCTGCAGCGGGTGGCATTTTAGGCCTTGACGTATCGTCTGGTTGCAGACCATGTCTCTTCTTGTTACTTCAACCACCTTCCTCAGACAGATACCTCATTTCTGAGGTTTGGATCTGGCTTTTGTGGGTTGTAGTCATTGCCCATGACTCGCATCCATATGTCAAGACTGGGACATAGATGGAGCAGTATATAGCCATCTTCATTTTCTTACCAACCTCTTTCTTGCTGAGGAATCCTCGATTTATGGCCTGAAAAAGTCTCCCAGCCGCTGCTTTTCGAGTAGCCAACTCTTCTTTGATGCCTCCCTTTCGGTCTATAACAGCAATTGTAGCAGCTGATAAATGGGTGCTTGTGTAGAACAGAAAGTTTGAAATGACTGTAGTGGTGTTTGATGGTATTGTATGATGGTGATATTACTAAATGTAATGTATGAGGCCAGCTGTGAAGGCTCCTGAGATAAAATGTAGTTGTGAATTATCAGAAGGCCTTTCTTGCTACCACTACGACCTCACACTTAATTTTTTTTTTAATGAATGTGGCTACGTAAAGTGTCTAGGGTTATGATATGTAGTGTGGTGTAATAGGTTATAGATATACCCACAGATATTTAACAAGACTAATAATATTAATAAATGTTACAACACACTGAACTAACTCAATAGTGTAAAATTTTTTGATAGAATTATATTACATTTATTTTGTTCTGGATCAATTTTTTAGATTGACCAGAACTTAAAAGGATTTAGAGATTATGAAAGAAATGCATGGAATATTATATCATAAATGCAATAGTGTACATATATATGTACTATACTAGTTAGTTTTATTAAAATGTTCTAGTAGTCATCTACTTGGGAGGATAGTTAACGTTTGTGCTGTTGGGGTGGCCTCATCACACCTGTCTATATTGACTACACAGTGTCCAGAAAATGGTGGGAATTTTTATGGGGGTATTAGTAACTAAACGGTGTTGGTGAATGTCCAGCAGACCAGAGGCTCACTCATCTTGTAGTTGTAGCTCTGGTGCTGAAATCAGGTGGTCCCACCTCTCCGTGCTGGCGGGCAATAATGGTGGTCTCTGTCACAAGTACTGCACAGATACACTCGAGTAAAGTCACCAACTGAATAGACACTGCTTTGTTGACAACAGAAACTCACAGCTCTGCAATCAAAGTATGGGCCATGTGTCAAAATCTATTCTCTACCCACGTCTGGACACAACACTGACACAACAACCACATCATACAGACAGGTCAGATCTCTCTGACCAAACAGCACATTTACCATGGTGGGTTTACATCAGATAGATCCTCCCAGACTATAGATTCTGAAAAATATTTATTAGTTTTCTGCCCTAAAAGAGGATAGGTAGTATGTTTCATTATTCTCAACACTTGATCTGTCTTGCCTAACCCTTGCTGGAGTTTATGTACATTGTTGGTCCCTAGACCCTGACTAGGGCGGGGGGTCTAGAGCAAATCCCTACTTGTTTGTAAGGCTAGATTTCGATATGGCAGTATCAAATCACTCGAACATGAAACAATATTCAAAATATATATAAGGAAATAATTTCAATCTTACCAGATTATGAATAAATAACACAGAATTGCTAGCAAAACTCAGCTGAGCTGCTGGCTATAGTATGGCGTCCCTAAACTTTCTTTCATATGGAAATCACCACACTTTAAAATCTGTGTCTATCACTGAACAACTATTGAAGAATGGCCCCACTTTCGCGTCTGAGCGCTAATGATATGATTGTCTGTGGCCAATCACTGCCCAGGTTTATTTTAAATTCAAATTTCCTACCATAAAGTCATTTCAGTCATGCTTCAGTCAAGTATGGATGGTTATCTGTTAGTCTGTCCGTCTCTACTTGTGTTTCTACAAAATGTACTTGATTTTTGAACCAACCTTTCTCTCCCCTCCAAAATTTTGTCGTTAAAAGTTATTTTTAGACACAGCTACCACCCAAAAACCCTCTCCTCCATACTAAGTAAATTTGAACACCTGCGTCCCAAGGTCGTGTTTTTTTGTGCAATTAGCGACACTTTTAGATTCAATACAGTCTGTCGATGATGTGAACAACACTGTCTTTTGTCATTATCTTCAATATTATCTATCCGTCTGTAAAATTAAGAACAATTAGTTCACTGCTCAGAATAGGCCATCCGGCCAGCTAATTTTTATATTCCTAACATTAATATTAAGAAAAAAGTACTTTTTAATTTTTGTAATATTCCTAACATCTGCGTTTTAGCCGCTGAATTCAAATCAAGGGCTTGGTATCGCGCAAAAGCGTCCAATAAATGACTGTGGCGTAACATATCTATGGTCCCTTCTGTCGAGTTGCTTACTTTTTATGTCAACTTGGGAAACGTGACTTTTCTCCGTTTCCCCCTCCCCCCCCCAATTGCGTCTCCTTAGCCTTTCTAGTCTCACGCAATCTTTCCAGTCATATTTTTTCCTTTTTGATCCTCCGTTCCCCTCCTGTCTAGCAAGTCAATTTTTATGGAGGGTGATGACCCGCGGTCTAGGCGATCATGTACTATTCGCAGCCTACGCATTATGTTTTTTATCCTTAAATGTTATCTTTGGAGGTATTTTACCGTTGTATCTCTGTCAATTTCACTACACATCTCCCCACTTGAAAACATGCCTATGGCAAGTTCCAAAACCAGCGATACACATAGGTAAAATTACTCCTCACGTCTGCCACTACTCTAATTTTGATCACAGGGGTGCCGACTGAGGAAATCTGCACCGACATTCAATTTGCCTGGGATATATTGGATACTAAACTGATAAGGTTGAAGCAACAAAGACCACCTCAGCAATCTTGCGTTTTCATGCTTAGCCTGAGACAAGAACACGAGAGGCTGATGGTCCGTCTCCACCACAAAAGTCCTACCATACAGATAGATTTGAAACTTCTTTATTGCCCAGATTAATGCTAAACATTCTTTTTCGCTTGTGGAGTATCCTTGTTCCGCCTTATTCAATTTGCGGCTTGCATAAGCGACTGGTTTCAGTTCCCCATCAGGTGAAGATGATCTTTGCAACAAAGCCCCTCCGAGTCCTACATTACTTGCATCGGTTCTTAAGACAAAGTCCTGTGTCAAATCAGGCAGTTTGAGAATAGGCTTGCTAGTGAGTTTTTTCCTTTAACTCTTGGAACGCTAGTTCACATTGTGCAGTCCAAATAATTTTATCTGGAAGTCCCTTGCGAGTCAGATCAGTCAGAGGAGCACAAATAGCGTTAAAATTTTTGATGTATTTCTGATAAAATCCGCATAACGACACGAATGATCGCACGTCCTTTTTTGTTTGTGGCCTAGGTGCTCTCTGCAGTTTTTCCAAGTTCTTAGGATCAGGGGTCATATTACCCTGATATACAGTGTGTCCCAAGAATTCCAACTCTTTGCATCCAATACAACATTTTGTTGGCCTAGCAGTTAAGTTCGTCTCCCGAAGTCTATCAAACAACATCTCCAGAGCTTCAATGTGTTCTTCAAATGTCTCTCGGTGGCGACGAGAATATCATCCATGAAATTTGTGATACATGGGTTATTCAGGGGATCCAACAATTTGCGCATCATCCTTGAAAACACACTCGGAGCATTTTTCAGTCCGAATGGTAGCATATTGAATTCATAATGTCCATCCGAAGTGCTAAAAGCCAAATAAGGTCTCACTTCAGGCTTCACTGGGATCTGGTAATAGCCTTTACTAAGATCCACCTTTGAAAAGTATTTTGCCTTGTTCAGTCTGGCAAATAACTGTTTTGTGTCTGGTAATGGATCCACTTGTCCTTCTGTGACAGCATTCAGTTTCCTGTAATCTATGCACAGTCTGTGTTCCCCAGACGGTTTTCTCAACAAAACGACACTAGAACTAAAAGATGATTCACTGTGCGAAATAATCCCCTCCTTCAACAAATACTCTATTTCTTCCTTCAATGCCTTCTCCTTCGCGAACGGAATAGAATAGGCTCTCATACAGATTGGGTTTGAGTCTACCAGTTTCATGTCATACTGTAGCAAATTTGTATGGCCTGGTTTATCTGTTAATACATCTGTATGTTCCTCCAGAACCTGTTGAACTCTCTCCCTCTGGTTTTTAGTCAGGTGCTTACTGACTTTTACCTGTGCTGCTGTTTCACAAGGATGTAATGGGTATTCATGTGAGGTGAGTGGTTCTTTTTGCATCTGGGTTGCAATAGCCAAGGTCAATAAGGGGGTGCTTTCCTGGAGTGGTCTGTCCAGATACTTCTTTAACAGGTTTACATGATAAACTTTTTCCTTCCCCTTTTTGTCAATTTTATAGTTTGTTCTAGACACCTTCTCTAGAACCGTATATGGACCTTGCCAACCAATTTGTAATTTATTCTGGCTTCCCGGTAGTAGAAGCAGCACCTTCTCTCCGACTGCCAGTTCCCTGTCCTTTGCCTTCCTATTAAAATATGCTGCATGTTTCTTCCTGGCTTGCTTCAAATTATCATTTGCCAGTTTCCATCCAGCTTTCAAACGAGTGGTCAGTTCGTTCACATATTGATACGATGAGGTAACAGTCTCTTCCGCCTTCTCATCTGTCCAGGTCCTTAATAGAGTTACATCTGGATCTTTAATTTATCATACTTATTTTTCATGGAACCCATCGGGTCCCGTCCATTAGAAGCTCTATAATGAGGACTTTTCTTCCTAGAATCATCACTCACAAATCGACCACTACCAATTTTTCTCTGGGGTTTGTCTCCCCACTTAAGATTGTTTATGAGAGATCTTCGCTCTCTTGTCTGTTCTTCCAGTTTATATAAGTCTGACCGAGGGATTGTCATCTTATCCTGGGTAAAATTTCTTCTTTGTACTCTTCGCATAGTGGCCATGTTAATCCATTCAAGTGAAGACTGGGTGTGAAAAGGGGGCTCCCATTCCACTTTGTCTACCCGAGTATAATTAGTTTTTTCCTTTCAGGCCTAAAGTTGCCCCGTGGCGTTTCTAGGTCCTGCACATATTTTCCCTTTGTGGGTGTTCCCTCATGAAATACGCCACATGCTTCTACAAAGTTTTCAACATCGACATTTACGTCGGGCCAATAGTATTTTCGAGCAATCTTTTGGCAGATGGTACCGACTTTCTCATGGTCACCATCTTTTCCAACATGTAAGCTCCTTATTAAGTTTGCCCTATATATCTTGGGAAGAACTAACTGTCCGTGACCAGTGGATCTAGTTCCTGTCTTCCTGTATAATAGTTTGTTCTTCATGAAATATTCCCCCTTGCTCTCGGAGGTGTGTGGCATGTGGGCAATTTTTTAAAACAGGGCTTGAGTGTCCTATCCTCAGCCTGCGCCTTCCTCATCTCCTCTGGATGAGCATTTATAGGTTCACCTTCTTCCTCCTTCTTCTGTGACCTGGTCTGCACTGTCGCCATGATCACAGGTTTTCTCGGGATTCCCCAAGAAGACGTATCTACACCCCAATATCAGAGGGTAGATTGGTTCATCTATCACTGCTGCTCTGATTTCTCCTTCCACATAGCGAGTTTTCACCGTTATCCTTGCGATGGGAAGTGTCATGAGTGGTATGTCCTTAGTCGCCCCTTGTATTTCCACTGTTTCTGTGGTATACTGACTTGGGTCCACTAGGCTAGACTTCACAACTGAATCATAATCCAAACCTGTATCATAAAGGCACCTTATGGTGACCCCATTACAAATAACATCCTCACAAACTGGGGGGTGATAAGGTTCCTGTTGTCCATTAGGATTACCCTTTAATCTTCGCGTCCCCGACTTCATTGCAGCAATGTTTGAAGGTTTCCTTCTACAAAATTCGGTGTTATGGTTATCCTTCTTGCACCATTTACACCATCTTTTTCCTTGGTTCAACGGTTTTCTTTCATTGAACTTTTGGTCATTGAACTGTGAGTTTCTGTCGCGATAGTCATTTCTTGGCCGCTCAAAGTTTGTCCTACCTTTATTTCCCTGCTCTCTATTATCAAATTTATTAAATTGCTGTGGAGCTTTAAAATTGTCTATGTGCTTCTTTTTAGCACCACTTACCTCTGCCTGGGCTGCCTGATACCTCTCAGCAACATTTAAAATTTCCCCCAACTTCTCTGCACCTTGTTCCATGAGAAATTTTCTCATGTCTGGAGCCATGGACTCTCTCAATTGCTCAATCATGATCATTTCTTTAAGATCTTGGGTCTTCCCCAGAGCCGTCCATTTCTCCAAATAGGTTTCTAGTCTAGCAGAGAATTGGTGGTATGTCTCCCCAGACAACAGTTTGGCATTTCTAAATTTCTTACGATAAAATTCACCATTCTTCTCGTACCTTAATAACAAAGCCTGCTTTAACATGTCATAATTGTCTTGGTCTTCCCTGTTCATTTTGGCAAATACTTCATAAGAAGTACCTCTCAATCCCTGTGATAGCTTTAAGCTCCACCTCTCTCTCTCTAACCCATATGTAGTAGCTAATAACTCAAAACGTCCTAGGTACCCCTCTATGTCATCGTCTTTTTCAACAAAATGGTCTAAATGAAACCCCATAGCTGAGTTTGAGGCTCCCAGACTAGGCGTAGCATCTGAGGCAAAAGGGCTGGCACCATTTTCAGGAGCCGGGCCTTGTAATTCCAGCTCCCTTAGTCGTAATTCGTGCTCCCTTTGCAACCTTCTATCTTCTGCCTCCCTTTCGGCAGTCAATCTTTTTTCTTCTGCCTCCCTTTGCTGTCGTTTTTCTTCTCCCTCCCTTTGCTGTCGTTTTTCTTCTGCCTCAATCTGCAGCCTCTTAATTTCTCTATCAGCCTCTAACCTCTTCTCTTCAGCTAACCTCCTTTCTTCCCGTTCAATATATTTATCACATTCAGCCGTTACGTATTGAATTAAAATTTGACCATCCATTCCCATCTCCTTCGCGGTGAGCACAGCAGCTGATCTAAATTTTGCCAGCTCCGCCATACTTTTTAGACAATATAATAATATACAAGCTAAATCTCTAACCAGTAAATACACTAAGTACTTCTTATGACTATAGTCTAACTAATTCTAACTAACCAGTTAACTAATTAATTATTACTGGCTGTGAAGATTCACCAACTTTTATCTACAGGGACACTTTTAATTTTAAAGGGAATTTTACAATTTATTTCCCTACTTTTATTTCTCCCACCAGGAGATCCTAATATTACTGTTGGGCTAATTATCCCCTGGACAAGACCCCAATATATGTAGTGGTGTTTGATGGTATTGTATGATGGTGATATTACTAAATGTAATGTATGAGGCCAGCTGTGAAGGCTCCTGAGATAAAATGTAGTTGTGAATTGTCAGAAGGCCTTTCTTGCTACCACTACGACCTCACACTTAATTTTTTTTTAATGAATGTGGCTACGTAAAGTGTCTAGGGTTATGATATGTAGTGTGGTGTAATAGGTTATAGATATACCCACAGATATTTAACAAGACTAATAATATTAATAAATGTTACAACACACTGAACTAACTCAATAGTGTAAAATTTTTTGATAGAATTATATTACATTTATTTTGTTCTGGATCAATTTTTTAGGTTGACCAGAACTTAAAAGGATTTAGAGATTATGAAAGAAATGCATGGAATATTATATCATAAATGCAATAGTGTACATATATATGTACTATACTAGTTAGTTTTATTAAAATGTTCTAGTAGTCATCTACTTGGGAGGATAGTTAATGTTTGTGCTGTTGGGGTGGCCTCATCACACCTGTCTATATTGACTACACAGTGTCCAGAAAATGGTGGGAATTTTTATGGGGGTATTAGTAACTAAACGGTGTTGGTGAATGTCCAGCAGACCAGAGGCTCACTCATCTTGTAGTTGTAGCTCTGGTGCTGAAATCTGGTGGTCCCACCTCTCCGTGCTGGCGGGCAATAATGGTGGTCTCTGTCACAAGTACTGCACAGATACACTCGAGTAAAGTCACCAACTGAATAGACACTGCTTTGGTTGACAACAGAAACTCACAGCTCTGCAATCAAAGTATGGGCCATGTGTCAAAATCTATTCTCTACCCACGTCTGGACACAACACTGACACAACAACCACATCATACAGACAGGTCAGATCTCTCTGACCAAACAGCACATTTACCATGGTGGGTTTACATCAGATAGATCCTCCCAGACTATAGATTCTGAAAAATATTTATTAGTTTTCTGCCCTAAAAGAGGATAGGTAGTATGTTTCATTATTCTCAACACTTGATCTGTCTTGCCTAACCCTTGCTGGAGTTTATGTACATTGTTGGTCCCTAGACCCTGACTTGGGCGGGGGGTCTAGAGCAAATCCCTACTTGTTTGTAAGGCTAGATTTCGATATGGCAGTATCAAATCACTCGAACATGAAACAATATTCAAAATATATATAAGGAAATAATTTCAATCTTACCAGATTATGAATAAATAACACAGAATTGCTAGCAAAACTCAGCTGAGCTGCTGGCTATAGTATGGCGTCCCTAAACTTCTTACACTTTCTTTCATATGGAAATCACCACACTTTAAAATCTGTGTCTATCACTGAACAACTATTGAAGAATGGCCCCACTTTCGCGTCTGAGCGCTAATGATATGATTGTCTGTGGCCAATCACTGCCTAGGTTTATTTTAAATTCAAATTTCCTACCATAAAGTCATTTCAGTCATGCTTCAGTCAAGTATGGATGGTTATCTGTTAGTCTGTCCGTCTCTACTTGTGTTTTTACAAAATGTACTTGATTTTTGAACCAACCTTTCTCTCCCCTCCAAAATTTTGTCGTTAAAAGTTATATTTAGACACAGCTACCACCCAAAAACCCTCTCCTCCATACTAAGTAAATTTGAACACCTGCGTCCCAAGGTCGTGTTTTTGTGTGCAAATAGCGACACTTTTTATTCAATACAGTCTGTCGTTGATGTGAACAACACTGTCTTTTGTCATTATCTTCAATATTATCTATCCGTCTGTAAAATTAAGAACATTTTAGTTCACTGCTCAGAATGGGCCATCCGGCCAGCTAATTTTTATATTCCTAACATTAATATTAAGAAAAAAGTACTTTTTAATTTTTGTAATATTCCTAACATCTGCGTTTTAGCCGCTGAATTCAAATCAAGGGCTTGGTATTGCAAAAGCGTCCAATAAATGACTGTGGCGTCCCCCCCCCGCCCCCCCCCCCCCCCCCCCCCCCCCTCTCCCCCCCCCCCCCCCCCCCCCAATTGCGTCTCCTTAGCCTTTCTAGTCTCACGCAATCTTTCCAGTCATATTTTTCCTTTTTGATCCTCCGTTCCCCTCCTGTCTAGCAAGTCAATTTTTATGGAGGGTGATGACCCGCGGTCTAGGCGATCATGTACTATTCGCAGCCTACGCATTATGTTTTTATCCTTAAATGTTATCTTTGGAGGTATTTTACCGTTGTATCTCTGTCAATTTCACTACAATGACATGACAAGATCACTAATGTGGAACTGATGACAAGATCACTAATGTGGAACTGATGACAAGATCACTAATGTGGAACTGATGACAAGATCACTAATGTGGAACTGATGACAAATCACTAACGTGGAACTGATGACAAGATCACTAATGTGGAACTGATGACAAGATCACTAATGTGGAACTGATGACAAGATCACTAATGTGGAACTGATGACAAGATCACTAATGTAGAACTGATTACAAGAACCAGTAAGTACAAACGGAACAAGAGATGAGAAGAAGATGCTGGAGATGGATAGGACAAACAATAAGGAAGCCTGTTGACATCATTAGAGGTAGATAGTACACACAATGAGGAAACCTGCTGATAGCATTAGAGGGAGATCTTCTTCTTCTTCCACGTTCGTCCTGAAAAGGACGTTGGTTGCGTTGTGTCTGTTTACTCCGGAGCTGCGATATCTGCGCCTTTCGGCCGACACATCCGACTTCAGCACAGCATTTTTTGGGACCGAGTTTGCCTTCCCTCTGCAATCCCTACTCTCTCAGCCAGACTGCAGTGATGCAGCCTGTTTTCAGGACCACCACGTGGAGGTGGAGTAGGGTCTTGGTCAGCTCTGGTTCGCTGACCCTGATGCAAGCAGTCAAGCTGTGGGTCGCTGACTGCATTCTCTATTGCTGCATCTTTGGGTCCCAGAGGGAGATCAAGGAACACAACTGGAGGTAGATTTGAAAGGGATGAAGAAGACATGAAAGACCTTGAGCTGATGGTATGGGATAGGAAGACCTTGAGCTGATGGTATGGGACAGGAAGACCTTGAGCTGATGGTATGGGACAGGAAGACCTTGAGCTGATGGTATGGGACAGGAAGACCTCGAGCTGATGGTATGGGACAGGAAGACCTGGAGCTGATGGTATGGGACAGGAAGACCTCGAGCTGATGGTATGGGACAGGAAGACCTCGAGCTGATGGTATGGGACAGGAAGACCTCGAGCTGATGGTATGGGACAGGAAGACCTCGAGCTGATGGTATGGGACAGGAAGACCTTGAGCTGATGGTATGGGACAGGAAGACATTGAGCTGATGGTATGGGACAGGAAGACCTTGAGCTGATGAAATGGGACAGGAAGACCTTGAGCTGATGGTATGGGACAGGAAGACCTTGAGCTGATGGTATGGGACAGGAAGACCTTGAGCTGATGGTATGGGACAGGAAGACCTCGAGCTGATGGTATGGGACAGGAAGACCTGGAGCTGATGGTATGGGACAGGAAAACCTCGAGCTGATGGTATGGGACAGGAAGACTGGCCTAAGCTTGTTGAAGGCTTATACTCCTTGGGGAGCTGATGGTTGATGAGAGAGCAGCAGCTTCCAGTCTTGTAATGCTAATGACAGAAATATTTGTATAGAATCAAGGTTAATGTCAGGGCAGATTGAATCATTTGTTGATCCAGTAAGATCTGATAGTATTTACTGTTGTCACTTGTCATTTTTTTATCTTTAACCAGAAAGAGGCCAAGATTTTGGATAATGGCATCATTAGTTTGGCTGGTGCTGTTGAGGACATTTTGTCAGAGTTTGGAAATGTAAGTCAGGGTGCTGTCATTATCAAAAGTTTGTAGTTAGTCAAGTAGAAACTTTGTCATAGTTTGCAGGGTAGAAGCAAGTTTGTAGGGTTTAACACATTAACTACCGAATTGAAAAACACACTGTGGCCGAATTAAATGTTTTCCTCATTTTCATCCTGTAGGTGTTTGCACAAAGTAACCTGTAGTTTTCATAACTGTTTACATATTTTTTATAAATTACACGTCATTTTAAAGATAAATGAATGTACTATTACAATAAGCACCATTTGTAACTCTAATAGAGGTTGTTGCTATTTAACGGCCCTCTGATGGCTGAGGACTTGGCAATATTTTCACAATTATAACTCCTTGCGAGCAAAATCACTATTTCAATCAATGTGCACACCGTTTTCACTCTTGTCTTCGTCGCTAGATCTATCAGTCAATTGTTGAAACATGTTTCTAGCCTATTCAGCCGTTAGACGAGATGTACAAGCATTTCTTGTGGTCCTATCACTAGTTGCCACGGTAAACAGTTTTACACGATTTGGTAACTAACCCAAAACGCTGAAAAATATGAACATAATATCAATTTTCCAGTTTCTACAACAACCATGCTTTGGGAATTTGTTTTTCGGTGGCAACCTAAAATCTCGAACCAGATCAGAAAGTGTTTCAGTACATTTTTCATTCATTTTATTACTAAAATTAGATCGACGCTCTGAGCGGCTCGCGGTCCAAATGATAGGATTTCAAAAGCCGGTCCCAGCGGCTCGTGGTAGTTAATGTGTTAAACACGGTTTGTAAGATAGAAACATTATCATAGTTTGTTTTGTAGGGTAGTAATCAAGTTGGGTAGAAGCTTTTTGATAGTTTGTAGTGTTGAAACACTGTTTGTAAGATACAAACATTATCTTAGTTTGTATTGTAGGGTAGCAGTTATGTTGGGTAGAGAGTTTGTTGGGTAGTAAATTTGTCATAGTTCGTAGGGTTCAATCACTAAAATTTGGTGGTCCCAGGCTCATTGGGAAGCAGAAAACAGACCATAATAAAATAAAGTACTTAATACTCATTGTCATAATGACATTTCCTAGTGCCAAAAGTTATTTCAATATTTAAGCAGCAGATTGTTGTTGTTGTATGGACAAGTTATTTGTAACATCTTTGTGTTCATTCTGAAATCATTTTTAACCCTTTTTTTTCTTTTGAATTCAGAAAGTTATAAATGAACAGATGAAACTGCGTAGACTGGCAGACATTGCTATAGACCTGTATGCAATGACAGCATGTATAGGGAGGGCATCAAGATCATTGTGTATTGGCCTTAGAAACTGTGATCAAGAGGTTGGTATGGTCAACGGTGTAATCATCTTAATTTTTCTATATGTATATTTTTTTGGGGGTTAGTTTTGTTTTCCATGTGACAAATAGCAGACATTATACTTTATGAAATGTGACTTGTATCATAAATGTCAGTGTTTATTTATTCCAGGCAGAATACATCGCAAACAGTTTACTGTAGCCCCCTTCAGTCATAACTAACTATTGGTAATGCACACCTGAGGTGATAGCCCTCAGTTGCTTTTTTGCGTGGAAGAGCAAAATGTTAGATGGGCCTGTGCGCCCAATTCTTTACCCTTTGAAAATAAAGTTCGTTCCTGGTGTTCCTTTCATTGTGTTCTTTTCTCTTCTGCTTGTTGTGAGACCTTATTTTTGCCCAATCTGAGGCAGTGCCATAGGGAGAATCACCACTTGGTGCAATTGGCAGCTTTATCCTCCCAGATTGCTGGATTTATGTCCAGTTCCTTCATGTCTCTCTTGCACACATCTTTGAACCTCAGCTGCAGTCACCTGGCTGTTCTTTTACCACCTGCCAGTTTTCTCTAGAAAATATCTTTGGAGATGCAACCATCTTCCATGCTCCGGACATGGCCAAGCCAGCGTGTCTACGCTGTCTAAGCAGTGTATGCACACTTTGAAGGCCAGCACGTAATAGTACCTCGACATTTGTCACTTTGTTTACAGTATAGAAGACCAAGTTACTTACTTGTCTCAAGTAGTAGAAGATGCCTTTCAGGAGAAGAAAAAGGTCCGAACGATCTGGGTCGACTTCAAGCAGGCCTTTGACAAGGTGTGGAAAGATGGCAGTATTGCAAAACTTAGGAGAAGTGGAATCCAAGGCAACATGATGAAATGGATCCAGTCATACTTGCACACAGGAGAACTAGAGTCACCCTTGATGGTCTGCAGAGCAGAAAAGTGTTGCTCTATCAGGGGGTACCTCAAGGAGGAGTAATTTCTCCAATACTCTTCCTTGTTTACATCAATGACCTGGTGAAAGATCTCCCCGCTGGAGTGAAAGCTGCCTTATATGCAGATGACCTAGTACTCTGGTGCGCCGATGAATACGTCACCACAGCAAATTATAGAATGCAGCGGGCAGCAGACAGGCTAATGTCATGGGCAGAGAAATGGCTTATCACAATAAACACAAGACAAAACCTCCACAACACTGTTCTCCCTCTCCCCCAAGGACAAAGCAGCTAACATACACCTAGAGACAACCATGATCAAGGAAGAAAGCTACCCCACCTATCTTGGGGTGACATTTGACCAAAGGCTTACATGGAATAAGCATATTGAAAATGCAGAAGGAAAGGCCAGAAAACTAGTAGGTACCAATTGGGGAGCAAATGAACGAACTCTAAAGGAGATTTATAATGGAGTAATAAGACCATATTTAGAGTTCAGCTCAACAGCATGGTCATCAGCTGCTAACACACATCTGCAGTCATTGGACAAGGTGCAAAATCAAGCCCTCGGGCTCATTACAGGAGCCATGAAAACTACACCAATATCAGAGATGCAGAAAGCTGCTAGATTACAGACATTGTCCTATAGAAGAGACACTAAAAGCATGATCCAGATGGAAAAGTACAATAGTATGCCAACGAACCCAATGAAGGCAAGACTAGATGACCTGGCATTGGGACATCTAAAACGTAGCAGCTTTGTCCATCGGGGAAGAAGACAACACCGCTGAAGCCCACCCTGTACCATGGGAACAGACCAGCAGTACCCTCCAAATTAATACGTCAATCAGTGGTCTCACAATTGGATATGAATATGAGTATAATGATCTGCAAAAACGAACTGCTACATTGAGTATGATCCAAGAAAGCTATCCCGAACACTCATGGATACATGCCTACACAGATGGATCAGCAATAAATGCTGTAAAAGAATGGAGGCGCTGGTATCTTTATCTCATATCCTGACAACCACTATGAGACTAGGCTTATTCCCACTGGTAAATTCTGTTCCAACTATACAGCTGAGGTTCAAGCTCTAGAGCAAGCTGAAAATATGATTTATAACATCAACTCTGTCTGTCACCAGGTAGTCATCCTCACAGATGCACTGTTTGTACTGCAAGCTCTCAAGAGTGGTAAACTCCCCGCATCTGAGAAATGAACTAAGCAAGGTAGCTGCCAAAAAGCAAACCATACTTCAGTGGGTGCCATCCCATCGTGGTGTACCCGGAAATGAAAAGGCAGATAAACTTGCAAAAAAGGGAGGAGAATGTGAACAAGAAGATAATGAAATCACATACTTTGAGAAAAAGAGAGCTATCCAGACTATCAGAAGAGAACAGAATCAACCCAACGACGACTACAAGAAATGAGATTTTGATGCTGGCAGTGGATAGGGCATGCATTGACAAAAACTTGTTGATTGTTTTGGAATTCCCAGGGTATGAGCAGTAGAGGGAGACACACAAAAAAACTTTGATACTTACCATTGACATGTTTAGGGCAGTCTTCATCTCTGCCTGTGAAATTCTGGTTGACTTACCTTTCTCTTCTACAGACCCATTATTCTCTTCCCCTGTGGGTTCCAGCGTGTCAGGCTATACTGATTGGTTGTAATATGAGGGTGTGGCTTATTCATCTTCATCATGTCTGCAGTCTTCTTCAAGCTTTGTGATCATGTATCTGCACAACTTCCTGTCTGCAATATTATTGCAGACTTCTTTCCATAGAAGATATGATCTGTCTCTTTTCCTTCAATCTTTTCTGTTGTCATGGTATATTCAAACTTTCTTCTTCCCATAACATGCCCCAAAGAAAGTGGATTACTTCCTTCAAACAAGAGAAATAAACTTACTTTGAGTATTGGCCTCATTCTGGACATCCTTATTACCATAATTCTATGTTTGTTATCATTTCTGGCCATGTTCTATGAGGAATGTTGAGTGTGTGTGTATTTACTGAAAACAATGTTCATACTGACTGATCTGAACTTCCTGACTGAATGTCAAAGAGGAAATGTCCAGATTTGTCTCACAACCCTTTTGTCATGTTCATGAGACTAGTAATGGATGAGATTTAAAAAAAAAAAATTTAACATAAATGTACATTGTTTCTGTACACTTAAAGTTTTGTGTTTACTGTTTCTGTACACTTGGAACATTCTGTGTATTGTTTCTCTACACTTGGAACATTATGTTTATTGTTTCTGTACACTTGAAACATTCTGTTTATTGTTACAGATTCTACTGACCCGGTCATTTTGTTATGAAGCTGATCAGAGAATAAAGAGGAACATTTATGAGCTACAGCCATGTAAGTTGATATGTAAAAAGGTAAAGGATCCCGTCACACGCCCATTGAGGCATATTGGGAATATGGTGTTAGGCCCATATTTTCTTGACCATCGGCACACTAGGGGTGATGGTTCAGCATCATGCCGACTCCCTTAACCTTCCCCAAGCTACCGCAGCTACAAGTTGACATGTATTTTGTTGTCCTTTTCTTTGTATAGTAGTCTGTAAGTTGTCATTTGTATGGAAGTCTGTAAGTTGATGTTTGGTAATCTTTCTGTATATTGACATTTGATTGCTAATCCATCTGTCTAGTTGACCTGGATATGGTAGCAACAGCATGTAAGGTAAAATGTGCGTGAAGGCCTAGCCTGTAAGTAAATTGATACTGTACGGTAAAAACCTTTTTATGTCAGTATTGTAGGAAACAGATCTCAGAATAATTCATTATCATTGCAGAGGCATACATCAGGGGTTGGCAACCGGTCGATCTTAATCTACTGGTAGATCTCTAGGTGGCTGAGGGGGAAAACAAGTTTTTTTCTCCTAAGTAAATTGCGGACTAGCCCTTTCCTTCCAGCATGTGCGGTGTCCCCATGTTTAAATGTATGTTTACAGCATTGCCAGTGAAAACCTACAAGCTAGAATACAAAATTCACTTTATTCATACACAGCAAAAAGACAAGAAGTGATCTTTTGTTTAAAGGGAAGTTAACATTCGGTAAAATATCATATTGTATTCTGCCGCTGTCTGTGGAATTGCTGGAATAAGATCATCCGGCAAAGATTTAAAGTTACAATAAGGCTACACATACTCAGATTGTAAATACTCTGAAAACAGACATGATTTTATAAGGCAGACCTTTAGAGAGCATGGCGGTTTGAAAGTAGATGCCCACAGCTCCTGGCTTACACTCTTCATATTTCATGTCACTTGCATCACAAAGATTTTATGGCTTTGGTCTTGTGTTGCATTTTAAGATTTCTTTCACGTGTTGCTAGCTGGTGTAGTACTGCATACTTATTTCTTCTGTACTGTATTTTATTCCTAATATTATTATACAGATTATTCAAGTCAGAGAGAGGGAGGAAGAATATCTGGTCATGTTACCAAAACTGATATTTGTAGGATGCTACAATTATGGAGAAATAATGTGAATATCAGTGCCAGAAAAATAAAATGAAACCAGAGCAGCCTTGAGAGATTCAACGCTGCCATAGCCAGATGACTGACACAGCAGATCCTGTACAAACCAGACAGCCACAAAGAAGTGGAACAGGGCTTAGAACCAAACTCTACTTTACATTGGATGTTTTGGACTATGAAGAGGCTTTCAACAATTTAGACAGAATCACTTTGGAATGAAAACGGATGCCCTGACCGCAAAACACGAAACCAGAATTGGTTTTTGGAACGTCAGAACTATGAATGAGGCAGGAAAGCTGAGACAAATCACAGCAGAGATGAGGAACTACAAGATACATATCCTGGGAATAAGCGAGAGCAGATGGACAGGTAGGGGGAGAATAAAAACAGCTACAGGGGAAACAGTACTTTATTCTGGCAGAGAGGATGGTCAGCACAACGAGGTGTAGCCATTATCCTGAAGAAAGGAATGGAAAGGTCTTTACTGGAATGGAAACCCATCAAAAACAGACTGATAAGAGCAAGACTAAGAGGGAGATTCACCAACACCACAATTATACAATGCTATGCACCAACAAACGACAGCGATGAAGAGATCAAGGACGAGTTATATCAACAGGTACAAAAAGAAATGGAAACTACACCCAAGTACGATCTCATTATAGTAATGGGAGACCTAAATGCGAAAGTGGGAGCACCGATGATGTTGACCAGAGATTCAACACCATCTCAACAATATACAAGGAAAGCAGCAAGTCATGCTTGGGATTCCAGGAAAGAAAGAGCCAAGACTGGATAACACCAGATACGCTAAACACCATAGCGAAGAGAAAGGAAATGAAAAGAAAGAAAACAAGCTAAGTCTCCCAGATTAAAGGCAATATATAGTGAACAGTACAGTCAGCTGGACAAGGAAGTTAAACGTCAAACCCGTGCTAACAAAAGGACATTTCTGGATGACCTTGCAAGACAGGCAGAAGAGGCAGCACTGAGAAATGAACAAAGCACAGTCTATAAAATAACTAAAATCATCAGTGGAAAACGAGGTGCAAACAATATTACATTAGTAAGAGATAAGCAAGGAAATCTCATCACAACAGTAGAGGGACAGGAAACAAGATGGGCAGAGCATTTCAGAGAAACTCTGAATAAGGAACCACCAGAGACAAAATTGAATGTTCCTGAGGCTGAAAATGATCTAGATGTTAATACAGACATCCCACGAAAAGAAGAAATCATCACAGCAATCAAAGGGTTAAAGAATGGAAAAGCTCCTGGTCATGATAACTTAAATGCAGAGCTATTTAAGACAGACCCTGAGCTAGCAGCAGAACTATTAGAACCACTATTTGCACAAGTCTGGAAAACAGGGACAACACCAACGGAGTTGAAAAAAGGAATAATTGTCAAATTGCCCAAGAAGGGAGATCTTGCAGACTGCAATAATTGGAGAGGAATAACTCTTCTCTCAGTTCCCAGCAAAATACTAGGCAGGATAATTATAGAGAGAATCTCAAAAGCAGTAGACCACAAACTGAGGAAAGAACAAGCAGGATTTAGAAAGAACAGAAGATGTGTAGATCATATATTTACCCTCAGGAACATTATAGAGCAGTGCTCAGAATGGCAAAGACAGTTGTACATTAATTTCGTTGATTTTGAAAAGGCTTTTGATAGTATACATAGGGACAGTTTATGGAACATACTGAGGGCTTATGGAATTCCAAGCTGCATAGTGTCAATCATAAAAAGCCTTTATGCCAACTTTACGTGCAGCATTGGGCAGAGCAACCTAACCTTTGAAGTGAAGACAGGAGTACGACAGGGATGCCCCTTATTAACCACTCTATTTTTAACAGTCATAGACTGGGTGATGTGCCAGACAACAGAGGGCAATCCAAGAGGAATAAGATGGACTAAATTTTCTACATTGGAAGATCTGGAATATGCAGATGACATTGCACTGCTAGCACATTCACATCAACACATCCAGGAAAAAACGGATAGACTTATTAAGTATATCCAGCAGGTGGGCTTGAACATCAACCTAAAGAAGACAGAGGTCATGACGCTCAATGTGAGCAACCATGAGCCCATATCAGTAAGGAATCAGCAACTGGAACAGACAGATGCCTTCACATACCTAGGATACATAGTAACACCAGACGGCAGAGCAAGCAAAGACATCAACAACAGAATGAACAAAGCAAGAACAGCCTTTTTTAGTCTAAACAACATCTGGAAGTCCTCTCAGTACAGCACAAAATTAGGATTATATCAGAGCTGTGTGCTTTCTGTGCTTTTCTATGGCGCGGAGAGCTGGAGAGTTAGAGAGAAGGAAATGTCGAAATTGTCCTCTTTTCACACAACATGCCTAAGAAAAATTCTCCTAATCTTTTGGCCGAATATCATCACCAACCAAGATCTGCTTACTCGGAGCAAGCAAGAAGACATGCACACCATCATAGCTGGCAGACTCTGGAGCTGGGTTGGCCATGTCCTCAGAAGAGACCCCGGTGCCATCACAAGAACAGCTATGCTATGGACCCCTAAAGGAAAATGAAAGAGAGGCCGACCAAAAACAACTTGGCGGAGGACTGTGATGCAAAGAATGAACCAGAGTTGGGGCACTGTACGAAGGATGGCCGCCAACCGAGCAAAGTGATGGTCAGCGGCTAAGGATCAAAGAAAGAAGAAGACTTTGGAAACTAATGAGGCATTATGGAGTCACCCATAAGTTTATTACCCTAATCTAATAAAGAAAATATGTGCAATGCAGGATTTTTAACGACGTACAGTTTACAGAACCGTTTGGGGTGATAACTGGAGTGCAGTAGGGATGTTTGTAGTAAATGGAAGTCAGTTGACTATGACAAACAGCTTTATAAGATTATGCCAACAGCCTGACTGTTCCGTCCCATATCCATAACCAGATGCATGAGAATACATGAAACAAAGAGAATGACAGTAAGTGCAGGAAATGATGGCCAGATTGCACACCTGAAGAATAACCCTTTCAAGATATGAACATACACATATATTGTGGCAACAGTAAAGACAAAGTTGGAGGAACAGACAGTGATATTTAGGATTGAAATGGTGTGATGAAATCTTGCCACATTTCAGGTATAATTGTACATGAAAGCAACCAGCTTTGTTTGCATCGTCTTATTTTGATTTTTTGATCAAATTTGTTTTCCCAGCTAAAAGAACCAAGATAGAGATCGACGACATAAATCGCCTTATAGCAGAGTCCATTTTTAAAGTTAGGAGATATGCAGCCGAGCATCCCCTGACAAGGAACTGGTGATTTGTTTTGTTAGTCACATAATCATTGTATGCACACATTGTCAACTGAAGTTCCTCTACTTAATGTAAGAAATTAAATAAATGGAGTTATCTTTGTCACCAAGATATACAGAATCACTCAAACCAGTTTGATCTGTAAAGTCTTTGTGAAGATTAAACTAAACTATATTAAACTACGATGCTTCATCGAGAAATACATAACTGCACTGTGGCAAAACAGTAACCTAGTGAAGGGTTAACAATTTGCTGTTGGAACAGCCTGTTCTTACTGGCAAGTTGTATCCAGTGATAGCATGTGAAATTTGAACATTGGTTATTGTTTGTTTGTTTTTAATGATTTACGGTGTTCTAGAAGTGTTGGAACTTTTATTTAATTTTTTTTTAAAACGTACGCCTGCTATTACTCGAGGCGAGAATCTCCGGTTAGTATATCTAACCTACGTGAGTATCCCTTTTTTCCCTGTACAATATCAGGTGTCCACTCGCCATTCAGGCAGATACTCGCAGTCTTCGGAGGGTACCCATTTAGAGCTGGGTCGGCTCAGGAGCCGCTTATTCAAATGTTTTCGCCTAGGGCTCGATTTAATCCAGTCAGTCCCGGTCGATGACACTTTTTCAACTGTTCTCGCCTGGGATTGAACCTGGATCACCTGCGCAGTGTGGTAACCATTACACCAGCGCAGCTCCAATTTATTTAATAATTTGTACACGTGAAAGTTTTTGAAGCACAAGTTGTATGTAAAGATGTACTGTACTTATGTTCAATTTGGTATTTGAGTGCAGTCACAAGCATCTCTCAGCCCAACAATCATTGCTTTGAGGTAGCTTAATTTTGTTGTTGTTCAGGTCACACGAGAGTGACATGACATTGACATCAGTTTTAAGAGACTGCTCTTTCAGACGTGGTTGAGTGGCGCTACAAGTAGGCATGAAGAATCTTTACAGGTCCCTCTTTTTGCTTTTTTTTTTTTGCTAGCAATCTAGCCTGGTTGGTGTGATAACAGCACTTGCTTCATGAGGCACCAGGTTCAAAACTAGGTAGCATCAAGCTCCATCCCACCAGCTGTAAAAGTCTAATACGGTGTCACTCCTCTACAGCAATATGATGTTTAACAAATTTGAGACTTCAGTAATCCCCATTTGTACAAATGGGATGCAGCAAAAACTTTTTTGAATTTTTGTATCAAGGCATTTCTTACAGGCGTCTAAGCAAAGCTGAAGTAGTAATTAAAATAAAATTTGTTAAAAATCGTTTGTGGCCGAAGACACTCTGGTCTTACTTTCCATGACATGCCATTTTTCTAAATATTTATAACATTACTTTTACAGAACAATGCTGGCCACATTTTAAATAAAGAATTCTAAGCAGTGGAGTGCACAATCATTTGTTTCTATGCACATATGAAATTAAAGGGAAATGGATAATCTGCTATATCAACCCTTTACTGTCCTGTCTAATTTACTATACATTTTTATCTTAACGCCCGTTGCAAGGGGAGCAACTCAATTTTTTAACATAATGTCATGACCATCTAAAAATATTCAGGGCGATTTAAACGGTAACGGGTTAAATACACAGAATTGAATCATGTACCACTGCAGTAGTTAAGTACATATATTACCAGGGTTTCCTACAAAGTTAATTTCAACTGGGGTAAGCTTTGTTGACCAATCTCCTTCATTCGATCTGTCATCAATATCACTACTTCTTTCACTAGATTTACATGTCACTGTCACTTATTCAATATCCACATCTGATTTGGCTGCCTTATAATACCCAGCCACCGCCCAGAAAGCCATGGACTTAAAAACAAAATGAACAATCAAAATATCAGTCAATTCAGAAAAAATTTCAGAAAACTGAAGCTTTACATGTACCGGAAATCTTTTTAACTAAGGTCTCGCTAAATACCGAGATCTCGTTGCTCTGTGAGAACGACCAACAAGTGTCTTAGACTGGACCTTATCATTTCCATACGGGTGGTTTTGGGTAAATCAAACGGTAATGGGTTAATATTTAAATATGTACACACTTTTGATAGATCCTCCAACCCCCTTTTCACTTTATGCTAATAAATACATGCCAAAAAAAAATTTAATTTTTGTATTTGTCTTTTTTGAGTGGATTCTGTGGCATCTGACAATGAGTGTTTGTGAATGTTTGAGTAGTCAAGTAAAATAATCACATTTGGACCGCAAGCCGCTTAGAGCGCCAATCTAATTTTAGTAATAAAACGAATGAAAAATGTACTGAAACACTCTCTGATCTGGTTCGAGACTTTAAGTTGCCACCGGAAAACAAATTCCCAAAGCATGGTTGTTGTAGAACACTGGAAAATTGATATTATGTTCATATTTTTCAGCGTTTTGGGTTAGTTACCAAATCGTGTAAAACTGTTTACCGTGGCAACTAGTGATAGGAGTACAAAAAATGCGTGTACGGCTGAATAGGATAGAAACGTGTTTCAACAATTGACTGATAGATCTAGCGACGAGGACAAGAGTGAAAACGGAGTGCACATTGATTGAAATTGTGATTTTGATAGAGATGGGGCGCAAGCAGTTATAATTGTGAAAATATTGCAAGTCCTCGGCCATCGGAGGGCCGTTAAATAGCAACATTAACAACCTCTATTAGAGTTACAACCGGTGTTTATTGTAATAGTACATTCATTTATCTTTAAAATGACGTGTAATTCATAAAAATCTGTAAACAATTACGAAAACTACAGCTTACTTTGTGCAAACACCTACAGGATGAAAATGGGAAAACAATTTAATTTGGCCACAGTGTGTTTTTCAGTTCGGTAGTTAATGTGTTAAGCAGGGTATCGGGCTTCTTTTCCCTGCAGCCTTACACACTTAACAGTCTGGTTTGTACCTTGCCCTTTCATATTTATCAATGAAGTAGTGCCCAGTAAGTCGTGTTTTGAAGGTGTCACATTGTGTCGAAGAATAGCAGGTTCAATAAGAGTCAGACTGACATCCTGCCTAAACCTCTTTGCTTTGGTCTTTTTTGTAGAGTTGGCAGTGTTGTAGGTTATGTGCCCATTGTCTAGGGCAGTTTCAGCTAAGAAATTATATAATGGCAGGTACCATTTATAGGATCTGTGTGGGTAGGGGTAGCTTGCACCCAGTTGGCCAAAGTGGTCGACACCTCCCATACTTTTGTTGTATTTTTCTGCAAGCACTGGCTTCTGAATTGTTCTGTCTTGTCCATAACATCATTGAAGTGAACAGTAGATATAAGGTTAACTCTTCATGTTATGCCAGGTAACTGCCAGCATGCTTTTATCTTCTGTGGCACAAAATAAAAGGATGATCTGCCATTTTCAATCCGAGTTGCTCTTTCTTCAGTGCTTCAGGAAAATGCTTCCTATTTTCAGCTAGTTCCACATGCACCAATCTGAATTTCTTTCAGCTCTTGAAATAAAGGTGGGGCTGAATAAAAGCTGTCGCAGTAGAGAATATGTCCTTTGTTGCCACATCCATCAAGATCTTTCACAACCCTGGACGTTGCCCCAACACAACCTTCATCATTTGCCTTACCAGTATAAATTTCAGGCATTATTGTGTGTTAGCATTGGCGAGTACAAATACCTTTGAACCTCACCACCGATTCATCTATTGACAACTCCCGCCCAGGTGTGTAGTGTTGCTTATTTGTAGTAGGTACCACAAACCGCCCGCTTTTTTGGTTGAAAACGCACAAAAGTTGAGAAAACTGAGGAAAATTCGTCAAGTTTAAGTCGTCACTGTCCCTTTGCTATTAAGCGGATTGTAATAAAATTTATATCACGATACTCATTATCCTCTTCTCTTTTGAAATGTATTAATTCCCGAATAATAAAAGTTATTGAAGTATATTTTTACTAATAAAAACAAACAGCAACGTTACGCGTAGCGAAACTCGTCGCGCGGCCAACTCGCGGCTTTTTTGCCTCACCCCGCTTCATTCAAACGGGTATCGCTTGACCAGCAGACGTCTGATTTGCATACGGCTTTCACCATTACGATGGGCGGAGGAATAGCTTTAATTTCGTATAATGCAAGCTGTAAGAAACAATGTGGAAGACGCAGATTTTTCGAAGTGAAGTCGAAATTTTACAAGATTTGACATTTTAAGTTGTGTTATAATTCCTTGCATGGTATGAGAAGATTTGGGAGCCATTTTTATTTATTCCTATAAAATATCAAAGACTTCTGATGTTTGCTGGTGAAGCGATTTGACTTTAAGTAACGCTCTCTTGGTCAAGAATTTTAGCGAAAAATGCAGAGCGAGGCTGTTACATCGACTGTGATAACTCCCTATGGCGATCAAAATCGGCATGCCACTTATGTTGGTTCGTGCTCAAACTTCATCACATCTTCTGATTTGAAGATGACTATACGTAAGTATATCACTTATTAACAATGTTTTGAATTTTAAATGTAAACTTTACAATAGTTTTAATATTATTTAGCAATTTAACATGATCACATGGTTGTTGTAATAGCGTGGAATGAATGTGCTATCGCCACTTCAGACATTCACGCATCAATCTAATTATTTCACGAGCTTGAAAAGCTAAGAAAGTTACCAATCTGAATGAAAAAATGCATGTTTTGATTTTTTTTTTTCTATAACCAGCGGCACTCGAGCTTTCCAGCTCTTTCGGCCCAATGACATGTCATTGCGAGGCTGGGGGGAGTCAGTGGACTTTCCTTCCAACCCGGTCAGGAGCTTCGCTCCTTCCCATCCACACGGGATTTATGTGCAGGAGCCGTTCAGAGGTTATTCAGTCAAATTTCCGGTCGTAAACATTTCTTCAAACGCCGACGGCCGGGTTTGAACCATGAACACCTGGTCGCCAGTACGTCGTAGCCATTACACCAGCGCGGCTCCCCGCATGTTTTGATTAATGTGTAATAATTGAATGAAGGTTTATTTTGCAACATAATAGGGTGAATTTTGTTTCAAACGCGAAGGATATCGCAAGGCCAAAGCCAATTGAGTCAAGGCTAGGAGACCGGAAAATGCCATAATTAAAAAAGCTGATGTACTGAAATGTCCGGACTCGCAGCCAATAGTTGATAGTCTTAAAATTCCCCGAAAAGAAGATATATATATATATTTATTTTTATTTAAGGAAGAAAAATATCCCGTTCAACCTCTGATGGGTTATAATTAGGATACATGTTGTTTTCAATTCCAAATAATATGAAAAACTGCCGATATGAGAAAGTGGCATCACAATTGTGCTTATATGCGTTTAAAAAAAAAAAAAAAAATCAAGAAGAAACTCTGAACAAGAACAAGCCAGTAATAGTAATAGTACATGTAATTCTCTATACATGTAAAAACAAAAATAACTTCTGGAATTTTAATTTTCCAGATGACTCCTAGTAGGAGTCATCTGGAAAAATATTGGATTTAACATTATTGTTAAATCCAATAACGTGTTAAATTGCTATACCAATATTGGATTATTTGCAGGCATCCAACTTACCTATAAATATAGAGGAGGTGTTGAGAATAGACAGACCTAGGGAACTGCATAATATAGCCTAGTCAAACAATATTTAACACGAACACGTTAATATATAGTGGCTGGGAATGTGAAGGTCTGATGCTGTTCTTACAATGCATGTGACTTTAAACAGATGAAAGTCAATTAAATATCTGGTAAAGTCCGTTATATAACTAGAACCACCAGGCCTATACACCCCTCCACTTTAATATTATTCTTGTTCATAGTTTCTTGATTTTGTTTGTTTGTTTTTTATTTTATTATTTAACGTACGGTATAGGCCTAAGCACAATTGTGAGTATCCTTATTTTCAAATGTGATGCCACTTTCTCATATCAGCAGTTGTTCATATTATTTGGAATTGAAAACAATATATATCCTAATTATAACCCATCAGAGGTTGAACGGAATTTCTGTTTATCTTTATTAATTTAAAAAAAAAAAATCTGGAAAAATAAAATTCCAGAAGTTATATGGATGGGAATGCAACATGGCTCGAGGTAGACTGCTTGTAGTTTTTTTTTTTTTTTTCATAAAGCAACAGACCACAAAGTAACACACTACAAACAGATAAAGTGAAATAGAGAAGAGGAAGGAGCAGATAAAATAAAAGTAGAGAATGCAAGAGTGACGACGAAGAACCCAAAGCATAGACTGAAATGGAAAATACGGAGTAAAGAGTCAGAGAGGGCGTCAAAGAAAAAATTAAACAGCGAATAACTGACAAGAATAGGAGGAAAAAAGAGAAAGATATTAAAAAGGCAGAGAAGAAGATAGAGTTATATAACAATCATAAGCCAAGGGGGTCTGCACCACAAAGGAGGGTGTGGATAAAATTTGTAAAGGATATGCCCTTAGAAATCTTAAGGCTCAGTTAAGATACTTACTTAGTTGTTCTCCTTCTACTGTGAGGTGTAGAGGTAAGATACAGATAATTGATATTGAATGATAAGGACATTAAACTATCAGGAAATATCAAAGAATTGTATTTTGGACTTCTGAAGCATTTAAGTTTTCAGGTGTCATTGCCCTCTCACAGGGAAAGAGTGCGCCATGATCATTCTTCTCCAGTTAAAAAATGTCTTTTTAAATGCTAATAACCAGTTGTTTTAAAAAAATATAGTGTTTAGATGTTGCTAATTATTGCCTACAAATTTTTTTAAATGAAATATGGACAGTATCTTAAAAAAAAAATTTTCTTCATTTTCACTTTTTTCTTCCCCTGCGACAAATTGGCCTCTGGACACATTTTAAAAAATTATACTAGAACAAATAGATGTTTAAATCCTCTGAAAAAATTGAGATATATTTATGTAGTATGCAGATTAATATGTACAAATTTAAAGCTTGTACCTTTTATACTTTTTGAAATATGATGTGAATATTGACTTTCATTCAACAAACTATATTTTTCGGTAATGTGTTTTGCAGTTGCAATTTTTGGTCTCAAATATATTGATAATTATTCATGATGTAGCTCTATAGTTTTCTTTGTGTGATCAGTATATTCCAGACTATATGTTGTTTGTCAGAGAAAGTTGTAAGATTATATTTAAGAAGACGGCAGTGTTCTGAAGTTGGTGTGATGTAACTTTTTTAATGTTGCGAAGTCCCCACATTTTTTAAAATGCTATAACTTTTTTATTTGTTGTCCTATTTTAAAAAATAAAGTACCAAATTTCCTGATTTACCAAGGGCTTCAAAACTACATTGTTTTCTCTGGTGTTTCTGTGCAAACAAAAATCACTTTGTGGTACCTATTTGTTGGCAAAATAATATCCAGTAGGGGTCTGAGCTTGAAGAAGGCGTCATACCCAGGCTGCCCCCTCTCATTTCTGATATCATTATTATTAAAATGGACATTTCTGTGGAGCTGTTGGTACCTGTTCAGACTCATGACCCTCGAATATGGTGTATCATTCAACCAAAAGTCTGAGACTGCCGGTTTGCAACACATTCCCATACCAATCTGAAGGCCTATGAATGCAGAAATTTCAACTGCATCAGTTTTATCCAAAGTACGCTTCTTGTATTTAGCAATTCCTGTGTACTGAGCGAGGTGATATTCTCTGTACCTATTCACTTCGTCAGTGATCAGATCTATGGCAGTGTTAGGAAAAAAAGTTTGAACAAATCAATGGACATATATTCAGTTGTGTCTGCCTTAGACACCTTGTTGTTCTTCATATGGAAGAAGAATGTCATGGTCAATAAGTTTGTTTTGAGCAAGCTTTCTCCATCTCCACGGATTATTTTGATGTGTAGCCCTGCTGTGGTCTCTTGTGCCACGCCCATCTCCTGCTTCAGATGTACCGTACCTACATCACCTCCAATTTCATTGTCGCTACTGTCACTTATTATTCGGTGATCCATCTCTACTTAGCCATGAGATATCACTGTCTGCCCCAGATTCGCTGCTAGAGTCAGTATCATCTCTGTTATAAGTCCGGTTTTCGTCATCACTCATGATGAAAACAATGAACAGGCTCTCTGTACTAAAAACAGCTCTTTGTACTAAAAACAATGAAATTTTAATCAAATCTCCGCTAGAAACAGCTCTACATGATATCACTCATGGGCGCAGCCATTTTGGAATGCTACAAATACCGGACGAGGCTCATTTTGTAAATCTATCGATATGGCTGCCCTGTTGCTTTCATAGTGATACTAATTCGACTTGTCGAACTTGGTCAGCAAGGGTATATAGCGGAAATTTTACGATTGTCAAACTTGGTCAACAAAATGTTAAAACAATAATAAATATTAAGGACTGAGTTTTTGTGTTGATACTCTGTGATAATGCACAATTGTCCCATTCCAAAACAAACAAACAAATAGGTAAACTAAAACCATCAGTTTATTTGAATTCACAGAAAACTTAGAAAGTTGTGTGTGGCCTACTGGCAGCAAAACGTGGAGCGTGAAGTTTTCTGTGCACCCTGTGGGTCAGGGGGAACTTGATCTTTGCATCCTGTAAAGAAAGGAGGGATGTAAATTTAAATTAGATCAACCAATGATAAAAATATATTGTGGGCTGGTGTGATCCTCAACGAAACTAGATTTGATGAGTTTTGACTAAATGAAATTACCCTATCACAAGTCAACTCCAACTGCCTTAATGTGATCTGTAAAACCTAATGACATTGTAATCCAAGACATAATTGATAGAACAAAGAAAATGTTAATCAGAACATATGCTAGTAACTGATCATGGCATAGACAAATTCATATGCAGTACCTGAGGCACAGAACTTTGTGGCCAGACATGATCACCTAAGCCAGATAAGAGACTTGAAAAAAAAAAATTAATAAAAAGAAGACTGAACTTACATGGAACTGCAAAGTGTTGGGTCTCCTACACTTGCTGGCTGCTATTTCCTCCACTCGGATGATGTGAATGGAGTGTGCGCGAGCCCTGTGGCGCGCTCCCATGTCACGGTCTGTGAAGTTCAAGACGGATCAGTGAATTCCAAATATCAATGTCAATTTCTTTAAAATGTTCATGTGTGCCTGGCAGTGTTCTATAAAAACAAAGAATGAGATCACACTTCCCCACAAACATGTCATGACAGGCAACTATGTCCAGATGTACCAATCAGATTCACTTCTAGCTCAAACAAACAATGAGAAAGAAGGCGACTGACTGGCCAATATTTTCTGTAGCATATCATTTGAACAGCTCGGATAGCAAAATGGTCCTTGCTGCTTGATTTGTATGCTTATATAATCTGACATTAAGAATGTTTAAGAGCTAAGATAATCACATGACATGTGTTTGGCGATAATTAAGATATATAGTTTCAGAAAGATAACCTTTGTCAGACATTTCTGAGCAAATAACGTCCTATCAGGTTTTTATCTCAACATAAATAAAACTAAGTAGAATTTGGTTGAAAATCTTTAGCTCCCATAGATCTTAAATCACTTTGCTACAATTAAGTCCATTTCCATTGTTTAACTTGGACTGCTGAGCTCATCACATATTCGCAGCCATTGCCCCAGATTAAGAATTTCCATGTATGCTGTAGCTGTATAGTGTTTGTGATTGTTGGAAGTCTGACAATAGCTTTCTTCTTTATGTGGAGAGTTCTATGCAAGTGAGCAGTACATGCTGAACTGTCTCACATAGTGGGGTACATTTGTGGCCAATAAATCACAAGATGTAGAATCATACATATTGTACCATGGCAGCAGCAAAGTTGGAGGGACAAACGATATCAAAATAAGAGAACAAAAGGCAAGAGCAGATTTCATTGCATTAGGAAAAAATATGGAGATCAAGTCAAACATTAAAATTAGAATTTTCAATTCAAATGACGAACTCATTCCTATTGTATGGCTCTGAAATGTTAAGACTTTCATAAATGGATGCTTGCGTAGAAAAGATGGATTTAAATGGTATGACAGATCACTAATGTCAAAATGATGACAAGAACCAGAAGAGTGCCAGTGGAGCAAGAGAAGCTGGAGATGGATAGGACACACATAATGGAATGAGGAAGACATGGAAAGACTTGGAATTGATGGCATGGGATAGGAAGACTTGGCATAAGTTTGTTATGGCATATGCTCCATAGTGAGTTGAAAGGTGAAGAAGTGGCTCAAGTGAGGGGTTTAAGTGCTTAAGTTTCGTATGTTCTGGTCCATGCTTCGTGGGCTGTTATTTGTTTGGGTCAGTTACTTCAAACACAGCAAAAGATCATTTTGACCATCAGTTTAGACATTCTTCCTTGAAGCTGTTTTGGAGTGTCAGTTTTGCTGACTTTCACATAATTTTTTTCAGTTCAACTTCTTGAATTTCAATCAATTTACGTCAAGCCCTGCTTATCCTGTGCTATCTGTTAGAAGTTTGTGTTTTCTCTATCCTTTTTCACATCTCGAGCTCTCTTCATGTATTTACATCATTTACATGCTGTCTGTTTTTCTTCATGGATGTTCTCATGGTCACAATCTTGACTTTAAGCATCCCTCTTCCATTTAACTCCTGTCCTTTATTGATTGCAAGCATACAATCTTCAATGGGTGTTCAGCCCCACCCATCCACTATGACAGTTTCCAGCAATTATAAAACAGCTTCCATGAGTTGAAAGTGACCCTCCCAGGGCTGGTAATACTGAACAACCAGACCAAAACACAAAGAAAAGCCCTGGCCATAAAATATGTAGAGGAATATCTCCCAAATCAATTGCTGAACTAACTCATAAACAGATGAATCAACAACTAATAATGGAGAAATCTTTATGCTCTTCAGTAACAGTACACAGAACAAACTGAAGTTTGCAAATGAGTAACAAGTAATATGTCTTACTGGGACATGTGGTAATGGAAACTGCCTATGTCACAAACGCAATGTCGTCATCAGGGGTACATGAAAATAGGAAGGGTCCATGAAAAATAAATATCCATAAATAAATGTATTTGTGTCATGTTTAAGTGGGGTAAGGAGGGGTCTCTGAAAACAAAAGAATCAGCCTACGCTTTTCCTCCTCCCCCCACATGTCATGACAGGCAATTATGTCCAGATGTACCAATCAGATTCACTTCTAGCTCAAACACACAAATAATGAGAAAGAAGGCGACTGACTGACGCCAATATTTTCTGTAGCATATCATTTGAACAGCTCAGATAGTGAAATGGTCCTTGCTGCTTGATTTGTATGCTTATATTAACTGACATCATGAATATTTAGGAGCTAAGATATTCACATGACAAAATATATAAATTCAACTTGTGTATTGTGCTCTGATAATAATCATTGGTCAAGACGAGAAAAGAATATAAAGAGGGAAAAAACCCCAAAGGTATGTGGCAGAATTCTACAAGTAAGCAAAGCAAACAGGAAATAATGATCCAGGATTGAACTGGAGTGTTTGATTTCTGTACATCCATGCAGCACAAAGGAAAGAAAAGCCCTAATCACTAAATAAATAGAGCAGTTGGATCAGCAACTAATGAAACTGACTATAGAGGTGGGAGGAATCGTATGAGCTGGCAATGGAAAACCTAGTACCTCTGGTAAATCTCAGTTTAGATGCTGCTGTCATGATAGACTGTCCTGGTGAGAATAACCACCGGAACATAAAACTGAAAAATTTCAATGCAGTAGATGCACTGACAGTTGCACCTAAGTAAGATACAGGAAAGCACTGCAAGACAAGTATTTTCCACATGCGCACTGTCAGTAGTAACAGCATTCAGGAGTCGCAGAAACAGTTCTAAATGTCCTAATAATAATCTGCAAAACAGAATCCAGGCTGCCAGAAAAATGATGCCCATACAAACTCAACAGAAGAGAAGAATTAATCTTCAGTTTCTGCACAATCACAACAGACTGACACGACACAGCCTTTGTTCAATATTCTCAAGACAAAAACTAGCAATGGGTTCACCTGTAACACTGATAAAATGACTGCACAATATCTGCTTTAAGAAATTCCAACACTTAGAAACAGAAATCTCATGTGGGTCTTAATAGTTCTAGTCCATGAGAATCTATGGATATGTCTGCTGAGTCTCGCCAGCTTTCTTCAAATATATTTAAGTAGACATAACAGCATTCGAAGACACCCTGAAATTGATACACCATTCTTGTCTCTCTTATCCTCCACTCCTTAGATGTACAGCATAAAAACAATTTTGAAACATGTAGTCAGAAACGCAAACCACAGCGGCAGCGTTGTATGTTATGTCTGGCAACATAAGAAGTAAATGTTTACTAGCCTGAACTGCAGGCACAACAATACTTACAGCACTGCGTAACAGCCTTGCCAGAAGTCAAGTCCCGGTACTCACGGTACATGTTGTGTGTGCCACTGCGAGAATTGTAACGCAACCAGATGCCAAAGTTCTTGATCTTCAAGGGGCTTTTATCAAAGATCTGAAAAGGCAACAAATAAATAAATACAAAAGTACAAGCTGTTACAGGTTTCCTAGTGCTAAATCATAAAAGACAATTGAGAACAGCCATGGTGCTCATAACGGGAGTGCGACAGTGATGCCTCTTGTATCCATTTCTTTTCTTAGTAGCAATAGACTGGGTTATGAGAACATCGACAACACACAACAGAAATGGAATCCAGTGGACTCTGACTAAGCAGTTGGATGATCTGGATTTTGCTGATGACTTGGCTCTTCTGTCCCATAGCCGTAATCAGATGCAGAACAAATTGAAAACATTCGATGAGAGGTCACAGCAACTGGGTCTGAAATACACAGGGAAAAGACAAAAATGAGAATAAATGCAGGTAATGATAACAGGGTTGAACTGAAGAAACACCACTACAAGATGTAGAATCGTACACATATCTTGGCAGCAATATAGACAAAAGTTGGAGGGACAGACAGTGATATCAAAATAAGAATACAAAAAGCAAGAGGAGCTTTCATTGCATTGGGAAATATATGGAGATCAAGAGAAATCGGATCCAACACGAAAATAAGAATCTTTAACTCAAATATGAAGTCAGTCCTATTGTATGGTTCTGAGACATGGAGAACAACAAAGACAACAACCAAAAAGCTAGCCTAGAAGGTAGGTCACTCACTTTCATAAATGGGTGCTTGCGTAGAATAGAAGGATTAAAATGGTATGACAAGGTTACCAACGTGGAACTAACGACAAGAACCAGACTAATGCCTGTGGAACAAAAGACGATGGATAGGACACACAGTGAGGAAACCTGTTGATAGCATTACAAGGCAGTCCTTGTTCCGGAACCATCAGGGCAAGAGAGGCAGAGGTAGACCAAGAAGCACATGGAGAAGAGAGCTGGAAACAGAGGTGAAAATGATGAGAACATAGAAAGAACTTGAGATGATGGCACGTGACAGGAGGACTTGGCATGTGTTTGTTGAAGGCCTATGCTCCTTTGGGAGTGGAGGGTTATGAATGAATGAACGGTGCTCATAAGCCAACTGTGCACCATTACAATAAAGTGTTACAGAAAGACAGCTTCTCCAGAATGCACCACAGAAGTAAATGAGAACTTTCTAAACAAGTTAAAAAGATTTTTTTTTTAAACACGGCATGTTAATTAGCATCAGAACCTCTTAGGCATGCTGAAGGGTGACATAGACCAGGTAGCATTCTAGAAAACAAGAAATATTTATCAATGAAAGTGAGACAGCACTCATCAGTGTTACAATGAGCCAATCCTGTCATACTGATGTGAGACATGGACAATCAACAAAGGTAAATATGTACAGCGCTGAGTTGTTTTACAGAAGAATGTTAAGAATATTATGGACAGCTAAATATGATAAGGATGTCCTGAAAGAAGCCGGTGTGCAAAGGAAGCTTATTACTCTCATCTGAATGTAATCCACTTTTCCAGGGCAGGTGACAACAGAAAAGCTGGAATATTTTTTGACAACAGGAAAGAGTACGTCAACAATAGAACTGATAAACAGTACTGAGGACAGGAAGTTGTGGAGTGCTAAAGTCATCTATGCCATCCTACAAGGTACCAAAAGAAGGTAGAGGAGCATATTAAGTGTTTCCAGCTAGGCTTTCTAAGAGGGGTCAACTGCAGTGGTGACTCCAGATCTGCAAGGAGAAAAACCAGGGCAAGAAAAAAGAAAGATTTATCAAACACAGCTTATCTGCAGTGACACAGCCTATCTGTGCCTTTGTAGCTATGTTGGATACAGCTTGCAATGACCATGACCATGCATAAAAACTCTTGTTGGATAATATTAACAGTTACATTTATCCAGTGCCTGACATTCTCACCCAGCTTTTACATGCATTGATCATCACAAGAATGGGCTTTCAAACTAACAAACAAAACATAAATTACTGAGCTACATTCTCGTGCCACTGAAGAGAAGTACCAAACTAATAAATTTATTAAAAAGAAATAACACAGAAAGGTGTAATATCTAAGTAGAAATAAATATGCCAAATCAGCTCTTTTCTTTTCTAAATAGGCAAATATTGAATAGAGCTACTAATACACATGATGGACATAGGATTATTATGCCATATTCACATTAGTTAACAGCAGTTACTGTCAGCCCTCCTACAGGCTGCAGAATGTGTCAGCCTCAAAGCAACTATAAATTACGGGAATCTGAACAGTGAGGCATGCTCTGAACAAAATCTAAACTTTCTTGTGTTCCAGCAGAAAAGCAAACTATGGTAAACACTAGTACTCACTCTATAGCTGGAAGACAGAGACATCTAATAGAACATGGACATTGTCATTTGATGTGGTTTTAAGGACCATCTTCACTACACATGGACAATTCCATCAGTTCTCTCATCTCCTCCCTTAGATCACACAAGGAGGATCTCAGCACTGTGCATAAACTCCATAGCACCGGTAAGGATACCAATGTGTGCACACAGGAATCACATTCTATTAGGTACTCCAAACTGCCCGTATTTACCGCTTACGGCACAAAATTCTCATTTTGTTTATAACTTCAACCAAGGATTACAACTTAATTTCATATAGCATTTAAATAAAACTGGTATCAACAGAAAGCTTGTTTTCTTATTGTTTAATAATAATAATAAATTCTTTAAGCACCAAACATGGCGCATAAGGCAGAAACCAGTGCTCTCCAGGTTGTTCGTTGTGACGCCACTCCTCTTAGCTCTTGCACATTATTTAGGCCCAACGTTCTTCCTTCTCTTATTATTGTTCTTCTGAGTGTTTCTTTTGGTCTTCCTTTTTTCCTCTTACCCTCAGGAACCCAAGTGAGCGCCTGTAGTGGTATTCTGTTGTTTTGCATTCGTAGGACATGACCGATATATGACCATCGTCTTTTCCTTATATAGTCGGAGACATATTTCTGCCTAGTCTTCTCTTATTTGTCGATTAGTCTTGAATTCTTTCCAACTGATGTTCATGAGTTTTCTAAGACATTTGTTCTCGAATGTATTCAGCTTTTTCTCCAATGATTTTGTTATTTTCCAACTCTCACAACCATATGTTAACACTGAGATAACATTTGAATTAAACAGACGAAGCTTGGTATGTATATTCAATGATCGTAATTTCCAAATGTTAGATAATCTATTGAAGGCGCTAGCTGCCAAAGCAATTCTAGTATGGATTTCTCTTGTTGTGTCACCATCCTGAGTCATTTTACTGCCTAAATAATTGAAACTTTCAACATTCTGTAGTTTTATTGTTTACATGGGTGCAAAAATAGTTTGAAATATTATGAATAAGTTTGTCTTTTAAGTGTTTAAAAAGTATGTGCAAACGGGTTTCGCGCGGTCCTGACATAGAAGTAGGGGGGTTACCCTTTTCAAATCGCGAGCGATTCGTGTTAAATGAAGTCAGCCTGCTATATATAGTCTAATATTTTCAGCAGTGAATGCCTTTTGTATTGGTGCCTAGGACATATTTATAGAATAATAATAAGATTGTAAAATTTGCGACAAAACAGCTATATTTTTCGAGAAAAACGGTCGATTTTCACGTGTCCTATATCAAAATAAAGAGCAAAACCATTATCCTACATAATTTCTAAATTTGAACGTCATCCGAGAGTTGACAAGGATCGCTTTGTGCAAATGTAAACTCATAGTCACATAGCCGCTATTCACCCAGCTGCTGGTTTTGCACGCTAACATTGGACGTATGTTCTAAACCTTCCCTATTTAATTAGGCGAGTTTTTAAGTGATGATACTTATTAAATCAACTAGTTCTTGAGTTTTTATGGGTGCAGCAATTTGGAACTTATGCGTTTTTAGCCTCTGGCTTGAGTTTGGGTCTTTCAAAATTAGGTATTTCAGTCTAGTTTTACCGATCGAGAAAAAATGGCCGATATGGTCCATAAATAGAACAGGCTATTTTTGGTGAGGGGACTTTAGTTTCCTTTTTATTTTTAATTTTAAAAAATTAGCAATGGGATTGCAATTGTTTGTATTTTGAAGTTTGCACTAACATGACACATGCATTCTCTGGTAGTTTCATATTCTTTTGTGTAATGATATAGCTGGAATTGAAACATATCATCCCAGTGCTGAACTGCATTTCCTAACTAACTTGGACTCAACCATCCATTGCAAACTTCTCTCCTAGAAGTGTGATATAAAACTATCATGTGTAATATAACACTGCAGAAACTTCTAATAGTTGTATATTTTTTTTTATGTTTCAGTGGATGATGTTTACAAATCATTGGAAAATCGATTTCTTCGGTCTGGCAAAACTACTACTAGAAAAGATTGTATTTTTTATGTGTGAAATGGACTGTTTGCTATAATTATAAAACAGATTATTATGGCAGGGCTGAACATTATATGTATATGTTCTATGTTAGAGCATAAAAATCTTAACAAATTGATGTAATTTTCATCTTTGTACCCTTATTAAATTTTTAATGATTTAAAAAAAAAATTCAATGAAATTTCATGTTTTGCTGCAGATCGCTCTGTTTAGCAATCATTTAGTGGTATTTTGTGTTATTAGTATATTGATGTTTGTTTTTACAGAGCTTGCATTTTCTGATAACTTGGTGTCATTTCTATCAACATTGATGCAATTGTTGATTTTTTAATGATTTTTTAAAAAATGACAATTTTGGTTAGTTTTTAACTCCCTTGGTCATTTTTGCAAAATTGGGCCTCGAGTTATTTTTAAGCTAATAAAATATGAACTTATTCTTTGACATTCATGGAAAAAAATTGAGTTTGTTGTCTGTTTACATGAGAGTGTGTGTTTGTACATTTTAAATTTATGACTACTCAAAGTTGGCATTTTGACAAGTTACTCAACATGCCCAATTTTTCAAAATTGCATAACTTTTGAACAAATTCACCTAGGGCACTAAATTTGGTAACAAAATGCTTAGAATAAAAAGATCTACCCATCTACATATGTTATTAACAGAAATATGTAATTTAAAAATTCAGTTTGGAGTACCTTATTCTATAAATATTTTTGTAATGGATTGGTTTCCAAATTCTTTAATTTTGCCAGGGCAGCGGCCATATGGCAAACTCACTGAATTGAATATTTACCAAAAAAAAAACACAGTACTTACTCTGCTGCAGCTAACAATTTCACCTGTTGCCTTCTTCAGCTTCCTCAGCTGGCTCAAGAAATACCAAAATCTACTCTTGGCAACAGCCTTGTCAGGTGCAAAAATTCTCATCTGATACAGAGCTGGGGTCCTGTTCTTTTCTGTTGGCAGACCCCTGCCAACTACCTTGTACTCTTGCAACTGTATATTTTGAAAAACAACGTATACTGCTGTAGTTTTGTACTGTAGGCTAAATACAGTACAATTAACAAAAAGACACGAATTTGGCCAAAGCCACACAAACAAAACTCAAAATGGTGAATAACAGACAATCGCTTTATGAGGTTTGGTCTTCTAGAGGCCTTTGCAATCAGAGTCAACATGTTTTGTAAACGAGTCTAGTATCTGTCCTCACATAATTTCTGCAATTGAGGACAGCAAACCATAAGTCAGAGGAGTTCAGGACCACCACTGGTGTAAGACAAGGTGATATCCTGTCACCTTATCTTTTCATACTCCTCATGGACGATGTCATCAAGGCATGTAAGGAGAGAACAAGAAAGTGTTCAGTGGGGTACTGGAAGATGAGACAGGTCTGTATTTCAGAGCCGGCATTTGCTGATGATGTTGCCCTGATTGCTAAATCAGAGGCACATCTCCAATCCAACCTGCAAGTCTGGAAAGGTGAGAGAGGGATGGTCGTAAGCAGCTCTAATACAAAATCCATGGTGATATCACGAGAAGAAAGAAGACATCAGATTAAGCTGGGAGAACAGGTCCTGGAGCAGGTCGACCACTTTAAATACCTCGAAGCTATTATAGACCGAAAGGGAGGCATCAAAGAAGAGTTGGCCACTCCAAAAGCAGCAGCTGGGAGACTTTTTCAGGCCATAAATCGAGGATTCCTCAGCAAAAGAGAGGTTGGTAAGAACACGAAGATGGCTGTATACCGCTCCACCTATGTCCCAGTCTTGACATATGGATGCGAGTCATGGGCAATGACTACAACCCACAAAAGCCAGATCCAAACCTCAGAAATGAGGTATCTGAGGAAGGTGGTTGAAGTAACAAGAAGAGACATGGTCCACAACCAGACGATACGTCAAGGCCTAAAATCCCACCCCCTGCAGACCCAAGTAGAACAGTCCCAACTAAGATGGTTTGGCCATGTCTGCAGAATGAAGAAGATCGGCTACCACGACAAGCATGGGAAACTAAGAGCCAGGGATCCAGACCCCCAGAGTCTGCTGGGAGGGCAACATTAGACAGTCTTTGAAGGACCGAGGACTAGAATGGAACCAGGCCAGGAGGAAGACAGCCGATAGGATAGTCTGGCGCTCTCTCTTCCAAACCTCTACACCTCAGGGTAGAAGGGGAACGACTAAGTAAGTAAGTTTAATATCTAGCTATATTCCCAGATAAGATGGATAACTCTTTAGCTTGCTTTGTATTATCTAGTTCACAGGGAGGATAGTATGATTTTCTTCCGCAGCCAGGTGGTGGTGCCATTCAGAAGGTCCTGGGTTCGATTCTGCGGTAAGCCACTCACTTCTGTTGTCTAGTTTTCTACAGTGCCAGAAACATACCTTTGTATGTGTAATATTTATTTATTTTTTGTATTATCAGGTTTTAAATCCAGTTCTCTGCTTACTGTTTTGTTGCTGAGTGTGAATATAGTGTAGACTGTCTTGCTTGTGTTGACCATGACTTCCACATGCTGCAGTAGATTGCTAGAGCAGCTAGTGTAAGGTTTCATTTCTTTTGCAGTTCCATAGGGGACTTCCCTTCTGCCCATAAAACTAGATCATCAGCAAACAGAGTGTTGGGTATTTAAAGGTGGTCTGCCAGGTTGATGCATATGAGGAAAAGGGTGCAGCAAAGGGCTTAGTTTTTGTGAGAGGCCTTCTGGGATTGTTCTTTTCCCCCCGATTTTTCCATTGAACGTTGTGTAGATGGTTCGATTTGTGAGGAAATCTATTTAAAATCCAGTAATACGTACAAACCTGCATATAAAAGCCTCCTACCTAAACCTAACCTGCTTAAAACCCTTGCCATGGAAATCATGTGTCAATATGAAGGAAGATATTATCCATAGGCCCTACTTACGCAGATGGATCAGCTTTTAAAGCAGCCGTAAATGCTGGATATGGGGCCAAATTTATCTCACCCAATACAGAAGAACCCATCAACATTGCAGGCCCCTGTGGTAGGCTACCTGGTGCACAAACTACTAAATTGAAGTAGTCACCATCCAGAAAACTTATCTTTGAACTATTTGAATCAAATGAAATAGAAGCAAATGATATTGTAGTCTCTCAGACATCAGGCTGTCCTCTCGGCAATAGAAAACTGGAAAATTAACTCAATACTATCCAGAAGGTTCAAGAAATATGCCACAAAATTATGAACTTGTATGGTACAGAAATCTAGCCTGCATGCAATGGATACCAGGCCACATATATATCACACTGAATGAGGCAGCTGATAAACTAGCAAAGAAGGGAGTGCAAATACCACAAATGACCAACCACTGAGTGTGCTAACAAAACATAGCCTATAATAAAAAACAACTGTAAAGAAGAATGGCTGAACACATGGGCACAAACTAAAACAGGAGGAAGCCTTATACACCTAACAGCCCCGAATAGGCCTAAACTGTTGGCTACTGAATGGAAATTTCAAATCAAAACCTTCAGACTGAGAACAGGTCACTACACTAAATGACCACAGAAATAGAATATGCTCATAAAATATAGGAAAATGTAGACAGCCAAATCATCATACATATATAACACCAATTTACTCTCCTCACCTTTTCCCAACATATGTAGCCATTGTGGTGGTGGTGTTAGTTTTGATTTCAGACCTGTCCAATCAAAGTGGCTCAAACAGAGAATAGTGGACACATTCCACTATCGCCCTATTCGCAACAAATAAGTTGCCAAAGTATGGTCTGCATATGCGTGTTCTTTTCTGTTCACATTTATTCTTGTAAGCAAAATGCTGTACGTTTTGTGCCTTTTTTAAAAGATGATACAGAAGTGTTAGGATTCCTAAAACTAACCATTATGCTACCCCTTTTTACCACGACCCTAATGCATGGAGGCATATCTGGAGTCATCCTTATATGACCACCAGCTATGCACAATTCTACAAGTGGAAATTATAATTACACCCTCATTGACTCTTGAAATCATCGACACACTTCCAGGGATTCCCCCTGTGGTGAAATTTGTTGAGAACCCAGCATTACACACAAAGTTTGGAGAAGACACTTGAGCCCTAATCCTAGTGCTTTGGCTTTGACCTGATTGACTGCATGCAGGAGGATCTCACTATAGACCCAGTTATTGGCAGAGGGAGTTGAGAAGTGGCTCTGTGCATGATGTGACGATTCATTGGGAGATCCCAAAACCAGAGCATAGTTGGAGAGCTCCCTTGGATGGTGGGGTATGCGACTCGCTTCTTACTCCTAGCTTGGTACCAGATGTGACGATTCTTTAAATGCAAGCCATGCTGGAGATTCTGGACCTCATGACTTCAACTCGTTTCGGAATGGCAGAAAAGCCACAGGAAAAAAACCTAGGCTACATCTATAGTGTAGATAATACCAAGGAGTCTTCAACTTAGTAAGAGTGAGACAGCAGCAGTAGTTAACAACAACCGCAACTCCAAATTCCTTTTTTAAAGCCGTATTGAAGAGACCGCCAAATGTGCTTTATTTCAACCGCTTATTTATATTAAAATCTCTGAATGATTTTATTTTACTTTTTTTTTCTTTATGCCAGGTCAATATAATAATGTTCACCTAATTAGCCTACACATGCAAGATGTGTTTTTCATTGTTGGGTTTAACTTGCCCTTTATAATCAGAAAACTGTAGGCCTACAATGTAAAAATTCATAATGCATTTTTTAATAGGCATACTAAAAAAACGCGCTACGATTATATTTTTCCACAGCTTTCTTTTGGTAAAGGGGGGAATAGGCCTATATCTGCATAGTAAATTAATATTAGACAAACATAAAGGTAGGCTCCTTATGTGTTATATCTGCACAACTGTAGCAATACAACGTGGGTTTCACACGTGGTGCGACGTTGAACAGTTAAAGCTTACACATAATTCCTATATTCACCTTAGTTTGGCACATACATTATAATGTGGAAAATAAATATAATACACAAAAATTGCATATATCCATTTAACAATATCTAAAGAGGAAAAAGAACTAATTTTTGTTTCAAGAGCCCACCTCTCCTTTCGCCTTCATTTTGACTCCGAAACGGAAAAGGAAGAACTTATTTTAAGCCAGAACGTTATACGTCTCGAAAGCCAAAATTTGTATTTTCACTAAAGAAACATTACTGAATGAAATTTTTAACTTATTAAGTTCTATATACACTTTGCTCGTGAATAAAAATATTTAATGTTAAAGAAAAATTATATTGCTTATGTTTTAAACAAATGTATGCCGAAGCTAATAAGCAATAATTGTTTTCACAAGGATTACTGTTAGGGAAATGCATTCGTTACTCGGGGTTTGTACCTGGCAAATGGTAAATAAACTTCACGTAGGCACAGGGGATGCCTAGCTGGCCGTGGGGTCAGTGTGATTCGCTTGATAGCTAGGCGGAGTTGTCGTACGGAAGGTACGGGGTTCGAACCCTGGGTAAGCCACTCACGTCTGTTGTTTTTCTGTTGTCCAGGTGTTCTACTTCTTTATTTCTTACGAGTGCCTGAAAACATACCTTTATGTTTGTCTAATATTAATTTACAATTATTTTACTGAGAACTGACCACTGCATGTCGAAATATTTTAATCAAAGTTAAAAGCTGGACAAAACATCTATGTCTCCAGCATATAAATAAAAACTAAATTAATAATATAGGATGCAAGGACAAATTTATAAAAATATTACATCTTTCTACTGAGAGTTACAGTTACCGATCTCACAAAACGAGCTCGCTCAACACATCTGAGATTCTGAACAAACAATATTTAACACGAACAAAGGTTAATTAATATATAGTGGTTGGGAATGTGAGGTCTGATGCTGTTCTTACAATGCATATGACTTTTAACAGATGAAAGTCAATTAAATATTTGTTAAAGTCAGTTATATAACTGGAACCAACAGGCCTTTACACCCCTCCACTTTAATATTATTGTTGTTTAGAGTTTCTTCTTGATTTTTATTTGTTCGTTTTTGAACATACAAGCATTATTGATAATTGTGATTTTCCCTATTTACAATGATTTGACAAATGTGATGTCACTTTCTAATATCGGCAGTTGTTCATATTATTTGGACTTGAAAACAATATATAGGGTGTTTATAAAGTCACTGTGCAGTGAAATTTACGCTCGGGCGAGACATGTTCCACCCAAAATACCCTGTTTTCAATGGCTAACACTAGTGCCCCTAGATCTATACATCAAGGGGCTCTAGGAGCTATAGCGCATTTAAAGTCAAAATAGGACAAAAATAAAAATGTGGATTAGTCCTTGTTCTGATAATTTATTTTCTCCTAAATCTAAATATATCTATTTAATTTGCCAGAGCATATACTAAGTAGGTGTATATTGATTTTGTAAATTGTATGTTCGTGAAGATATTGTTCTTTTCCTATGAAGAAAATCATTAATTTCTCAGAACCTTAGTTATGTTACTAATTTCCTAATAACTTGCGTATTTCTTGGTCTATCAACATGGTATTTGGCATAGATATCTTTCATTGAATAATAAAACTTTTGGCAAATCCGATTTCTGATATCATATCAAAATTGTGATATATTGTAAATAATATTGTAACATTTTGCATTTATGTTTTTTTTACTCTTTTTAGATACGAACTTTAAAGTTATACGTACATCTCAGGATCTTCTTAATTTACACAACCACTGCACACTTCTCACTCGTGTTTCTTCACAGAAAGTTTCGCACAAATACGCGCAACGGATATTCCCTATTATAATAATTTTATTCTTATATTTTGTACTCACGTTCGTCCTTTTTCATTCTATTTTCGACCATGGTGTATTCATTTTCTTTAAAAAATATATCTGATAAATGAGCATGCTCCAGTTTCGTTAAGCTGCGATATAATTATGTTTTAATTTGTGCTAGTAAATGGCACTAGTCTTTTTCAATACCTATAAAAATTCGCAGCGACAAGACAAATCAATCAGAAGCCAATAATACTACACTTTGATCTTAGTCAAAAGGCCGAGAAGCGATGTCTTTTTTCAGCTTTCTCGGACGTCTGCGGCAAATTATTAATACAACGTTCCGGGGCGTTCTCATCGAGTCCTAGCGACTTATCTTAGAAATCATGGCGTCCGAGTCTAGTTCATGATCTAAAGTATTTCCCTATGTTATTAGCTTTAAGACTCTTATCTAGGAAGGCATGTGATACTCTGTCAAATGCCTTTTCCTGGTCTAAAGATAATATGGCACTCTGGCACTGCCTATCATGTGTGTATGTAATTAGGTCTCTAATGAAATGTGTGTGTCTGCTAATGTTTCTACCATGTACACTACATTGTTGATCTGAATGTATTATTTTGTGCATGTGTGATTTAAGCTTCAGAGTAAGTGCCTTGGCTAGGATTTTGTAATCAGTATTTAAAAGGGAGATGGGCCTAAAATTCTTAATTGACTTTTTGTCATCGACAAGCATGTAAGTAAGTAAGTAAGACTTTTTGTCATTACTGTCCTTGGGGATTAAAGTAATATAAGATTGATTCAAACTTTCTGGGAGTTCCCCTTTTAAAAAAGCTTCTTCAAATGTTTTGATTAGTGTCGTGAAACGAGTGTAACCCACTACTTTGTTAATCACTATGTCGAGATACAGATTTGCTTCAACCAATCAACGAGCACCGTTCAGCAGTCTCTGAGACAGAATAAATTAACGGCCATCATGTTCACGCAAGATGGCGGATTAAAACTGAATAAAATTAGGCTGTACGAGCAAAAGACGAAACCGGAGGAAACCAGTCAGCTTGCTCCGCCAGGAACCAACCGAAAGCCTTGCTTAAGAATTCACCTACCTATATAATCGGGCGAAATGTTATGCTAAGCACGCAACCAGACACGAAGCCAGAGATACCGACTGACTGAAGAGGAGAGAAGCTGTCACGATTTATTGCTTACCTGACGGCATCGACCTGCAGCCTACTTCACTAGTCGAGTCAAACTGGCCTTTTTAAATCTTGGAGGGTAAATATAAATTTACGATAACCTTTAGGAAAATAGGCCTTCAGCAGGTATATAATGGTGGTATTTGTTGTGTGTCATTATACTACCTACACCTGTATATATATATATATATATATATATATATATAGATATATATATATATATATATATATATATATATATATATATATATATATATAACATATATTGTTTTAATATGAATATATCAAGTTACTTATTGTATCTTGGGGGAATTAGGTATAATGATTTTATTTCCTAATATGATTGAATAGACGAAGGCTAATAGGACTCATACTTCAACCTATTGTCTCCTATACTTCAATCTATTGTCTCAGATAAGACCAACTGCCATATAACCAAAACAGTCCTTGTTAGGACTCAACCTATTGTCTCCTATAACTTGTCTATTATCTCAGATAAAACAAACTGCAATATAACCAAAACAGTCCTTGTTAGGACTCAATCTATTGTCGCATCTAACTCCAATCTATTGTCTCCTATAACTCCAACCTGATATATCACCAAACAGTCCTCGTCTCATATACTCCTATCATAAGAACATAACGGTATTGTTAGGATATATGTTACCAGCTTGTATAGCACTCGTCAGAGAGGGCCTGGTATATTATAGAGGGAAGGAAATGGGTGTATCACTGTTACGTACATTTATTACCTAAGGGGGTAGTCTTCGGTCCTGCCAAATGTACGCACCAGTCTTGATATAGTTATATTATTTGTGCGGTCGAATGATTCGCGCACTGACGTGCACGAAGCAGTGAGTGTTGCTTTGGGACGCACGGGTAACCTAGTTGAGTAGTTTCTGACGTCATGATTTGAAGGGCAACATGGAACTTGTTTATGTCCATGATTGTTATATTATATTTGTATTCAATGGCATGTTTATGGAAAGCCATTTATTCTAGTGATCTGTATTGGTCTTCAGGTCGAAACCAATAGCAGCAATGTCACGTAAGTTATCGCCCCACTTCTTATTTAAAGCTGTATTATAAGGCCGCTCTAATACTAGTCTAGCGGGAAGATGTTATTCCTAGAATGGATCTACAGAGTCGTTTGCCTTTAGGATTTGTATCGTAGAAGAAGGATTCCTACGAGTGGAAGAAGTTATTGATTACCTTATGCACATGTTTTAATATACTGTTACAACAATGCCAGAAGCGTGGCATAGAATGGGAGAGGTTAGTCAACTGGAATCTCGAACCTGTTCGTATTATCGTGTATGACTTTGTTTGAAACTATATGCTATCTAACGTTATGTTTTGGAGAACGTATGGGATTGTGAAGTATGATATGGAAGATTTTATCCTGGAGTATGAATACGTTACCATGATAGACGTCCTTGAGAGAAGGTCAACGGACTTGAATGAGAAGAATATTATATGGTAACAGTTTGTGATCCTTAGTCACTTGAGTCAGAGGACTTTATGGTAGAGAATCTTCAGGAACTTTAAAAGTAATTACCATTATGCTGATGTATGATCTTTGCGCCTGTGACGATGTTAGTCTTGTCCACTCCGTCTGTGTCATGTTGAATAAAATCGATGTACAGTCATCACCGACTTATGTACTGCCAGTACTTGCCCAGTTCACTACTTGTTGAAGTTCGTTGGAAGAATATTGTTGACATTCGTTCATTTTAACAATTCGCGTTTGAAGCTACCTCTTCACCAGTATAAACTGTACTCAACCATAAAACGAACTCAACAGTAATTGGTGCTCCAGTGTGTTTATGAAATCTAGAATTTCACAGGAAACGTACCCTATACAAGTATCAGCAATGGAAGATCTGAACTTTCAAGGCGACAACATCTTAGGATCATCTGAAGATCTGAACTTTCAAGGCGACAACATCTTGGGATCATCTCTTAGTCACTATTACGTGCGAGCTGTGGTCTAATACTCAGAACGAAGTATTTTATCCTCAAACGTACATACACGGAGACGAGGCACATTGATTTTTTACCTGCACGCGAGTTAAGTATAACGTGTTCTCCTTATACGCTTTATTACTTTTAGCTGTGCCTTCCGTGATATGTCCATATCTATATTTTCCATGTTATATGTTATATGTTGTTCATTCTTCGTGGGAGGTAGGGAGGTTGATCTGTCGAACGAGATCCATCTCGAAGCCAATTCGGGCTCTTCGTCAGACGTTCTGTAGGGCTCAGCTTGTAAGTTTCAATTGAGCGATAGTTCCGGTACAAGGCTAGAAACCTTGCCGAAGTTCCGATCGCTAGTTGCTTCTTATAATATTATCTATTTAGCTGTTTCGTCAAGTTTTACTTGTTGTTCTCGTAGCTAATTTTACTCGTACCTTAGTTTTATGATGAATTTTGTTTGTATTTTGCGTCCATCTCACCTTTCCTGTCGTTCAGTTTTTTACAAAACCTATGTTTTTACACTGTGTTGTCTATTGTCTTGTTGATTATTTGATCGCAGTTATCATCGTAACTCTTTACGACTTTCTATTTTTAGTTTCACATTTTTATTTTTATTGGATTTCTGCGACTGTTTTCTATCGTCTTTGATTATCGTGTCTTGTCGGTATTGTTTCTATTGTTTGTCACGTTATTACTTTCATGACATTTGCTTTCATGACATTTGATTACATAAATTTATTGATTAATAACATATTTAATAATTATATGATAACATTATACCGTTCTAAGGACAGGAACGAAGACCACTAGTTGTAGTAACACTTTTAAATAGTATTATTACATAATAATATTGAATAATGGCTACCTTAGACTATTTTATTAAGCAAGCTAAGGCGCTTAATATACCTCAGGAAGAGATTAGATCATTTGCTATGACAGAATATAAAGAATCTCAAAGGTTGGAATCTCAAAGATTGGATGCTGAAAAGTTACGTTTGGAAAATTTGAAATTTGAGGCAGATCAAAAACGGATTGAGGCTGAGGAACAAGAGAAGAAGATGAAATTTGAGGCAGATCAAAAACGGATTGATGCTGAGGAACATGAAAAGAAGAGGAAATTTATAGCTGAGGAAGAGGAGAAAAAAATGAGATTGGCCGCTGAATTAGAAGATAAACGATTTCAGCGAGAGGCAGAACAGAAGCAAAGGGAGGCTGAAGAAAGACTTAAAATTGAAATGGAAAATAAACAAAAGGAATTGGAAGTTAAACAAAAAGAAATGGAAGAGAGGAGATTAATAGCTGAACAAAATGTAAAACGACTTCAGCTTGAGATGGAAGAGAATGAAAAAAAAAAACGACAGCATGAACTGAAATTAGCAGAGTCAGAATATGAGAGAATTAGGTTAACGCAGGAATCTAATTCTCAGAGAACTTTTGAAAGCCAAACTTCATCCAGACAGGATCATTTTAAGGAAATTCACCTTAAATTACCAAAATTTAATCCCCCGTCTGATGACGTGATATTCTTCCTAGATAGGTTTGAGGCCACTTGTGGATCTTATAACGTGGATAAAGCACTATACTGTACATATTTATCCAGATTACTTACAGGGGATGCATTAGCAGTTTATCATACCACCAGCATTGGTGAGAAAAATGACTATAATGCTCTTAGAGCGGCACTTCTGCAAAAATTCCAAATGACAGAAGACGAATATCGTTTAAGATTTCATACATTACTACCCCAATCTAGCAGAAATTTCAATGATTTTCTGTCACAAATACGACTAACACTAGAAAGATGGATTGAATTATCCAAAATTGAAAAGTCATATGAAGGTCTCTTTGATTTACTGATGCGCGATAAGGTACTATCGGCTGTAAATCCTACATTTCTCGCATTTTTGCACGAACGGAAACCTTTATCAATGAAAAATTTAGAAGAACATGCAAAAAATTTTTGCACTGCTCACCCAACCATGGATCTAAGTAATGCACAGATTAAGAATGAATTGCCTGTTGCTTTTGCAGCACAACAAAACAATTTTTCACGCAATCGTTCTTTTAGTGCTGATAGGTATGTCAATAAGGGAAATAATTACAATTTTAACAATGATAACTTTTACAAAGGGAAGCAATTTTAACAATCTGCTCCATTTAATGTTTCTTGGAACCAAACTCACAGATCGCAAGATTTTGGTAACAATAATTTTAAAAATAATCAAGGACATTATAATAAACAAAACTGGAGATCAAAATCTCAGGGTCCGCAAAACAGACAAGGTTCTTGGAATAAAAATTTTAAAGAACAGCATAACTTTAATTATACAAACTATCGGACTCGTCCAAATTTTAACTCTAGCAGAAACGACAATTTTGGCAATTTTAATGACAATAATCAAAATCGATCGCGTCGCAGAGATAGATCGTCAAGTAATACGGTTAGACATTCTAATGTCTCTTTAATTGATACACAGGCTAACATTGAACAGGGTAAAGTAGCTGAAACTCACAATGCTATGTCTTGTTCTCTTGATTGTACCCAGGTGAAAGACTGTCCAGAATGCTCGACTCTTTTCCAGCCTAAGGCGAT
>JAMPIV010004511.1:0-99007 GCA_024509875.1 Oreohelix idahoensis
GTATGGTTTGAGGGGGGTTGGTGAAGGGTTGGAAGTAAGGGGGGGGTTTGGTAGGGGGTGGGGGGGTGGGGTTGTGAGAGGGAAAGGATTTTGTGGGAGTTGGGGGTAGATTTGAAGGAATGGGGAGATTTTTGGTGATTGGTTGGTAGGGGGGTAAAGGAAAGGGGTTTAGATTGGGGTTGGATGGATGTGGGGTGGGTGGGATGAATGTTTATGATGAGGGATATGAATGGAAGAGGATGGATTGGAAGGGTTTTGGGGGGGAAGGGGATGATTGTTTATAAAGGGTGGGAGGAGTTATGTGAATTGGGAGGGGTGTTGTGTAGGGTTGGGAAGGGGGGGATTGGTTTTGAGTGTTTAGTGGTTGGGTTAGTGAGGGTATTATGGGGGAATGGTATTGAGGGATTGGTGTGGGGTAGTTTGAGGGAGGATATATTTAGAGAAGAGGGTGTTTGGATTGGGGTTGAGATTGTATGGTAGGGAATTGTATGAAGTTGAAAGTATTAGACAGTTTGGGGTTATTTGAATGGGGGGATGAAGTATTTTGATGGGGAGATGATGGTAAAAATAGATTTTATTTGGTGGGGTGGATGGGGGTTGGGGAGGATGGGGAGAGTATTGGGAGTATTTAAGGATGGTTGTTGGAATGAGTCCTCATTGGATGGGTAATGATCTTAAGGTGATATAGAAGAATGATTCATTTCATGTAGGGAGTTGATCAAAATATTAGTGAAGAATAGTAGATAGGAGAGTCATCAGTATCGATAATGATTTAGGTCAAGAGAGCGACTACTAATTGCTCGATTGATCTCGCAGAAGCCGTTATTTCTCGAATCCAAACAGTATTGTTTCTTTATTTGGTAAATCACTAAACAAAATTTCAGCACTGCTCAAAAAAGTTTCCTTGATGTTTTTCTCCATCTGTGACAGGTGTGCCCTTCGAAGCCACACACTGTGCAATTTTGTAACTACATTCGGTAGCTTTATTTTTGGTTCCAATTACTTGACTAAAAATACTACTTTGTTTTTTGTAGCCAGAAACAGCCACTTTTATGGCTTCACTTTTCTCCTCAGAGTTTTTAAACATGGACTGATGTTTGGTTTGATAGTGTCTTTGTACACTTGACGTACGGCACACGACACTTTCATAACATAAAGCACAAACAGCACGATCCTTTTGTTGAATGAATCCATATTCGTTTGTCCAAAAGTCTTGAAACGAGCATATATCAAGTTTTTGTCTTTTTTAGTCATATTAACGGCACCGTATTACTTAATAACAACACCAACTTTTGTGCTGCGGTCAACGGACGTACGGGCATGAGTATGCGACAGCCGAGAGAACTGTAGAGGTGGTGGTGGTCGGGAGATAGGGGAAGGATAGGACGGAAATATAACTTCGTCGAGGTCATCGTTGTTGCTCCAAACTCACACTGGGAGTCAAAAACTGCGAGCGAAGCGAAAACGAAATAAATACGCTCGTCCAGGCGCTAGCCAGACACTATTGCGTAATTATGATATTACGTCTCCGCTTGCCCGTCAAAATTTGCTTCGAATTCTTTTCAAGAATCTCATCCTGCAAAATACGGTAGCAGGTTGACGCCAGATTAGCGGGCGCCGCAAAGTATAACCACTCCCCTTGAAATTCGTTGAAGAATGTTTGTTCTCGGAAACGGTCCATAAAAACGAAGACTTACGTGCATTATAGTATGATCAGGCCTTTAGTTTGCATCAGATCGCACATTCTTACCTCCAATGTCTAAAACTTTCGTTTCGAAGGGTTGTAAAAACAGGTATTGCTTTAAAAGAATTATATGCTTCTATTTAATTAAAAATTCAATTTTTTTAAAATGATATCATATACTGTATAGTATTTTAATTCACTCAGCGTGCCATTGAAAATCGTTCCACGTGCCACGCTTGGCACGCGTGCCGTAGGTTGCCGACCCCTGCCCTAGACATTAGACGTAGCTATCAGACATACTAGTCAAAAATAAGTCTGAGTGAGATCTTAGGGTGGTAGCAGAAAGGTTCTCTGAGAATACACCTCTTCAATTGTTATACTCAAGGGCCTTCACAGCTTGACCTCACTCAGTTACACTATAAATATAACACCAACATTCATAACATCAAATCCCATCACACAATATATATATATATATATATATATATATATATATATATATATATATATATATATATATATATATATATATATATATACTAGCATATATATACTTGTGGCGCTCATTATCTTCTACATCTTTCTATGTAATGGTATGATGGATGTTAGTTTAATCTGGCCAATAGCCTAGCAGAGAGGCTCACACATTCAATCAGCCACAGTGATGCGCACACTTTCAATAAGAACTCCTCTGTGATGATATGACAATTTTATTGACGTCAAAAACGAGCTCCATTATTTATCAGATCGACGCAGGATCTATTATTATAATGCTCAATATGATCTATCTTTATTAGCATAGAACATGGGTAAATATCTATATGTCTGTCCAAATACGTCGTGATACAGTCTTTCACTCAGACCTATCAGCGAACCATAAAAAGCTGCTAATATTCAATAGATACTTTCCTTACTCAACCAGACGTCTCTGGCAGTCTTTAGGAATTCACGTTCTGTAATAGATACACTTCGGACAGCATTTATCCATCATACGCTTAGAGCTCGAACACACTAGGTCTTGTCACAAATACCACACAAGGAAGAATGACCAAAAGGTAACGGTCTCTTTTTTTGCCCCCCCCCCCCCCCTTCCCCCCTCCTCCCCATCGTCTACTAGAGTATGATGTCACATATTTTTGGAAGTCGAAACTTCGTATAATACTGCATTGTTAGAGCAATTAAAAGCTACTAACAAGTAGACCGCTGTGGTGTACAAATGTTACCGGTGAATTTCTTGATGTTTGCGGGGTAATGTGTGTTGTCGTCTGATACTGCTGACAAGGGTGTTGTCGTCTGATACTGCTGACAAGGGTGTTGCCAGAAGCGTCGGGCTTACAGTGGTGGCCGACCTATTATTTATCAACGCGAATGTGGGCCGTATGAATGGCCAATGAAGACAATGTCAACGTAACAGGCAATGTCAGGGTCGTAAGATTGACCAACATGTAGATCAAGCAGGCTGGACCCATGTAGAACATCGACAACATAATTTATTATGCGTAGCTAGGAACGACGATCAAATAGCATGACATCATACATAGGTAAAGTGGCATCAACATAACAGCATGACAGGAACATTTCATACAACGATCATGTAGTGGGCATCAAACATCGTTAAGGTAAATGTTGGGATGACCTTTGATTGATCACGCCGGTCATTATAACAACACGGTCGACGTCTTGACCAATTCAAAGACTTTGTCGATTTGAAGATTATTTATATTACTTTGACATCTAATCTCGCTCCTCATGCCAGAGGGACGCACTAGCCATTGATCACAACGAATTCAATGGAAGTTCTGCCGTGGCAAGCAGGGCTATAAGTCTCTGAGACGTGAGACATCGAAATGAGCCGTTATCTGGCAACAATTATACATCTTGACGGATTCCTGAGAAGATCCGGCAGGAATAGACTTCATCAACTTTCAATTCATAATCATGTTAACATATATGTGTCTTCTCTTCACATCAGAGCAAGAACACCCAAAAGTACGTCTATCATTGACGACTAAAATATTACAATGCCTCAAGAGTCTGATTTGTAGGCAACAAATCGACGTAGCAAAGTGCGTCATTTGCATTGAACGATAATGCAGAAAAGTACGCACAAATATTTAAAATATACATTTATTTCAGATGCGCTCAATGTGTGTCCATCAAGACTAGACAGGCATGTGAGAATCTCACACACTTAACTCCCACGCGAAAAAGGACTTAACAACAAACATATGTAATAATACTATTACACATTCGTTCATTAACTTCCCTTTTCGCTATTGATGGAGTATGGGGAAATCACACTAGCTGCAACCAAAGCATTGATATGATCTTGTGGTGATAGTCTGTAGCACAATGTTTTACAAAATTAAGATGTCAACTCCTTGTATTACTCAATATGAGCCGCTTCTTACAACACATTAGGGAAAACAGTGGGGCCTAGTCTTCCGTGCCTCTTCAAAAACCCCCGGGGACTACACGGGGCTTATTACTGAAAATTTGCTGAAAAATGTATTGTAGGGCAGACATGTAAACAGGATGTAACGGTGTGATTGTTTTACTTGAAGTATGTATGTATATCGTTACACCGTTGTGGATGGGTACCAATCTTTAGAGATGAAGGAATTGGTCCTTCTGGGATGTAGCATGATATTGTAAGTATATATTGTTGGTATCCCTCCTTACGGTCCAGTAGTATTAATGTACAGAGGCAACATTGTCCACAGTACGTAGTACAGAGTACATCACTGACTCAGACGAGGAAAGTCATAAAAGTGTTGAACAGCTAGTGACGTTTTCTCAATATTTATTAACGACACAACTACGACATCGAAATGGCATAGTCACTGACAACACTTGTAGACATCACAGCATGTTAATGGAGAATAATGTAACTGGCGACAATGCATTGTAAACGACTGTAAATGTATTCAGGTATGGGAACCATCATCCCTTTCTATAACAGCCGATATATATATAAATGTAGGAGATTAAATCCCTTCTCCTTTTCTGACCTCCAGCAAGACAGGCATGACTTCTGGAGTATCAAGTAATGTCCTCTAATTTCCTTTAATAACAAAAGGCATCGAACCTAAAGTGACGTGGAACCGCCAGTGCAGCAAAGTCCAACAAGTAGATAGCTGTGATGAATTTACCATGATACAACGTTAAACACCATTGGCAATCAAGAACTACTTATTCGGAGTAACCAGGAGGACATGCACACCATCATAGCTGGCAGACGCTGGAGTTGGGTTGGCCATGTCCTCAGAAGGGACCCTGATACCATCACAAGAACAGCTATGCTATGGACCCCCGAGGGAAAGCGAAAGAGAGGCCGACCAAAAACAACTTGGCGGAGAACTGTGGAAGCTGAGATGCAAAGAATGAACCACAGTTGGGGCATTGTACGAAGGATGGCCGCCGACCGAGCAAAGTGGAATCAATTTGTTGCTGCCCTACAAGACGCCACCAGGCGTGATGGCCGCTGACTGCTTTGACGGTTGGCGGTTATGGATCAAAGAAGAAGAAGAAGAAGAAGACAACGTTAAAATATCTCCAAAATTAACGATAAAATGTAGGGTTAAAAATAATGTGTAAGATACTAGGAGACATGCTCGCCCATGCCCGCCTTTTCCTACCCGCCATTTAAAACTAACGAGTTAGAAGTGCAGACGAAACGTTTACCCTTTGTAGACGGGAGAGAAACGGAGGACACCAAAAGGAAAAATATGACTGAACACGTGTTTGAAGATCGCAAGGCTAAAAGACGCAATTGGTAGTAAAAGAAAAAAATTCACGTCACTAGTTGACAGAAGGTAAGAAAATGGACAAAAAACGACTATAGCTCGTGTCAGAAACAGTCATTTCTTGGACTTTACGATACTTGACTGTTATTTGAATTCAGCGGCAAACGCCGATGAGAAGGTTCTCGAACATATTTCAAAAAAACAACTAACCTTGAAAAAGTAACTTTCTCTTAATAATAATGTTAGGAATATAAAACCTAGCTAGTTTGATAGCCCGTCTTGAGCAGAGAAATAATATACTTTAAATTATACAGACGGATAGATAATAAGGAGGATATTGACAAAAGACTGTGTTGTTCATATCAGACGAGCGACTGCACTGTTAAAAAATGTCACTAAAGTTTCAAAATTTTCGTCCTTGAGACGCAATTGCAAAAATCGAGCTGTAATTAAAGAGAGGGGAAAGGTGGAGAATTGTAGCTAAAAATAACTTCAGAGGCAGAAGTGTGTGGGGTATTGCATGGAGAGGATCCAAGAACCAAGCGTGTTTTTTGTATGAAAAACAAGTAGAGACAGACGGACCAAAAGACAGTAATACATACTTGACTGAGAGCTGACTGAAATTGACTTTTGGTTGTAGATTTGAAAGTGAGGGGGGGGGGGGAGTCTGTGATTGGATGAATGAAATAATATTAGCGGGACAGAGATGCGCATTTTTGCCATTCGTTACAAGACTGTCCAGAGACACAGTGGTTTAGTACCTGTGGTGTTATTTCCAGAAGTATTTCTATACATTTAGTGGGACGCCATCAGATAGCCAGCAGCTCAGCTGAGTTTTGCTAGATATTAACTGTGTTCTCAATTCTGAATTCTGGTAAGAATGAAAGCAATTCTTTTGTACATTTTAATATTTCGAGTGATTGATACTGCCATATCATATAAAATGATTACGACAAGTAAGTGCTCGCTCTAGATCCCCAGCCCAAGTTCAGGGTCTAGAGACAAACAAAATATATGGACGCCTACTAAAACTATGGAGGCGGATCTATTGTGAGATCAGTGGAACATATCACCTATCTTATTGAATAGAAGGAAACTATTGAACATATCTCAGATGCAAGGTAGTCTTGGGGAACTAGTACTATATGAAAACAACTGGGTAAGATGTACTGTGTGGTCAGAGAGATCTGACCCAGTCTGTGTGGTGTTGTTGTGTAGTGTTGTGTGCAAAAGTGGCTCAGTAGGTAGAGTTCTGACACATGCCACAAAACTTTTATTTCAGAATTGTGAGTTTCTGTTTGGCACTGAAGAGGTGCCAAATGCTGTTGTGATATACACAAGCGTGGACCAGTGCAGTCTAACATTGTGTCAGAGCAGCCGTATATTGTCCCCCAGCACGGAGAGGAGGGGCCACCAGACTCTTGTACAAGATCGACGCAGTCGAGATAAGTGAGATCTGGCCTGCTGGAAGTTCACCAACTGATTTACCAACGAATTTATCAACTAATTTATCAACTAATTCACCATCTAATAAAGACATACCATTGTGGGAAAATAAACCATGTATTCATCCCATAAGTCAATGGACAATGTTTGGTAGTCACAACTGGGCGTGATGATACCACCCCAACAGTACATCCAGTAATAGTTCTCCTGGGACAATCTAATATAATTAATATTAACCAGACTTATAACATACCTTTGTAATCACATTCCATTTTATTATGTCATCTAATTATGCATTCCATTTATAACTCCATAATATTTCATATGTTCTGACCAACAAACATTTGGTTCAGAACAAATAAATTTAACAAAAGATTTAATATTTAAAAACTAAAACAGCCTGAGTTAGTTCAGTGTGTTATAAATTTTATTATTATTAGTATTAGACTTATTAAATATATGTGTGTGTGCGTGGGTAATCTAATACAACACATTACATTTCAGTACCCTAGACTTTTAACGTAGCTACATTCATGAGTAAAAAAAGATATGTTTGAGGTCGTAAGTGGTAGTAAGAAGGGCCTTCTGTAATTCGCATCAACATTTATCTCAGGAGCCTTCACAGCTGACCTCATTCATTACACTAGGTAACATCTCAACCATACAATACCATCAAAACCACTACAATATTGGGGGCTCGTCCGGGATAATTAGATAATCATAAATATTAGAATCTCCTGGTGGGAGAACTAAACTAGTGGGGACAAATTGTAAAAATTTAAAAGTGTCCCTTAAAATATAAAAGTGAAAAATCAAAGTTGGTGAATCTTCACAGCCAGTTAGTTAATTAATTAAGTAATTAGAATTACCTTGGCCTAGTTATTGATTAGAATTACCTGTCATTTGATTAATTAGAATTACCTGTCATTTGATAATCAGAATTACCTGTCATTAAGTAATTAGATTTACCTGGGTCATTGTTATTTTGTGTGATGGCTGAGCTGGCAAAATTCAGATCAGCTGCTGTGCTAACGGCGAAGGAAATGGGAATGGATGGTCAGGTTTTAATTCAGTATGTAACTGCTGAATGTGACAAGTATATTGAAAGGGAAGATTGGGGGTTAGCTGAAGAGAAGAGGTTACAAATTGAGGCTGATAGAGAACTTAAGAGGCTGCAGATTGAGGCAGAAGAAAAACGACAGCAAAGGGAAGCAGAAGAAAAAAGATTGACTGCCGAAAGGGAAGCAGAAAATAAAAGGTTGACTGCCGAAAGGGAGGCAGAAGATAAGAGAAGGGAGGCAGAAGATAAAAAGGCCGAAAGGGAGGCAGAAGATAAAAAGGCCGAAAGGGAAGCAGAAGATAGAAGGTTGCAAAGGGAGCATGAATTACGACTAAGGGAGCTGGAATTACAAGGCCATGCTCCTGAAAATGGTGCCAGCCCTTTTGCCTCAGATGCTGCAGCTAGTCAGGGTGCCTCAAACTCAGCTATGGGGTTTCATTTAGACCACTTTGTTGAGAAAGACGATGACATCGAGGCGTACCTCAGTCGTTTTGAGTTATTAGCTACTACATTTGGGTTAGAGAGAGAGAGGTGGAGTTTAAAGTTATCACAGGGACTGAGAGGTACTTCTTATGAAGTCTTCGCAAAAATGAACAGAGAAGACCAAGACAATTATGACATGCTAAAGCAGGCTAAAGCTAAAGCAGTCCTCTTTTCACACAACATGCCTAGAAAAATTCACCGAATCTTTTGGCCGAATACCATCACCAACCAATATCTGCTTACTCGTAGCAAGCAAGAGGACATGCATACCATCATAGCTGGCAGACGCTGGAGCTGGGTTGGTCATGTCCTCAGAAGAGACCCCGATGCCATCACAAGAACAGCTATGCTTTGGACCCCTGAAGGAAAGCGAAAGAGAGGCCGACCAAAAACAACTTGGCGGAGGACTGTGGAGGCTGAGATGCAAAGAATGAACCAGAGTTGGGGCACTGTACGAAGGATGGCCAACGACCGTGCAAAGTGGAATCAATTTGTTGTTGCCCTACAAGACGCCAGTAGGCGTGATGGCCAGTGACTGCTTTGACGGTCGGTGGTTAAGGATCGAAGAAGAAGAAGAAAGCAGGCTTTGTTATTAAGATACGAGAAAAATGGGGAATTTTACCGTAAGAAATTTAGAAATGCCAAACTGTTGTCTGGGGAGACATACCACCAATTCTCTGCCAGACTGGAAACCTATTTGGAGAAATGGACTGCTCTGGGGAAGACCCAAGATCTTAAAGAAATGATCATGATAGAGCAATTAAGAGAGTCCATGGCTCCAGACGTGAGAAAATTTCTCATGGAACAAGGTGCAGAGAAGTTGGGGGAGGTTTTAAATGTCGCTGAGAGGTATCAGGCAGCCCAGGCAGAGGTAAGTGGCACTAAAAAGAAGCACATAGAAAAATTTAAAGCTCCACAGCAATTTAATAAATTTGATAACCGAGAACAGGGTAATAAAGGCAGGACAAACTTTGAAAGGCCAAGAAATGACTATCGTGACAGAAACTCACAGTTCAATGACCAAAAATATAATGAAAGAAAACCGTTAAACCAAGGAAAAAGATGGTGCAAATGGTGTAAGAAAGACAACCATAACACCGAATTTTGTAGAAGGAAACCTTCAAACATTGCTGCAAAGAAGTCGGGGACTCAAAGATTAAAGGTTAATCCTAATGGACAGCAGGAACCTTATCACCCCCCAGTTTGTGAGGATGTTATTTGTAATGGGGTCACCATAAGGTGCCTTTATGATACAGGTTAGGATTATGATTCAGTTGTGAAGTCTAGCCTAGTGGACCCAAGTCAGTATACCACAGAAACAGTGGAAATACAAGGGGCGACTAAGGACATACCACTCATGACACTTCCCATCGCAAGAATAACGGTGAAAACTCGCTATGTGGAAGGAGAAATCAGAGCAGCAGTGATAGATGAACCAATCTACCCTCTGATATTGGGGTGTAGGTACGTCTTCTTGGGGAATCCCGAGAGACCTGTGATCATGGCGACAGTACAGACCAGGTCACAGAAAAAGGAAGAAGAAGGTGAACCTATAAATGCTCATCCGGAGGAGATGAGGAAGGCGCAGGCTGATGATAGGACACTCAAGCCATGTTTTAAAAAATTGCCCAAATGCCACACACCTCCAAGCAAGGGGGAATACTTTATGAAGAACAAATTATTATATAGGAAGGCCGGAACTGGAACAAATGGTCACAACCAGCTGGTTCTTCCCACTTCATATAGGGATAAAATGATGGAACTCGGGCATGCGATTCCCTTCAGTGGTCACATGGGGATCAGCGCCACAGGACAGCGTATAGCTTGTCATTACTTCTGGCCAGGGATAACGGAGGATATAAAGAGATATGTCAAATCCTGTCCAGAATGTCAAAGGGTAGCTCCAAAGCACTGGACTGCTCCTGCAACTCTAGGGGAAATGCCCATAGTGGGAACACCTTTTGAGAGGGTTGCAGTGGATATTGTGGGACCTCTCACTCGGACCAAGAGGAGGAACAGTTACATCCTTACTCTGGTGGACACTTGTTCTATGTGGGGAGAGGCGGTAGCCCTGCCATCAATCGATTCAAAACATGTAGCAGAGGCACTACTTACAATATTCACAAGATTAGGATTCCCGCATCAAATCTTGACTGATAATGGCTCACAGTTCAAGGGGAAACTAACGGAAGAAGTTTTTAAGCTATTTCAAGCCAGACACTTTCATTGTAGTCCGTACCATCCACATGGGAACGGCCAGGTAGAGAGGTTCAATGGGACTCTCATTTCTATCCTGAGGAAGCTGGCACATGAAAAACCGGATCTGTGGGATCAATTCCTGCCCGCCGCGTTGTTTGCGTATCGGGAGATACCACATAGTTCAACCGGGATGGCTACCGCAACTCTGTTATTTGGGAGGCCAATAAAAGGTCCATTGGAAGCCTTATTAAGGACCTGGACAGATGAGAAGGCAGAAGAGACTGTTACCTCATCGTATCAATATGTGAACGAACTGACCACTCGTCTGAAAGCTGGATGGAAACTGGCAAATGATAATTTGAGACAAGCCAGGAAGAAACATGCAGCATATTTTAATAGGAAGGCAAAGGACAGAGAACTAGCTGTGGGAGAGAAGGTGCTTCTTCTACTACCCGGCAGCCAGAATAAATTACAAATTGGATGGCAAGGTCCATATACGGTTCTAGAGAAGGTGTCTAGAACAAACTATAAAATTGACAAAAAGGGGAAGGAGAAAGTTTATCATGTAAACTTGTTAAAGAAGTATCTGGACAGACCACTCCAGGAAAGCACCCCCTTACTGACCTTGGCTATCGCAACTCAAATGCAAAAGGAACCACTCACCTCACATGAATACCCATTACATCCTTGTGAAACAGCGGCACAAGTAAAAGTCAGTAAGCACCTGACTAAAAATCAGAGGGAGAGAGTTCAACAGGTTCTAGAGGAACATACAGATGTATTAACAGATAAACCAGGACATACAAATTTGCTACAGTATGACATGAAACTGGTAGACTCAAACCCAATCTGTATGAGAGCCTATTCTATTCCGTTCGCGAAGGAGAAGGCATTGAAAGAAGAAATAGATTATTTGTTCAAGGAGGGGATTATTTCACACAGTGAATCATCTTTTAGCTCCAGTGTAGTTTTGTTGAGGAAACCGTCTGGGGAACACAGACTGTGCATAGATTACAGGAAACTGAATGCTGTCACAGAAGGACAAGTGGATCCATTACCAGACACAAAACAGTTATTTGCCAGATTAAACAAGGCAAAATACTTTTCAAAGGTGGATCTTAGTAAAGGCTATTACCAGATTCCAGTGAAGCCTGAAGTGAGACCTTATTTAGCTTTTAGCACCTCGGAAGGACATTATGAATTCAACATGGTACCATTCGGATTGAAAAATGCTCCGAGTGTATTTTCAAGGATGATGCGCAAATTGTTGGACCCCTTGAATAACCCATGTATCACGAATTTCATGGATGATATTCTCGTCGCCACAGAGACATTTGAAGAACACATTAACTCTCTGAAAATGTTATTTGATAGGCTTAGGGAGGCGAACTTAACTGCTAGGCCAACAAAATGTTGTATTGGATGCAAAGAGTTGGAATTCTTGGGACACACTGTATATCAGGGTAACATGACCCCTGACCCCAAGAACTTGGAAAAACTGCAGAGAGCACCTAGACCACAAACAAAAAAGGATGTGCGATACTTCGTGTCGTTATGTGGATTTTACCAAAAATATATCAAAAATTTTAACTCTATTTGTGCTCCTCTGACTGATCTGACTCGCAAGGGACTTCCAGATAAAATTGTTTGGACTGCGCAATGTGAATTAGCTTTTCAAGAGTTAAAGGATAAACTCACTAGCAAGCCTATTCTCAAATTGCCTGATTTGACACAGGACTTCGTGGTGAGAACAGATGCAAGTAATGTAGGCCTCGGGGCGGCTCTGTTGCAAAGGTCATCTTCACCCGATGGGGAACTGAACCCAGTCGCTTATGCAAGCCGCAAATTGAATAAAGCGGAGCAAGGATATTCCACAAGCGAAAAAGAATGTTTAGCGTTAATCTGGGCGATAAAAAAGTTTCAAATCTATCTGTATGGTAGGACTTTTGTGGTCCAGACGGATCATCAGCCCCTGGTATTCTTATCTCAGGCTAAGCATGAAAACGCAAGATTGTTGAGGTGGTCTTTATTATTGCAACCTTATCAGTTTATCATCGAATACATCCCAGGGTCATTGAATGTCGGTGCAGATTTCCTCAGTCGGCACCCCTGTGATCAAGATTAGAGTAGTGGCAGGCGTGAGGAGTAATTTTATCTATGTGTATCACTGGTTTTGGAACTTGCCGTAGTGCATGTTCTCAGGTGGGGAGATGTGTGATGAATTTACCATGATACAACGTTAAAATATCTCCAAAATTAACGATAAAATGTAGGGTTAAAAATAATGTGTAAGATACTAGGAGACATGCTCGCCCATGCCCGCCTTTTCCTACCCGCCATTTAAAACTAACGAGTTAGAAGTGCAGACGAAACGTTTACCCTTTGTAGACGGGAGAGAAACGGAGGACAACAAAAGGAAAAATATGACTGAACACGTGTTTGAAGATCGCAAGGCTAAAAGACGCAATTGGTAGTAAAAGAAAAAAATTCACGTCACTAGTTGACAGAAGGTAAGAAAATGGACAAAAAAACGACTTTAGCTCGTGTCAGAAACAGTCATTTCTTGGACTTTTACGATACTTGACTGTTATTTGAATTCAGCGGCAAACGCCGTGGAGAAGGTTCTCGAACATATTTCAAAAAAACAACTAACCTTGAAAAAGTAACTTTTTCTTAATAATAATGTTAGGAATATAAAACCTAGCTAGTTTGATAGCCCGTCTTGAGCAGAGAAATAATATACTTTAAATTATACAGACGGATAGATAATAAGGAGGATATTGACAAAAGACTGTGTTGTTCATATCAGACGAGCGACTGCACTGTTAAAAAATGTCACTAAAGTTTCAAAATTTTCGTCCTTGAGACGCAATTGCAAAAATCGAGCTGTAATTAAAGAGAGGGGAAAGGTGGAGAATTGTAGCTAAAAATAACTTCGGAGGCAGAAGTGTGTGGGGTATTGCATGGAGAGGGTCCAAGAACCAAGCGTTTTTTTTTGTATGAAAAACAAGTAGAGACAGACGGACCAAAAGACAGTAATACATACTTGACTGAGAGCTGACTGAAATTGACTTTTGGTTGTAGATTTGAAAGTGAGGGGGGGGGGGAGTCTGTGATTGGATGAATGAAATAATATTAGCGGGACAGAGATGCGCATTTTTGCCATTCGTTACAAGACTGTCCAGAGACACAGTGGTTTATTACCTGTGGTGTTGTTTCCAGAAGTATTTCTATACATTTAGTGGGACGCCATCAGATAGCCAGCAGCTCAGCTGAGTTTTGCTAGATATTAACTGTGTTCTCAATTCTGAATTCTGGTAAGAATGAAAGCAATTCTTTTGTACATTTTAATATTTCGAGTGATTGATACTGCCATATCATATAAAATGATTACGACAAGTAAGTGCTCGCTCTAGATCCCCAGCCCAAGTTCAGGGTCTAGAGACAAACAAAATATATGGACGCCTACTAAAACTATGGAGGCGGATCTATTGTGAGATCAGTGGAACATATCACCTATCTTATTGAATAGAAGGAAACTATTGAACATATCTCAGATGCAAGGTAGTCTTGGGGAACTAGTACTATATGAAAACAACTGGGTAAGATGTACTGTGTGGTCAGAGAGATCTGACCCAGTCTGTGTGGTGTTGTTGTGTAGTGTTGTGTGCAGAAGTGGCTCAGTAGATAGAGTTCTGACACATGCCACAAAACTTTTATTTCAGAATTGTGAGTTTCTGTTTGGCACTGAAGAGGTGCCAAATGCTGTTGTGATATACACAAGCGTGGACCAGTGCAGTCTAACATTGTGTCAGAGCAGCCGTATATTGTCCCCCAGCACGGAGAGGAGGGGCCACCAGACTCTTGTACAAGATCGACGCAGTCGAGATAAGTGAGATCTGGCCTGCTGGAAGTTCACCAACTGATTTACCAACGAATTTATCAACTAATTTATCAACTAACTCACCATCTAATAAAGACATACCATTGTGGGAAATAAACCATGTATTCATCCCATAAGTCAATGGACAATGTTTGGTAGTCACAACTGGGCGTGATGATACCACCCCAACAGTACATCCAGTAATAGTTCTCCTGGGACAATCTAATATAATTAATATTAACCAGACTTATAACATACCTTTGTAATCACATTCCATTTTATTATGTCATCTAATTATGCATTCCATTTATAACTCCATAATATTTCATATGTTCTGACCAACAAACATTTGGTTCAGAACAAATAAATTTAACAAAAGATTTAATATTTAAAAACTAAAACAGCCTGAGTTAGTTCAGTGTGTTATAAATTTTATTATTATTAGTATTAGACTTATTAAATATATGTGTGTGTGTGTGGGTAATCTAATACAACACATTACATTTCAGTACCCTAGACTTTTAACGTAGCTACATTCATGAGTAAAAAAGATATGTTTGAGGTCGTAAGTGGTAGTAAGAAGGGCCTTCTGTAATTCGCATTAACATTTATCTCAGGAGCCTTCACAGCTGACCTCATTCATTACACTAGGTAACATCTCAACCATACAATACCATCAAAACCACTACAATATTGGGGGCTCGTCCGGGATAATTAGATAATCATAAATATTAGAATCTCCTGGTGGGAGAACTAAACTAGTGGGGACAAATTGTAAAAATTTAAAAGTGTCCCTTAAAATATAAAAGTGAAAAATCAAAGTTGGTGAATCTTCACAGCCAGTTAGTTAATTAATTAAGTAATTAGAATTACCTTGGCCTAGTTATTGATTAGAATTACCTGTCATTTGATTAATTAGAATTACCTGTCATTTGATAATCAGAATTACCTGTCATTAAGTAATTAGATTTACCTGGGTCATTGTTATTTTGTGTGATGGCTGAGCTGGCAAAATTCAGATCAGCTGCTGTGCTAACGGCGAAGGAAATGGGAATGGATGGTCAGGTTTTAATTCAGTATGTAACTGCTGAATGTGACAAGTATATTGAAAGGGAAGATAGGGGGTTAGCTGAAGAGAAGAGGTTACAAATTGAGGCTGATAGAGAACTTAAGAGGCTGCAGATTGAGGCAGAAGAAAAACGACAGCAAAGGGAAGCAGAAGAAAAAAGATTGACTGCCGAAAGGGAAGCAGAAAATAAAAGGTTGACTGCCGAAAGGGAGGCAGAAGATAAGAGAAGGGAGGCAGAAGATAAAAAGGCCGAAAGGGAAGCAGAAGATAGAAGGTTGCAAAGGGAGCATGAATTACGACTAAGGGAGCTGGAATTACAAGGCTATGCTCCTGAAAATGGTGCCAGCCCTTTTGCCTCAGATGCTGCAGCTAGTCAGGGTGGCTCAAACTCAGCTATGGGGTTTGATTTAGACCACTTTGTTGAGAAAGACGATGACATCGAGGGGTACCTCAGTCGTTTTGAGTTATTAGCTACTACATATGGGTTAGAGAGAGAGAGGTGGAGTTTAAAGTTATCACAGGGACTGAGAGGTACTTCTTATGAAGTCTTCGCAAAAATGAACAGAGAAGACAAAGACAATTATGACATGCTAAAGCAGGCTTTGTTATTAAGATACGAGAAAAATGGGGAATTTTACCGTAAGAAATTTAGAAATGCCAAACTGTTGTCTGGGGAGACATACCACCAATTCTCTGCCAGACTGGAAACCTATTTGGAGAAATGGACTGCTCTGGGGAAGACCCAAGATCTTAAAGAAATGATCATGATAGAGCAATTAAGAGAGTCCATGGCTCCAGACTTGAGAAAATTTCTCATGGAACAAGGTGCAGAGAAGTTGGGGGAGGTTTTAAATGTCGCTGAGAGGTATCAGGCAGCCCAGGCAGAGGTAAGTGGCACTAAAAAGAAGCACATAGAAAATGTTAAAGCTCCTCAGCAATTTAATAAATTTGATAACCGAGAACAGGGTAATAAAGGCAGGACAAACTTTGAAAGGCCAAGAAATGACTATCGTGACAGAAACTCACAGTTCAATGACCAAAAATATAATGAAAGAAAACCGTTAAACCAAAGAAAAAGATGGTGCAAATGGTGTAAGAAAGACAACCGTAACACCGAATTTTGTAGAAGGAAACCTTCAAACATTGCTGCAATGAAGTCGGGGACTCAAAGATTAAAGGTTAATCCTAATGGACAGCAGGAACCTTATCACCCCCCAGTTTGTGAGGATGTTATTTGTAATGGGGTCACCATAAGGTGCCTTTATGATACAGGTTAGGATTATGATTCAGTTGTGAAGTCTAGCCTAGTGGACCCAAGTCAGTATACCACAGAAACAGTGGAAATACAAGGGGCGACTAAGGACATACCACTCATGACACTTCCCATCGCAAGGATAACGGTGAAAACTCGCTATGTGGAAGGAGAAATCAGAGCAGCAGTGATAGATGAACCAATCTACCCTCTGATATTGGGGTGTAGGTACGTCTTCTTGGGGAATCTTGAGAGACCTGTGATCATGGCGACAGTACAGACTAGGTCACAAAAAAGGAAGAAGAAGGTGAACCTATAAATGCTCATCCGGAGGAGATGAGGAAGGCGCAGGCTGAGGATAGGACACTCAAGCCATGTTTTAAAAAATTGCCCAAATGCCACACACCTCCAAGCAAGGGGGAATACTTTATGAAGAACAAATTATTATATAGGAAGGCCGGAACTGTAACAAATGGTCACAACCAGCTGGTTCTTCCTACTTCATATAGGGATAAAGTGATGGAACTCGGGCATGCGATTCCCTTCAGTGGTCACATGGGGATCAGCGCCACAGGACAGCGTATAGCTTGTCATTACTTCTGGCCAGGGATAACGGAGGATATAAAGAGATATGTCAAATCCTGTCCAGAAAGTCAAAGGGTAGCTCCAAAGCACTGTACTGCTCCTGCAACTCTAGAGGAAATGCCCATAGTGGGAACACCTTTTGAGAGGGTTGCAGTGGATATTGTGGGACCTCTCACTCGGACCAAGAGGAGAAACAGTTACATCCTTACTCTGGTGGACACTTGTTCTATGTGGGGAGAGGCGGTAGCCCTGCCATCAATTGATTCAAAACATGTAGCAGAGGCACTACTTACAATATTCACAAGATTAGGATTCCCGCATCAAATCTTGACTGATAATGGCTCACAGTTCAAGGGGAAACTAACGGAAGAAGTTTTTAAGCTATTTCAAGCCAGACATTTTCATTGTAGTCCGTACCATCCACAAGGGAACGGCCAGGTAGAGAGGTTCATTGGGACTCTCATTTCTATCCTGAGGAAGCTGGCACATGAAAAACCGGATCTGTTGGATCAATTCCTGCCCGCCGCGTTGTTTGCGTATCGGGAGATACCACATAGTTCAACCGGGATGGCTACCGCAACTCTGTTATTTGGGAGGCCAATAAAAGGTCCATTGGAAGCCTTATTAAGGACCTGGACAGATGAGAAGGCAGAAGAGACTGTTACCTCATCGTATCAATATGTGAACGAACTGACCACTCGTCTGAAAGCTGGATGGAAACTGGCAAATGATAATTTGAGACAAGCCAGGAAGAAACATGCAGCATATTTTAATAGGAAGGCAAAGGACAGAGAACTAGCTGTGGGAGAGAAGGTGCTTCTTCTACTACCCGGCAGCCAGAATAAATTACAAATTGGATGGCAAGGTCCATATACGGTTCTAGAGAAGGTGTCTAGAACAAACTATAAAATTGACAAAAAGGGGAAGGAGAAAGTTTATCATGTAAACCTGTTAAAGAAGTATCTGGACAGACCACTCCAGGAAAGCACCCCCTTACTGACCTTGGCTATCGCAACTCAAATGCAAAAGGAACCACTCACCTCACATGAATACCCATTACATCCTTGTGAAACAGCGGCACAAGTAAAAGTCAGTAAGCACCTGACTAAAAATCAGAGGGAGAGAGTTCAACAGGTTCTAGAGGAACATACAGATGTATTAACAGATAAACCAGGACATACAAATTTGCTACAGTATGACATGAAACTGGTAGACTCAAACCCAATCTGTATGAGAGCCTATTCTATTCCGTTCGCGAAGGAGAAGGCATTGAAAGAAGAAATAGATTATTTGTTGAAGGAGAGGATTATTTCACACAGTGAATCATCTTTTAGCTCCAGTGTAGTTTTGTTGAGGAAACCGTCTGGGGAACACAGACTGTGCATAGATTACAGGAAACTGAATGCTGTCACAGAAGGACAAGTGGATCCATTACCAGACACAAAACAGTTATTTGCCAGATTAAACAAGGCAAAATACTTTTCAAAGGTGGATCTTAGTAAAGGCTATTACCAGATTCCAGTGAAGCCTGAAGTGAGACCTTATTTAGCTTTTAGCACCTCGGAAGGACATTATAAATTCAACATGCTACCATTCGGATTGAAAAATGCTCCGAGTGTATTTTCAAGGATGATGCGCAAATTGTTGGACCCCTTGAATAACCCATGTATCACGAATTTCATGGATGATATTCTCGTCGCCACAGAGACATTTGAAGAACACATTAACTCTCTGAAAATGTTATTTGATAGGCTTAGGGAGGCGAACTTAACTGCTAGGCCAACAAAATGTTGTATTGGATGCAAAGAGTTGGAATTCTTGGGACACACTGTATATCAGGGTAACATGACCCCTGACCCCAAGAACTTGGAAAAACTGCAGAGAGCACCTAGACCACAAACAAAAAAGGATGTGCGATCCTTCGTGTCGTTATGTGGATTTTACCAAAAAGTATATCAAAAATTTTAACTCTATTTGTGCTCCTCTGACTGATCTGACTCGCAAGGGACTTCCAGATAAAATTGTTTGGACTGCGCAATGTGAATTAGCTTTTCAAGAGTTAAAGGATAAACTCACTAGCAAGCCTATTCTCAAATTGCCTGATTTGACACAGGACTTCGTGGTGAGAACAGATGCAAGTAATGTAGGCCTCGGGGCGGCTCTGTTGCAAAGGTCATCTTCACCCGATGGGGAACTGAACCCAGTCACTTATGCAAGCCGCAAATTGAATAAAGCGGAGCAAGGATATTCCACAAGCGAAAAAGAATGTTTAGCGTTAATCTGGGCGATAAAAAAGTTTCAAATCTATCTGTATGGTAGGACTTTTGTGGTCCAGACGGATCATCAGCCCCTGGTATTCTTATCTCAGGCTAAGCATGAAAACGCAAGATTGTTGAGGTGGTCTTTATTATTGCAACCTTATCAGTTTATCATCGAATACATCCCAGGGTCATTGAATGTCGGTGCAGATTTCCTCAGTCGGCACCCCTGTGATCAAGATTAGAGTAGTGGCAGGCGTGAGGAGTAATTTTATCTATGTGTATCACTGGTTTTGGAACTTGCCGTAGTGCATGTTCTCAGGTGGGGAGATGTGTGATGAATTTACCATGATACAACGTTAAAATATCTCCAAAATTAACGATAAAATGTAGGGTTAAAAATAATGTGTAAGATACTAGGAGACATGCTCGCCCATGCCCGCCTTTTCCTACCGGCCATTTAAAACTAACGAGTTAGAAGTGCAGACGAAACGTTTCAAAAGGAAAAATATGACTGAACACGTGTTTGAAGATAGCAAGGCTAAAAGACGCAATTGGTAGTAAAAGAAAAAAATTCACGTCACTAGTTGACAGAAGGTAAGGAAATGGATAAAAAAACGACTTTAGCTCGTGTCAGAAACAGTCATTTCTTGGACTTTTACGATACTTGATTGTTATTTGAATTCAGCGGCAAACGCCGTGGAGAAGGTTCTCGAAAATATTTCAAAAAAACAACTAACCTTGAAAAAGTAACTTTTTCTTAATAATAAGGTTAGGAATATAAAACCTAGCTAGTTTGATAGCCCGTCTTGAGCAGAGAAATAATATACTTTAAATTATACAGACGGATAGATAATAAGGAAGATATTGACAAAAGACTGTGTTGTTCATATCAGACGAGCGACTGCACTGTTAAAAAATGTCACTAAAGTTTCAAAATTTTCGTCCTTGAGACGCAATTGCAAAAATCGAGCTGTAATTAAAGAGAGAGGAAAGGTGGAGAATTGTAGCTAAAAAAAACTTCAGAGGCAGAAGTGTGCGGGGTATTGCATGGAGAGGGTCCAAGAACCAAGCGTGTTTTTTGTATGAAAAACAAGTAGAGACAGACGGACCAACAGACAGTAATACATACTTGACTGAGAGCTGACTAAAATTGACTTTTGGTTGTAGATTTGAAAGTGAGGAGGGGGGAGTCTGTGATTGGATGAATGAAATAATATTAGCGGGACAGAGATGCGCATTTTTGCCATTCGTTACAAGACTGTCCAGAGACACAGTGGTTTATTACCTGTGGTGTTGTTTCCAGAAGTATTTCTATACATTTAGTGGGACGCCATCAGATAGCCAGCAGCTCAGCTGAGTTTTGCTAGATATTAACTGTGTTCTCAATTCTGAATTCTGGTAAGAATGAAAGCAATTCTTTTGTACATTTTAATATTTCGAGTGATTGATACTGCCATATCATATAAAATGATTACGACAAGTAAGTGCTCGCTCTAGATCCCCAGCCCAAGTTCAGGGTCTAGAGACAAACAAAATATATGGACGCCTACTAAAACTATGGAGGCGGATCTATTGTGAGATCAGTGGAACATATCACCTATCTTATTGAATAGAAGGAAACTATTGAACATATCTCAGATGCAAGGTAGTCTTGGGGAACTAGTACTATATGAAAACAACTGGGTAAGATGTACTGTGTGGTCAGAGAGATCTGACCCAGTCTGTGTGGTGTTGTTGTGTAGTGTTGTGTGCAGAAGTGGCTCAGTAGGTAGAGTTCTGACACATGCCACAAAACTTTTATTTCAGAATTGTGAAGAGGTGCCAAATGCTGTTGTGATATACACAAGCGTGGACCAGTGCAGTCTAACATTGTGTCAGAGCAGCCGTATATTGTCCCCCAGCACGGAGAGGAGGGGCCACCAGACTCTTGTACAAGATCGACGCAGTCGAGATAAGTGAGATCTGGCCTGCTGGAAGTTCACCAACTGATTTACCAACGAATTTATCAACTAATTTATCAACTAATTCACCATCTAATAAAGACATACCATTGTGGGAAATAAACCATGTATTCATCCCATAAGTCAATGGACAATGTTTGGTAGTCACAACTGGGCGTGATGATACCACCCCAACAGTACATCCAGTAATAGTTCTCCTGGGACAATCTAATGTAATTAATATTAACCAGACTTATAACATACCTTTGTAATCACATTCCATTTTATTATGTCATCTAATTATGCATTCCATTTATAACTCCATAATATTTCACATGTTCTGGCCAACAAACATTTGGTTCAGAACAAATAAATTTAACAAAAGATTTAATATTTAAAAACTAAAACAGCCTGAGTTAGTTCAGTGTGTTATAAATTTTATTATTATTAGTATTAGACTTATTAAATATATGTGTGTGTGTGTGGGTAATCTAATACAACACATTACATTTCAGTACCCTAGGCTTTTAACGTAGCTACATTCATGAGTAAAAAAGATATGTTTGAGGTCGTAAGTGGTAGTAAGAAGGGCCTTCTGTAATTCGCATTAACATTTATCTCAGGAGCCTTCACAGCTGACCTCATTCATTACACTAGGTAACATCTCAACCATACAATACCATCAAAACCACTACAATAGCCTTTAGGACATGCATCAACCCGATGCATAACAACATGGTGATTCGTGAGTTGAAAACTTCTTATAACGTAGACTCTTTCCCGCCCAAGGAAAGTTAGCAAATAGGCACAAAATGTCAATCATGAAAGTTAGCGACAATGATAATCAAGTAGAGCAATTACCTTCTCTTCAGGAATAAATACACAACTCACTCGCCTCCAGGCGCTTTGAATCACAAAAGGGAATATCATCTGAGATGAACCAACACTATAGAGGACTTCCATTCCCCGAACAATATGATCATGACAGACGCTGAAAAAGCGTCTATCTCTCTCGACAAAATCTGTGATACTCACGGGCGGAAGCTTGTTAAAAAACCACAACCAAAAAACAGACATGCGCAGAAACGTTCGATTTGAATACAATTCACACAACCCCGAAGCTATGGGCATATTCTAAGAACGACACTTAAAATCGAGCCTTATAAGGATAGGAAATAACTATCGACGCAGGTTGCCAAACGTTTACAAGAAACGTGGGCCTGAGCGCTCCATAAATGGACACGACCCAAGATCGGTCAAACCACAATACCGGCAACCGAAGGGCATAAGAACAGGTAACCACTTAAAGTAAAAAGTAACTTCAATTCCAAGAGTTATATACCTTGCATTAGAAAAATTGAGTACACAGATACCATAGCAAAATTCTTATGCGTAACATATTACCGCAACCTCCCGATTAAAAAAAAAATGAAACTTTTTGTTTTTAAAACATCCACGAGCAAGCTAAAAGCGGCTCAAACGCACGAATTATGCGCGGATAAATAGACAAACTGCCTAAGATGAGGCTAAATCGACACATAGAGTGACAGGTGAGAATATATCTCAGCAGAGAAAATCTGTCTCAAAATATATACATATGTCGGGGAGGTGCCACTAACCACACATCACATTGCTGGTCATGTTAGCATGTAAACATAATATACATATCTTGCATGCAAGTGTAATAATAATCATTATCAATATAGCAGTGTCATTATCCTAGCACCGTTTCAAAAGGATGTACACATGTGATAGTAAATATTACATTACCTAAACATGTAATAATATTATAATGCAATACATAATGAAATACGTTGACGATACATGAAGATCCAGGTCAATCACAAAAGGACACATCTTCTGTCGTTCCAACTGTAAGTATACACTTCACAACTCTTCATGCTTGATAACAGTAAGGTAACTTCTCAGATCATCAATGACATGCTGAGAAAATACAATCAATATAATCCTATTTAACAAGCAATAAGTTTCATAATATACAATACATTTTTATTAATAATTGTGGCCGAGTGAACTTTCGGCCCTTATATTGCCTACTCAGCCTTTTTCTGTTATATTAAAGATGGTAACAGAAAAAGATGATAACAAAGCACATTAATATGAGTTCACATAAAATGAGAGCAGATGTGCTAATGTATGATTATAATATAGGTGTGTTATGGATCTGTAATATATCTGGAAATATAGGACAGAAGTATTAGTTGGAATCATGTGGGCATCTAGACAGAATGTCAGCCATCACATTATCCGAACCACGGATAGCTCGTACCGTGAAATGAAAAGGTTGAAGAGCAATGACATATCGAGTGGATCTTGAACTCTTCAAGTTCTTAGTTTGAATAGCTGTAAGAGCTTTTTGATCAGTTTCTAGAATGAAATGTGCGCCCAAGAAGAATCTTTGTAATTTGAGAATTGACCAAACCATAGCCAACAATTCCCGGTCTAGAACCGAGTAATTCCTCTCTGCCGCATTTAGTTTCCTAGAAATGTACATAACAGGATGCAGAGTTTCTGAATATTCCTGCATAAGTGCTGCTCCGATCCCAGAGGATGAAGCATCACTTCGAAGAACAAAAGTCCTATCAAGAGTAGGTAATCTTAAGATGGGAGGAGATGAGAATATATTCTTGATCTGGTCCAAGGAAAATTGGCATTCTTGAGACCAACGAACCAGATTAGGCGATCCTTTCTTCAACAACGTTGAGAGAGGTGCCATAATTGAAGATAGATTCGGAATGAATCTCCCATAAAATTGAATTAAACCCAAGAGACTACGAACTTGTTTCTTCGTCCTAGGTACAGAGATGTTCAGTATTTTAGACGTATTGTGGTCTTCTGTCTTCAAGAGACCATGACCAACACGATGACCCAGGAAAGAGATTTCACCAAACCCAACACAGGCTTTAGAGGGTTTTGCTGTCAAATTATGCTCGCGTAGAGTCGACAGTAATTCATATAAACCCAAATAGTGATCTTCCCAGGAATCACTGAAGAGACAGATATCATCTAAGTATGCGATGACATCTGAACGATGTGAAAGAATTCGACGCATCATGCGAACGAAAGTAGCAGGGGCGTTCATTAGGCCGAAAGGCATAACATTGCATTGAAACAGACCCCTGGGTATTGAGAAAGCAGTAAGAGGTTTGGCACGATCTGCTAAAGGCGCTTGCCAATAACCTTTGGACAAGTCAAGTTTAGTGAAGAATCTAGAATTAGAAAGCCTAATAAGCAGATCTTCTAATAAAGGCATCGGTTCAGCATCGAACTTTGTGACTTGATTCAATTTGCGATAATCAACGCAAATGCGTATGTTCTTGTCTTTCTTCCGGACAATAACCATAGAAGAAGAATATGGTGAAGTTGGTGGTTCAATTATGTTTAATCGAATCATTTCATCTAATTCTTTCTCGACTTGTGATTGAAAGTGTATCGGGATAGGATAAGGTCTAACCCTAATAGGATTATTGTCAGCAAGAATTATGTCATGTTCTATGACATGTGTGTGTCCAGGGATGTCAGTTAGAACATCCTGAAATGTTTGTAACATCGAAGAGATTTGTCGATGTTCTTCAGCGGAAAGATTAGGAGAAATAGTGACGTTTTTCCAAGATTCCGTGGAATGTAGTGGAACCACTGGAAGAGGAAGATTGACATCAGAAAAAGTAGTTTCCTCATCCTGTATGACTGAAAGGGATGAGTAATGACCAATGCGAATCGTCCGTTGCCTGGAAAATAGGCAGCAAATAGTCTGGACGTTCATGAAATTCCGTCAGCATGTTGATATGGAAAGTTTTATGCTTTCCATCAATATCGACCACATAGTCAACATCGGAAATTCGTGAGACTATTGCATACGGACCTTTCCATGCAATAAGAAGTAGGACGAATGCTTTGTCACCTGGACAAAGTTGTCGTAGACATCTATTCTTATTTGCAAACTGCCTTGCCTTTTCTTTAGCAATTTCTGATGAAGCAGTTGCTAGTTTGCATGCCTCGATGATCTTTTGCCTCAGAGCAATGACATACTCATATGAAGATTGAGTGTCATCGCTAATATCATCGGCACTGATAAGATCATGTAGTAAAGATATAGGGCCGCGCGGTTTCGCGCCAAAGACAAGTTCAAAGGGAGAAAATCCTGTGTGTTCATTATGGACCTCTCTATAAGCAAAGAGAGCCGCGGGTAAAACCCTGTCTTAATCTTGAGGATGATCTTCAGTTGTCTTACCAAGCAAAGTCTTGAGTGTTCTATTCAAACGCTCAACTTACCCATTAGACATTGGGTGATAGATACTACTAAGAGATCTTTTAATATGTAGTGTAGACATTACCTGTGCCATAGTGTCCGATATAAGTTGCGTGCCATGGTCTGACAGCATCTCTCCGGGGAAACCCAACCGAGAAAATATCAGCCAAAGAGCGTCTGCGATATCGGCAGTGGAAATGCTCTTAAGAGGTATAGCCTCTGGCCAACGTGTACACATATCGACACATGTAAGGATAAACTGATGTCATCTGGCCGACTTGATCTTAAAAGGGCCAATAATATCTATAGCCATTTTCTGAAATGGCCGAATAGGGATGTCAGCAGCCTGGATAGGCGCAGCATGTCGTGGTCCTCTAGATTTGACCTCCTGACATACTTTACAAGATCGGCAGTAAATACGAATGTCCTTGTTTACAAAAGGCCAAAAGAAAGCCGCAAGGACTCTCGACTTTGTACGGGAAAAACCCATATGTCCAGCACATTGCGAGTCATGAGCATGTTGCAATATTTGCAATCTCATACTCTTAGGAACAAGAATTTGCGAATGTGCAGACATAGTCGAGTCTTGTACCATACATACAAGTACGCCGTTCTTCATAGCAATCCAAGATTTTCTATTTGTATCCTGATTTGGATCACCTTTTTTCGCAAGAATGAAGAATTTTTTAGAGAAGGATCTTCTTCTTGTAATTTTATGAAAAAGTCACGAGAAATAACTAAGTGACTGTCTTGCCTATGCACTTCATCATTACTAGTCAATGAAGTTTGAGGTGTCTGTAGAGCTTGTGCTCTTGTAACCACTGCATTGGTAGCTTGCATATTATGATCTTCCCAAGCAGCAATCTGCTGTGGGATACATTCCCTAACTCCGTGAATACGACCGATAATAAGGTCCGCAATAGGATTAGGTAAGAGACAAGCGTGCACATCTCCGGTAAAGAAAGGAGTGGCGATGTGAATTACAGCAGTAGGATATTTCTCTAAAGTGCCGCCAAATGTGACACATTTGATTACTTTTCCTGTAGCACAAGAGGGATCTACAAGAGTTTGTCTAACACCAAAAGTGGTGCATCCGGAATCGAAAAAGACTGAGACCGGATTATTATTTACAAGACCCTTATGTAGGATTAGAGAACCTCTCCCGTCATGCGCAACTGCAGCAGGAAGAGCGGGAAGAGGGTGACCACAACTCAAAGTAGTTACGGTGGTTGGTTCGAACAAAGTACTGCATTGGGGGCATTTGTTTGCTCTCCCAAAGTCAAAAGCAGAACATGTGACAGCGTCAGAGTTTTTATTATTAACAACCTGATTACAGGCTTCTTGAGATTTTTGTTGTACAGAGTTAGCCTGCTGATATCTCTTTTTTTGTATTGAGCTCTACCGCGACTATTATTACCTCTGAAGTTATCAGAATTATTATTATCTCTGAAGTTATTGTGCTCTCTATTGTAATTATTATCCTGGTTTGAATTCCAGTTTCCATAATTATTATCATGTCCACATTGATGAGAACATCTATTAGTTTGGTTTTGAGGTTTTCGCGAGGAATATCCTCTATTATTATATCCTCTTCTGAAATGCCTAAAATTATTAGGTTGAAAGTAACGAGGACTGTCAGCTCGTCTCCAATTCTTCGAAGAAGAATCACCAAGAGATTGATTGCCATAATTCTGAGTATAATTATGGTTACTCTTCCTATCGAAATTTTGTTTAGTACCCTGGAATTTACGAACAAAGTTTGTGCCATATGGTGCTGCCGAAGCAACAGGCAAAGCTCCTTTCACTTTAGAGTTACTAATGGTTATGTGAGGGTGCGCAGTTACATACTGGCAACAGAAATCTTCCATTTCTTTTATGGTTTTAGGTTTACGCTCATGATGGAAAGCAAGAAAAGTCTCATTGACAGAAGACACGACTTTGTCCCTAAGTATTAAGTCCATAAGTGCTTCATAATTATGTTCTGTCTTAGACAGCTCTAACTTAATCTTAAAGGTGTTAGCATTAGCCTTATCAGTTGATGACCCCTTCTTTGCATCATTAGCATTACCCATGTTCATCACTTTCAATTTCTCTAACTCTAAAGCTAGGAGTTTTCTTCATGCTCCATTTTTGCTTTTCTCTCATCGGCCTCTCTTTGTAACTTCCTATCTTCAGCCTCTCTTTGTAACTTCCTGTCTTCTGCCTCTAGTCTTTTATTTTCAGCCTCAGCTTCTAGTCTTTTATTTTCTTCTACTCTTTTTTGTTTTTCCATCTCCAACTGGAATCTCCTTTCATCAACCTGCATCTGCAATTTTAAATTCTCAGCTTCTATTTTCTTTTGTTCAGCTTCCCTTTCCATTCTCTTTTCTTCCAACTTTAATGCTTTGTCATATTGAGCAGTCGCATAGTCCTCCAATTTATCACCAGTCTTTCCAAGGGATTTACCCTGCTCAATAAAATACTCAAGTGCAGCCATATTGTCTAATATTATGAGTCACAAAACTTGAAATAATTAACTATCTTATTTCAATCTTAATAGTAAAAAGTCTTAAATCAAGCACTTGAATAATCACATCACATTATATTATCCCAATCTCTGTGGGAAACAAGTCTATGTCCAAGAACTTGTATATGAACCCTTATAGAAATATCATCAGTCAATTCTTTATCATAGGTGCACTTCCCATTCAATAGTGCATGACACTATTCATCATTTATTTATCATCAGTGTATTAATAATAGTGCATCAGTATAATCCATTAATTAATTACCATAAGTGTAACTAATAACAATGTAAACAAAATCACAGTGAAACAAAATCGCAATGTAAACAATAACAATGTAAACAATACCAATGTAAACAATAACAAAGATCAGAAACAATACGAAAACATTCGCAGGAATCAATTAAATATACAGCGAAAAATAAAGAAAATATCACATAAAATGTGATGATATCTGCGATTAAATTAAACAAAACACATGTCACCACAGTGTATAAATATAAATGGTGTATAAAACTAAACAATAGAAAAGAGGAGAACTACAAGTACAAACAAATCAAAACAAAACTAAAGAATGCGAAAAAATAACGAAAACAAAACTGCACATGTCACAACTAAACGAAAATAGCAATGGATATTGCTAACAATTTCTCAATAGATAACCTCTGTTATGTGGTATCATCTAAAAGGAGACACCGCCCAACCGATAACCCACATAAATGTAAACATATAAATAAACAAATAACATATAAACATATAATATATAACATATATGAGAATGAGAAGAAACAGAAGACTCAGCAGAAGTATAAGGGCACAGTTCACAACAAAACAGGCCACTAACTTATGGAAATCCAAACGTCAGTAGAGCAAAGAACATGTGATGATCAGCATTCTATGGTCAGAATATCCAACGTTGATTGCACATGTGAACTTGCGTCATAACTGCCAGGACGATGGTAGAACTGAGCTTCTGAACAATGAAACGGTACGTAGTTACGGTACTTGGTCTTCTCATCCAACAATAGCAACTTAATAGCATACGAAACTTGTCCTTCTCAACGTAACAGCAACTTGATTCAGTACAGAACTTGGCCTTCTAGCAGGAACAAATTGATTATCCCGGTACTTGAGAACAACTGTCAATGTATGCTGCAACGCCGGGTACTGTCAATTTTCTTGAATCAGGTTAAGGTTGCAATTTCTGATATCTACCGGGCAACGCCGAGTACTTTGAAAATCATGTAGATGTAGATGGATGTCTTGAAGAATGTTGAAGAATGTAGCGGGTAAGGGACCCCGTGTCTGCTGGCACCAGACCAAACAAGCTTATGGCCACCAAATGTAACGATGTGATTGTTTTACTTGATGTATGTATGTATATCGTTACACCGTTGTGGATGGGTACCAATCTTTAGAGATGAAGGAATTGGTCCTTCTGGGAAGTAGCATGATATTGTAAGTATATATTGTTGGTATCCCTCCTTACTGTCCAGTAGTATTAATGTACAGAGGCAACATTGTCCACAGTACGTAGTACAGAGTACATCACTGACTCACGACGAGGAAAGTCATAAAGGTGTTGAACAACTAGTGACGTTTTCTCAATATTTATTAACGACACAACGACGACATCGAAATGGCATAGTCACTGACAACACTTGTAGACATCATCATCTCATCATCTCAGCCCGTAACCCGTCATGGGTCGTAGGGGTGCCATGGTGGAAGCATCAGCAGACAGGGTCCTCCACTGCTCTCTATCCTTAGCAATGCGTACAAGTGTAGAAAAACCATGTCCTGCCCATTCTTTGATGTTATCAGCCCAGGATTTTCTCTGCCTTCCTCTTCTCCGTTTACCTTCGACTGTTCCCTGAAGGATCGTTTTCGAAAGGGAGTCATGACGAGTTACATGCCCAAACCAGGCAAGCTTTCGACGTTTCACTATTGACAAAAGTGGTTCTTGGTGGCCTGCATAGGTGTTTATCTTCTCTCTAACATAGACATTTGTTTTGTGCTCTTTATAGCAAATGCGCAAAATTCTTCTATAACATTTATGCTCGAAAGCCTGAATCCTTCGCTCCGTATCTGCAGTGAGTGTCCAGCCCTCACACCCATACAAGAGAATAGATAATACAAGTGATTTAAACTTGTAGACATCACAGCATGTTAATGGAGAATAATGTAACTGGCGACAATGCATTGTAAACGACTGTAAATGTATTCAGGTGTGGGAACCATCATCCCTTTCTATAAAAAAAGTTAGTTGCTTATCCTTTACAGGACGTGGCAATCAACCCCAGCTTTTATTGGCTGTTTGTGATTTTTCTAGGCAATTTTTTCATTCAGTAGTTTGCCATTGCTTTCTGAACGGTACGGCGCTTTACCATTGTTAAAAATCCACACAAAGCGATCTGCTACCAAACCGCCTGCAGCAGGTTTCGAACCTGGTATATCTGGATTATGAAACTGCGTTCATATCCATTAAGCAAGACAGGCATGACTTCTGGAGTATCAAGTAATGTCCTCTAATTTCCTTTAATAACAAAAGGCATCGAACCTAAAGTGACGTGGAACCACCAGTGCAGCAAAGTCCAACAAGTAGATAGCCTTTAGGACATGCATCAACCCGATGCATAACAACATGGTGATTCGTGAGTTGAAAACTTCTTATAACGTAGACTCTTTCCCGCCCAAGGAAAGTTGGCAAACAGGCACATAATGTCAATCATGAAAGTTAGCGACAATGATAATCAAGTAGAGCAATTACCTTCTCTTCAGGAATAAATACACAACTCACTCGCCTCCAGGCGTTTTGAATCACAAAAGGGAATATCATCTGAGATGAACCAACACTATAGAGGACTTCCATTCCCCGAACAATATGATCATGACAGACGCTGAAAAAGCGTCTATCTCTCTCGACAAAATCTGTGACACTCATGGGCGGAAGCTTGTTCAAAAACCACAACCAAAAAACAGACATGCGCAGAAACGTTCGATTTGAATACAATTCACACAACCCCGAAGCTATGGGCATATTCTAAGAACGACACTTAAAATCGAGCCTTATAAGGATAGGAAATAACTATCGACGCAGGTTGCCAAACGTTTACAAGAAACGTGGGCCTGAGCGCTCCATAAATGGACACGACCCAAGATCGGTCAAACCACAATACCGGCAACCGAAGGGCATAAGAACAGGTAACCACTTAAAGTAAAAAGTAACTTCAATTCCAAGAGTTATATACCTTGCATTAGAAAAATTGAGTACACAGATACCATAGCAAAATTCTTATGCGTAACACAGGCACTTATGCTTATTTCTTTACCCTGATGAAATAAAGATTACATTCGTTCGTTATTATGTTACAGGTACTGTATACTTTAAAAGTAAAGAACCTTAATCACGAAACACACCTCAAAGTCCCTTGCTGTGTACTGTATGTGTCCCCGATCACACAGTATGGGAACACCTGGCTGACAGAGCCATCTTAATTTATTTATTTGCTTATCGTTCTTGTAACTATGCAGACATTTTTAGCTGAGACAGATGAGATCTTGGCCTGAAGTATAAGTGCTTTATCTTACCTCAAACACACTTGTAATCTTTAACGGGTAGAATAAGGGAACAAACATTAGAGCCGCTATTGTGACGCCCAGCAACATTCCCAGAAGGGAAAGATAAAACTCCGTGCCCTGACAGATAGATGAAAAAAAAACATCAATGGTTGTAGATGACACACTTGCCTTGATGGAGAATATAGATTACTATTTTATTCAGAAAACAAACAAGCAAATTTATTACACGGTTAATGCGTAACAAAATAATCAGGACACAGAACAGCAAGGGAAGGGATAGATCATGGAGAAGTTAACAACTATGCTGGTGGGTGTTAGGTAGCGATTTTAGCAACATGATGATGCAAAAAATGTAGAGAAGAAGCAGAAAAAAAAAAGATTCATTTAAGGTAGACAACTGAACAAAGTAATGTATGGCTAAGAACAGACTGCAAAAATCATAATGAGTAAAGTTGTTGGATGGAGGCTTAGTGAAAGTAAAATTTGAGTAGGATGGTCATAAATAGATGCAGCGGATCACCAAATAAATGGTGCTTGAGACATAAACATTTCTGTTTGGTGAAAACCAAAGTTAATGTTTAGTAAGACGTGGCATTTGAGAATGAAACATGCAACGAACGAACGAACGAAATCTTCATTTTATCAAGGGCATGAAATAGACTTTATTGCCTTTTTACGTTTCGGTCCTGAAGTAATCTTAACTTCAATAATACGTGTTTAATATTAACCATTGCATTCATTAATTTATCTCACACACACTCACAGACATATAATACACGCAGAGATAGATAGATAGACAGACAGACAGATAGACAAATAGATACATAGATAGATAGACAGACAGACAGACAGACAGACATACAGACAGACAGACAGATAGATAGATAGATAGATAGATAGATAGATAGATAGATAGATAGATAGATAGACAGACAGACAGACAGACAGACAGACAGGTAGGTAGGTAGATATATAGATAGATAGATAGATTAATTATGGTCAAATAAACCAACAGTGAAACAACTTAACCAACAGATCGATACTTTATCGAGGATGAGCAAACAAATATATGGATGGAAGGATAGAGAACTACGGTAACAATAATTTGTTGATGATGTTGACCCAGTCCAAGTAATTGAGAATGAGATAAGATAGCTGGTAACGTGAAGAATCAAATAGAAGGGTGTATAGGTGAGACTGAGAAGCGAACACATGTGTCACTGTGTGAATGTTGGTGTGGTGGATTTTGATGTTATAAAGTGTTGTTAGGTATTATTATTGTAATAAATGAGATTAGCTATGAAGGTCCCTGAATTTACCCAATAGTATTGTGAACTTTTCAGGGTACCTTTCCGCTACCACCCCTTTTATATTATTCAAAATGTATTTATTCTATTATATTAAATGACTTCGTGTAGTGTCTAGGGTTATGATGGTAGAGTGTAATGTGTAATGACCAACAAACATACAAACAAATAGTTTATTATTCCCAACAACACACAGTACTACAACACTAACATACAAACGACACTTTAAAAGGCTATCTTATTTAAGACTGTGTTTGAAATTTGTGTAAATATAATTTTTACAATTTATTATCCTGATTCTAATTTATTTTGAACCAGGACTGACAATCAATAGTGAAATCAAAAGAATCATTTACATCAGTCAAATAGCACAGTGGATCTTCTGTCCATACATAAAAATATTATTCTAATATACGTCTGTAGTAGTATTCTCCTACTTTAAGATAATACTGGTAGTACCCCTAGGTTGTTTAAAATCACACCCTTTTAGTTATGTTTGTTTTCGTTTGTCTCTTGTGGGACTATTAAATATTTGTCCCAGTTTTATTCACTGTCACTTTATATTCCTTTTTAAAGTTCTGTAATTGAGCTTTCAGGTGCCGAACGAGAACTTATCTTGGCAGAAGAATACAGGTAGAACGTTTCCTCTGCTCGCTTGACAATCTGTTCCCTGTTTGATAGGCAATGGCCACTAGCATGGGCTCGCAGTATGCCGACAGAGTCCTGAATCAATCAGTTTTCAAGCGTTTGGTACCACATTAACGTCAGTACCCAGGACCTCTGAAATGTGAAGGTTATGCATCCTTCTTAATATCTAGCATACACTAATAGTCCACATTCTAGGACAGGTACATTACAAAAAAAAAAAATCATAGCCATATACTAACCTATGCCACCATTATCTTTTGATGTGACAATGTACACCAGTATTTCTCTCCCCTAATAGTTACAACGCCTCTGCAATTCCAGCTGTAATCTCTTCCATATAATAGGATAGGTGTTATGCTCCTTCATGACACTCATACATATTCTTGTAGTTTTACACCTCTCTGACAGTCTATCACATGGTGGATCAATCTCTAGGCTTTGCCTCATGGTCGCTATAGACCCACTCACGTACAGACATACATTATTATTTCACATTCAATTTTTATATAAAATACATGTTAATAAATGTCAATCTTACCACAAACTTTCAATGAAATACACAGTGACGATGACTGACACAGTTTCGATCTGTTTTATTGTCCAGGCTGCCTAGAATTTGTATTTGAAGGCACAGCCTGATCTCATCAATCGCTGGTAGAATTTCTCAAGAAATGGCGTCCCCCCTAACGCTTGTTCTGACAATATCGACTCAGTTGGCCAATCACTCTTAATTTTACAGTGGTAAACTGTCTTTCAAAAAATATCATTCAAACCTTTCTACGTTACTAGGCTATTTATGGTTATTCAAAAGTCAGCCAATAATATGTCGTCTCACTTCAAATTCCACCCAATCGGATTCACTGTACTATCTTAGCCTATCTGTCACCTACTTTTTTCCCCAAAAAATATGCGATCCAATCTAAGCAGATATAACTTGACCTGACAGTATCTCTGATCTCTATGTATTGTTTTATCATTATTTGATTAGTTAAGGGACTATTTAGTTAACTAACAACATATTCTTGGTCAGCAAGTCTTCAGGTACACGAATATACGATTTTTAAGGGGCTATGCGGTTTGCTTCAAAATTCTCTCGTTCCACAATGCATTTTAGGCAAATATTTCTTAGAACTAGGAAAAGTGGGTGTTTATGTCAAGGACGAATTTGAAAATTTGGGTACCGTTTTGTTCGGCTATTCGTTAGCAAATAATAATCTGAAGGCGTAGGCGACACCAACCGTTCTAGCAGAAAATTCTTTCTTATCTTTGCCTTTATGCCCTATACTGTTATATTCTAATTTAGATATTGTATTTAGAAATTTACTACAGTTGGATAACCACATAATTTAGTGAATAAATTCGTAAATGATGCCCCATAAAGTTCCTTGTGGTATCTGAGAAAACCAAGAAAGAACAGGCGTGCTGTAAGGAGTTACTATTATTACTATTATGAGGTTATGCAAGGTTTTGGATATCTCATTATGTCAAACAAACTGATACAGACACCACTGCTACAAAATCACACAAATGCTTTGATGTCAGTTTCCTCAATGAACGAACGAACGAACGAACTTTATTTTCAAAGGGTTGAGAATTGGGCACGCAGGCCCGTCTGACATTCTGCCCTTCCTTTCTCTCACCTTTCCTACTGAATTCATTTATTCCCATATGCATTTTACATATCAATGTCAAGGAATTCAACGTTGCAAAGTAAAATAAAATAGCACACTCATATTAACATTAACTACTTACAAACATGACATAAAATATGTAGAAAAGTACAAACATCGTCATTAGAACCTACAATTGATATTATAAGAAAAGATAATCTGATTAGGGGGGCATGTAATCAAAACTAATAAAGTATTCGAAAAGTCTACGATTGTATGAATAGGGACTGAAAGAGAGCGAACGAACTTTATTTTCAAAGTGTTGAGAGAAAGGAACTTAGGCCCGTCTAAGAGAGAGAGAGAAAGAGAGAGAGAGAAAGCGAGAGAGAGAGAGAGAGAGAGAGAGAGAGAGAGAGAGAGAGAGAGAGAAAGAGCCAGCGAGAGAGCGAACGAACTTTGTTTTCAAAGTGTTGAGAAATAGGAACATAGGTTCGTCTAAGAGAGAACGAACGAACGAACTTTATTTTCAAAGGGTTGAGAATTGGGCTCACAGGCCCGTCTGGCATTCTGCCCTTCCTTTCTCTCGTCTTTTATACTGATTTCATTCATTCTCACATATATTTTACCCATCAATTCAAGGAATTCAACGTTGTAAAGGTAAAATAATAGCATACTCACATTCACAGTATCTAATTATAAACATGAAATAGAATATGTTGAAAAGTACAAACTAAGTATTATCACGAAACAAAATATGTTGAAAAGCACTAACATCATCATTAAACCTACACTCGATATTATACCATTTGTTCGGAAAAATAATCACATTAGGGGGGCAGATAATCAGAACTCATAAAGTATTCGAAAAGTTTACGATTGTATGAATAGGGACTGAGGTTGTTATGTTTTAGATAATGTGGAAGATAGTTCCAAAGATGAGCAGCAGAGTAAGCTAAGCTTTTCTTGAATAAGTCAAGCCTAGGCTTGGGCACTTGTATTTTGTTAAGGCGTTGACTGCGTCTTTCATTGTATTTGAACATTGGCCACAGATATGTTGGAGCATTCTATAATGAGGCAGCTGCAGCCGTGGCTTCATGCTAAATTGGGGGGAGGGGGTTGTCACAGAATGGATTTGGGCGACCCCTTCTTCTTCCTAATCTCTGCTTCACTACGGCAGTAATCGGTACATTTGTGGTACGGAATATATTGCGTGCTTTCAATTGTCGCACTTTCTTTCTTTCTCTGCTAAGTAGCAGATATTTGATATTGTCAAATCATTTTGACACTCCTTTTAGGTGATAATAATCACATTTTGCTTGATGCGGCACAGATTTGATGAGATTAGAGCAGGTGAAAACCAATGTTGGTTTGATCAGTTTCGCATGATTCTGTTTGCTCAAGCTGGGCCTGGTGATAAAATTACTCGCCCGTAATCGGTTTTCGTTTGATTAGGCAACAGATAACAAGATTACCCGTCTGTGCAACACATTTGGGACGGACACGTATGATATAATCACTTCATGTCCAAGACATTACGTTGTAAGACAGTAATAAGTGTTACATCTGACACACGTCGTCGTATGAGTTTAAAGACATGTTTGTGAGTTCGTACACAGGACAATCGGATGTTTGCAGGTTATTTTCAGAAAAGTAATGTTTGAAATTTTGCACTAGACGAGTCATGCAAAATATTCAAATCAGATTGGCTTACCATTATAGCTCCATAACAAACAAACCGGGGTAAGACCGTGAATATAACCTGGCGTTTGTTCAGTGTTCCTTCACTGTGAAAATTTACTCTGAGGAATCGGTTGCCAAAAACAACCAGACTTGCCACAAGAAAATTCTGGATTTCCATTTATCAGACCGGACTTTTATTGGAACACCTTCTAAGACTTAATACAGCCAAGGAAATCCATTGTTTTAAGGAACCGGACTCTGAGGAAACTTAACCCACAAAGTCACAAGAGGGAGTTTTAGTGCTAAATTAACGACCCCAAGTACACATATAAGAGGCCTAGCCCAGTACTTTAACTTATTCATCTGAGCAAAAACATATGTGAGCCCAGATTGGCGTAAGTTATGATTGTACGTTGTATATTTCATTACTAACATGTGAACTAACATATATGTATATATTACCATGCGAATTTTATTTTTGTGAAAAGTGCTAGGAATGTCCAAGTCATTTGAGGCTGGCAACCTCGGCATATAGAAAGATGATTTCATAAACCACCACTGCACGGGACTGGTGACTGCTTTATTGCTAGTTTCGTAAAGAGAACTAAAAAGGATAAAGTAGTCTCAGGTTCCATATGGAGCAGGGAGGGAAAGATGAAAGAAATGATGTACATTCTAAGTAATTTTTTTCCCCGTACGCCCGCTATTACTCGAGGCGAAATCTCAGGTTAGTATATCTAACGTGAGACTGATTTTTACGTGAGTATCCCTTTTTTTCTTGTACAGAGACAAGTGTCCCTCCCCATTCAGGCAGATACTCGCCGATTTCGGAGGTACCCATTACAGCTGGGTCGGCGCAGGAGCCGCCAGTCCCTGGTCGACGACACTCTTTCAAATGTCCTCGCCCGGGTTTGATACTGGGTCACCCGGTCCTCAGCGCAGTTTGGTAACCACTACACCAGCGCGGCTCCCATTCTAAGTATAATATCTACATTTTCAATCAGTGTAAATGTAAACGAAAATACATTCACTTTGATATTAATGGAGGTTTCAAACTTTTAAATCAGTGTAAATATAAATGAAAACATATTCAATTTATATAGTAAGGTTTCTCTCGAGAACTTACGTTTAATACTTTTCGAGAGTAATTCTGAGTTGAATGGGATGTTGAAATAGAAATAGGGGGGCACATAACTATATATCGGAAAACGCAATACTTAGGAGAGCGTTCACTACTATTCTTTCATCATAGTTATTGGTGGTACCAGCAGAAAGTACTATCTCTGGAACCAAGAGCAGCCAAATGTAGCATTGTTTTCGCGTATCTGAATATCTTGTGAAAACTCCTTTGTGATAGAAGTGTTATTAGCTGCATATCTGCCAAGCGTAATCTTGTGCGAAGGTAGACACCTTTGAAGCCCATAATATACACTCTTGAATTCTGGCCACCGTTGGACCACTAATACAGAGCAGGGGAGGCAATACCGTTACAGGGGTGGGGGACCGAAAAATAATGATGGTGATAATAACGATGAATGATGGGCATGTCTGTATTTAAAAAAAACATACATTATTCTTTCAGAGATTTGTGAACATGAAAATTTAATCAAGAAATTCAAGAGACCCCAAAAAATCAATATTAGTTTATAATAGCACGTATAAAAATAAAATGTCATACCTGAGTATACATTTCAGCCGGCGTGCCTAGTATCAAGATGGCTGACATGAAGGAGACTAAGATAGATATGGCTACAGGCAAAATGGGCATGCTTCTGTTGGCCATCAGGTACTCACCTAGGTACATACATATTCCATGACAGTATACTAATGTCAAATCACAGACTTACAGTATGTCGACATTAGTAATGTTTAACCATTATGTGAAGTTCTTCGGTGTCGTTCTATTTTAGTATGTGTATGCATGTTTGTATGTAAGCATTTGTGATATTATGTATGCACTCTCAAGTGTCCCCATAAAAAGACAGCGAGGAAGAATAAAAGCCAAGGTCTTCATTCTTCAGCGTAGAGGCAGGTTTTGATCATGCGTGCTTCTTTTCGTCTGTAATTAAATATTGCGGTACAGAGTAACAATTACCCAACTCTTTTGTGTGCGCGTGTGTGTAAAGAAGCTGGATAGTGTGTAAAGAAGCTGGATAGTGTGTAAAGAAGCTGGATAGTGTGTAAAGAAGCTGGATAGTGTGTAAGGAACAGGTTTAGATTAGCATTAGCCGTTAGTTTTAATATTTGCAGCTATTTATTGTTTTTTTAAAAAAAAAGTAATGCCGGAAACACGATTACGATTACCAGTTAAGGATTAGGATTTTGGGTCAGGCTTATACGTAAAACTACTCGGAGAGAAAAACTAATCGGAACTGCTAACCTTAACCTTAACTCTGTTTCGATTTTTAAAGTTATAATAATTTGTTAAAAGAAACAAAACAACAAAGTACAACATCCCCACAAAGACAACATAGTCCCAGATACCAAACTCATTCTTCACTATTACCATTGCTGCCGGTTAAACTGTTATTTCTGCTGTAGATAGTCTTGGACAGGGAATGTATGTGTCCTATCACCGTATCGATGCTCTCTGTAGGGTGAAAATATAATGAGATCCATTGAAAATCATCGGTACCGATAATATATTTCTAAGAGAGAAAAGCAAATCCGTGTGAAACAAACTATTGGTTTAATAGTGGCAGAAAGATTAACCAAGCCTAGGGTTCAGTGGCAAGAAAACAAAGTGTTGATGTTCCCGTCATGGTGTGAAAGAAATCTTGATAAAATTAATCTTATCGGGATTTTTCACACCATGTCGAAACTCAACTAGTGGTGCAAAAGATTTGAATGTACGTAGACGGTATGACGAGAAAGTACGTATCGAGGGGTAATGTTTACTTGGTTACGGAGAGTCTGCTTCGTGCTGTTTCGGCGTTCGGATGTGTGGCAAAGCCACTATATTAGTAGATGTGTTTCTGAGAAGAGTCGGGACTGTGTTTGTAGACTTATCAAGTCTGTGTGTGTGCTGGATCGACTACTTCGTTTTATAAAGATTGGTAAACCTCGCATATGTGAAAACTTAACATTCGTATAGGTGAATTAATGAATTAGCAGACGTAAAGGACATATGCCGTATAGCACTGACAGGTGTGGCTACAATTGCCTGAACGTATATATATGTGATAATAAAGAAGTCGTATGGAGTAATCACCGGCTTAAATATGAAGTAAGAATGTCTATAAAGTATTTATTTACTCAAGAGAGTCTATGAAGAAATTGAAGAAAAAGTTATGATTATAGTATATCAGGCTCAGTAATTAGTATGGCACGTTGAGAATATATGAGTAACGAATGTTTACGAAAGAATTGATGTTAATGACTTTTTGGAGTAAACTTATAAATGTTCTAGTACACTGTTAATACAGTATGCAAGGTCATCAAAAACGAAAGGACTGTTGTGAAATATATTCAAGTTGAAACAGTTTACGTGCAGTTTTGTTGCAATTTATTAAAGTAATCCTAGACAACGAAAGAAATTGAACCCGTACTCCATATTAGGGGTAACATCAGAATAAAGTCACTAACACAAAGGTACTGGTAAAAAAATAGTGATGTACGAGAATAAAAACACATACTGTAGAAACAATGTTCAGATGTAAATACATGTGAGCATTTATAACAGCAAATAGAACATACGTCTCAAAAATAAAAACTAGGATAGTCAAGCAAAAACATTAGAAAATGAAAAGAATCGTGCAGCAAATCTTTCTCCTTGACATTAATAAAAAAGATTTTCTGTGTTACATAGAGAGTATTCTTTCATATGGAAGCAAATGATAGATGCTAAGTAAAGAGACCAAAAGATCTCTGAAGGTGACAGAGATGTTGTTGGAAGAAAGAGTATTAAGAATCGCACGGACAGCTAAAGAACATAATAATAAAGGCGTACAAAATGTCAGTAGCAAACGTGGCTTGTGACTCACAAAAACGCTGGTGTGTTATAAGACGGAAAATGTTTATTGTGACAACTGACAAAACTGACGGAAAAAAAGATGTAGTCCACAACAAAAAGGGAAGATGCTGGACAATTTAACATCAGGTATTGGGCAGTCCTATATTTTCACACGAAGAAGGTAAACAACGGAACTGCCTAGGGGCACATAGTTGAGATAGTCTATGGGCAGACAGCTGTGATAGCTTGCAAATAGACAGTCGGTGTAGAACTTAAAAATAAAGGAAGATACATTCGAATTACACAATTAAATATCTCTTATGAATGCAGCAATGTTTAACTTATCGCTGTCGAGAGGTGGGCTTATTCTTACATCGTCTTTGCCCTTTTTCTCGTTGGTATATTTTTTTGTCTGAGTACTTTAATATAATGGTATCATTATGCTCGCCTTAAAACCAGCAGCTTCGGGCAGATAGGGCTCATGACCCTTGGCTGGTAGCTTATCTAAGAGAAAGTAAAACTGAAGTTAAATCACCGCCGCCTTGCGGGATTATCCGTTTTACGGGAAAGGCTTCGGGAGTAAACCCTGAGGATAATCTGGAGTCGGAGACCCTAAGGCAGTCTAATGTTGATTAGACATTATTCTGGCAACTCCTGCGACGTGGCTGGTACTAAACTGTATCGGCTACTACCATTCCTTTGAATAGTTTTAGCCACGCCGTTCTGACAATGGACAATGCAACCCCTTGAGTAAATAAAATGGTTATTTCATAAAGGGTCAACATTGGACAAAGCACGTAGTTTTCGAGACAAATGACCCCAGGTGTACAAGATAAATAATTCACCCTGAGGTGTGAGAGGAATGTATATTTTGTACGCAGCTTTTCCTGCCCGACCGACGTGTAAATAGTTCATTCACTTTACCGTTCTGCCAGACCAAAGAATAACCAGGCGCGTTAAAACAGCGTCAAGCAAGTGGCAGTATAACATTTATCTATAACGTTAGCTAATTCTCTGGGATTGCAGCGGATGTTGTTAGATTCCACAAGCAAGCCGGTGTAGGAGGCAGTAAGCACTGAACCGGCAACACGCACTGTACAGTGCATGCTACCGTCAGGTAGGGAACACTGGACAAGTGACTCCTGCCTAGGTAAAAGGCACTTAACTCAGGCACGAACCACTGTACAGTAATTCTTGCCTGAAAAAAATAAATAGGTGTTTCGCACTGCGTTGTTGTTATTATAATCCATTAGGCATATTTCTACCGTTCCTTCCTTTATAGGGCAAAAGACTGGAGAGATAAAGAGTAAAGATGTATTTATGTCTGCTTCATGTGGTATTCATTTATATGGTATGACAATTTTCTAATTTCGTCTAAAAATATATGGTGGGAAATTATTATTTCAGTGTTCATTCCAAACAGGTATCGGTATGGTGTGGATCATAATTTTGGCAGGGAATAATAAATATAAGGTAAAGGTGGTCCCATAGCAGATACTGCCGTAGTGGAGTAAAGTGTTAGTGACTTCACTATACTAGGTCCAGCATCGAGAGATGAGGTGACCAGTTCCTTCATCGTTGTCTTTTCCTTCCCTAACGCACGAGCAAAGTCAGGTACCCAATTACAGCTGGATGGAATGGAGCGTGTCGATACCGTGAATTGAACCTAACACCTTTGCTGCGAGAGACCAGCGCTCTAACCACTCTTTCAATTGGACGCTCAATAAATATATAAATAAATAATATTGCATATAATTGCACCTCTGACTTTTTATTAATTATAATTGTTAAACTAAAATATGTGCGAAAGATCTTTGTTGTTATATCACAACGTGTACACAAACAGACTGTCTCCGTTAAGGAAAACACACGAAATAAGCTCTATTTAATTATTAATAGTCATCGTACTGAGACGAAATGTCATGAGTGGTTGAAGTTAAATCTTAGTATACGCGTTCAAAAATCACATTTTTACGAGCTAATTTGAGACATGACTACCGTTACTGGTTTTACATTAAATAACTTATTTATAATGATAACATACAGTGTTGTATATGCAAATGTGAAGAAATGAAAGTGCTATGACATGCACTTAACTGAAGTGGTCAGTGATTTTTAAACATGCATGCAATTTGTACAATACTGAGTGCAGAATAATTTTAAAAAATAGAATCAAACAAGTGTACTTATCATGTGTATAATTCATTATGGAAAACTGTTTTAGGAGTTAACCACTTTCATTTTAAAGTAAGTTTATTTTTACATTATGGAGGAAAGTTTCAGTTGCTTCTGATCACGAATAGAGTTCTCACAATTTGAAATGTGTTGGCAATTACTTTAAATTTTACATTCAACTTTTTTTTAGAGTTCAATAGTTCTCATGTCATTCAATGCTAGTTTCTTTCTTTGAACTCCCAACAAAGCCGCTGTTAAACGTAACAGCCCTCTGTGGAATTTTGCCATACTCTGCATGTTAATAAGGTATACGTACGGGATAATATAAATGTTTGCAGACTTCTTCGCTAGGAGTTGTTGCATCATAACAGCTCATACCGTGAATGCTTCACGTTAACACTCATAAATTCCTCACACCAGCAGGCAAGTTGAGTTAAGATTCGCAATAAAACGTTATTAATACTATTTATTTATACCCAGCAGATGCCTTGCCAAGTAGAAAAAAAACGCATTTATCATGTATTATTAACTTGGTTTTACTGGTACATGTAACCGTCATTGACGTCTAATAAAGGGAGAAATATTTCTATTTTGAAATGTTAACAAAGCTATTATTTATTTTATTTTATAAATTAATATTGTTTTGTATTGTATTGTATATTAGCATTAAGTAAACTGAACTAATATTTATTAGTGAAACTTCATGAAAAAATAAATATGAAGATCACTGAAAAGCAGATGTGAAAATTGTCAACATTAAACGAAATATGACTCTTTTAATAGCTTTCATAAAGATTCGTGTTTTTTTAATGTGCTCTTGTATCGTAATTCAAAACAGCTACGTATCCACAACAACTTGAACTCTATTACAATTAAACACATAAGGGACGAAAAATTATGCATCTGTCGTTGCCCGCACCGCGATTAAGTACGTTCTAGCCAAAGAGAAGGTTTATTTCACAATGCGAGAAGATGACGTTATAAATTAATAATTATTTGACTTTTTATTTTAAGGTAAAGAATAGTTTTTAATGCTCTTTTGGTAAAAGTAGTTACTAAATAAGCAATATACATATTTTTAACAGGTTAGACGTATACTGATTTTCGTTGGTCAGATCTATGTTTCGAAGGAATGCCATCTATCCAGTTTTACTTTATTAACACTCTTTATTTATACACTGCCAAGTAGAAAGAAAAACGCAATTATCATGTATTATTGCCTTGGTTTTACTGGCACATCCATTTCTCAATACATACAATACAGCAGTAATTATAATTATATACGGGTTTCCGATTTTTTTTACCTTTAAAATGTTAAGTCATTCCTACCCAAGTTCAGTGCTTCCTACCTAGCAGGTAAGGATCACTGTACTATGAGCGGTACCGTCAGGTAGGATGCACTGTACAGTGTTCCCTATCGTTAAGTGGTTGCTGCCTTCAACACCGGCTCGGTGAAACACTTTCCCCCACGACAATGACAAGGAAACTACACCTTTCAATCGGCGTAATGCGAAGACAATAAACCATGCTTGATTGCGTAAGTCAAGTCAGAAATCACGCATAGTGACATTGCTTTGCATATGTCTAACACGCAGTAAATTATTGGCTGGTAGGCGGGTTTGGCAACGTTTCCAGAATCTTTATAAACATGGCAAAGACAGAAATATATATTAAAGTAAACTGGATATCAGTAATATTTTACACGGTTCTGACGCGGAGTAAAGTTCTCAAAGGTCCAGTACTGTGAAGTTTTTCATTCCTATTTCGGTATAAACTATACTGAAGCACATTAAAAATGCACCACCTGTATAATCCAGGAACAGAGTGTGAAATGTAAATATAAGTGTTTACAATTTTACACATTTGGAATCTTTATTCATTTTCCTATGAATCCATGCTGGTCATTAATTTTTACATTTGATTGTTATGAAATTCATTGCATTCTGTGCAGGCAAGGGAGAAAACCAAAAATGCAACCAATAAAAAAATTCATTCGCACTATCCTCAGTATCTGGTATTGTCATAAAATTAACCATGATACAACGTTAAAATATCTCCAATGATACAACGTAGGGATAAAAACTAATGCGTAAGCTACTAGAATACATGATCGCCCACGCCGCGGGTCATCACCCGCCATGGAAATTAAATTGTTAGACGTGAAGGCAAAACTTTTACCCTTGGAACGGGATGAGAACGGAGATCAAAAGAAAAAAAATATGACTGAACGCGTGCTTGAAACTAGCAAGGCTAAAAGACGCAATTGGTGGGGAAAGGAGGAAAAAGTCACGTCCCCAAGTTGACACAAGGTAAAGAAATCGACAAAAGGGACCTTAGCTATTATACGCAACAGTCATTTCTTGGACGCTTTTGCGATAACTTAGTCCGTTTATTTGAATTCAGCGGCAAACGCAGTATAGAAGATGCTAGAAATATTTCGAAAAACCAACTAACCTTGAAAAGTAACTTTTTCTTAATAATGATGTTAGGAATATAAAACCTAGCTGGCCGGATGGCCCATCTTGAGCAGTGAAATAATATGCTTTCATTTATACAGACGGATAGATAATAAGAAAGATATTGACAAAAGACTGTGTTGTTCATATCAGCGAGCGTCTGCATTGAAACAAAAAATGTCCCAAATTTTCAAAAAACTGTAGCCTTGAGACTCAAGTGCTAAAATCTAGTTGGAATGAAAGAGACGGGATGGGATGGTGAATTGTGGCTAAAAATAACTTTAAAGGCAAAATTGTGTAGGGGAAGGCGGAGTTGGTTCAAAAAACAAGTGTGTTTTTTTTGTGAAACGCAAGTAGAGACAGACGGACCAACAGACAATAATGCATACTTGACTGAGGTATGACTGAAATGACTTTTTGGTAGGAGGTTTGAATTTGAAAAGGAAAAAAAGGCGGTGATTGGCCATAGATGAATATATTATCGGCGCTCAGACGCGCATTTTTTGCCATTCGTCATAAGTTGTCCTAGTAGACACAGTGAATTATTTAGTGGTGTAATTCCCAGAAGCTAATTGAAATATTTAGAGGGACGCCATACTAAAGCCAGCAGCTCAGCTGAGTTTTGCTAGCAGATAACTGTGTTCTATATTCATAATTCTGGTAAGACTGAAAGTATTTCTTTGTATATTTTAATATTTGTTTAATGTTTCGAGTGATTTGATACTGCCATATCAAAATCTATCCCTTACAACAAGTAAGGATTCGCTCTAGACCCCCCGCCCCAGTTCAGGGTCTAGAGACAAATAAAATACATAAACTCCAGCAAGGATTATGAAAGACAGATCAAGTGTTGAGATCAGTGGAACATATCACCTATCCTATTCTATGGCAGGAAGCTAATGAACATATTTCAGAATATGTAGTCTGGGAGAACTTATCCTATGTGAAACCAACTTGGTAAGATGTGTTGTCTGGTCAAAGAGATCTGACCCGTCTATGTGGTGTTGTTGTTGTGTGTAGTGTTGTGTCCAGAAATGGTTTAGAGGATGGAATTCTGACACATGACCAATACTTTATTGCAGAACTGTGAGTTTTTATTTGGCACCAATGTGGTGTCAAATGAGGTGTTGAATATTACAAGAGTGGACCCGTGCAGTTTATATTTTGGCAGAGCAGCCTTATTGCCCCCAAGCACGGAGAGGTGGGGCCACCTGATTCCAGCACCAGATTACTCATTCAAGATACGTGAGCGTCTGGACTGCTGAATACTCACCAACTTAATTTCTAACACACCAATTATAATACCATCAATAAATGGACAATGTGTAGTCGCCATAGACAGGGAGTGATGAGGCCACCCCAACAGCACATCCATTAAACGTTCTCCCAGAAAAATTACAACCATAAACAGTAGTAATATTAACTAGTCTTGGAAAATACATATGTACACTCCTTTCATTTATTATGCCATATATTCATGCATTTCATTAATAATTGCAAAACCTTTCATATGTTCTGACCAAAATAAAACCTTGGTTCAGAACAAATAAACTTAAAGAAAATTTATTATCAAAAATTTTACACAGCTTGAGTTAGTTCAGTGTGTCATAACATTTTATTAATATTATTAAACTTATTAAATATCTGTGTGTGTGTATGTAAACTACCACAACACATTACATATCATTACCCTAGAAATTTAACGTAGCCACATTCATTAGAAAAAAAAAGATAGGTGTGAGGTCGTAGTGGTAGCAAGAAGGGCCTTCTGAAAATTCACAGCTACATTTATCTCAGGAGCCTTCACAGCTGACCTCATGCATCACATTAAGTAATATCACAATCATACAATACCATCAAATCCACTACATATATTGGGGTCTCTTGTCCCGGGATAATTAGCCTATCAATAATATTAGGATCTCCTGGGGGGGGGGGAGAAATAAATTAGGGGAACACATTATAAAAATTAAAAGTGTCCCTGAAAATAAAAGTTGGTGAATCTTCACAGCCAGTGGTAGTTAATTGATTAATTAATTAATTAGAATTATTTTAGACTAGAGTAATTAGAATTACTTTAGTGGTTGGAAATTTTACTTTGCTCATTGCTAGAATTGTTTAAAAAGTATGGCGGAGCTAGCCAAATTCAGATCAGCTGCTGTGCTAACGGCAAAGGATATGGGAATGGATGGTCAGGTTTTAATTCAATATGTAACGGCTGAATGTGATAAGTATATTGAACGGGAAGAAAGAAGATTAGAAAAAGAGGCCGAAAGAAAATTAGAGGCTGAAAAAGAAATTCAGAGGCTGCAGATTGAGGCAGAAGAAAAACGACAGCAAAGGGAGGCAGAAGATAAAAAGGCCGAAAGGGAGGCAGAAGATAAAAAGGCCGAAAGGGAGGCAGAAGATAAAAAGGCCGAAAGGGAGGCAGAAGATAAAAGATTGACTGCCGAAAGGGAGGCAGAAGATAAAAGATTGACTGCCGAAAGGGAGGCAGAAGATAGAAGGTTGCAGAGGGAGCACGAATTACGACTAAGGGAGCTGGAGCTACAAGGCCAGGCTCCTGAAAATGGTGCCAGCCCTTTTGCCTCAGATGCTGCGCCCAGTCTGGGAGCCTCAACATCAGCTATGGGGTTTCATTTAGACCATTTTGTTGAAAAAGACGATGACATAGAGGGGTACCTAGGACGTTTTGAGTTATTAGCTACTACATATGGGTTAGAGAGAGAGAGGTGGAGTTTAAAGTTATCACAGGGACTGAGAGGTACTTCTTATGAAGTCTTCGCAAAAATGAACAGAGAAGACCAGGACAATTATGACATGTTAAAGCAGGCTTTGTTATTGAGGTACGAAAAAAATGGTGAATTTTATCGTAAGAAATTTAGAAATGCCAAACTGTCGTCTGGGGAGACATACCACCAATTCTCTGCCAGACTGGAAACCTATTTGGAGAAATGGACTGCTCTGGGGAAGACCCAAGATCTTAAAGAAATGATCATGATTGAGCAATTGAGAGAGTCCATGGCTCCAGACATGAGAAAATTCCTCATGGAACAAGGTGCAGAGAAGTTGGGGGAGGTTTTAAATGTCGCTGAGAGGTATCAGGCAGCCCAGGCAGAGGTAAGTGGTGCTAAAAAGAAGCACATAGACAATTTTAAAGCTCCACAGCAATTTAATAAATTTGATAATAGAGAGCAGGGAAATAAAGGTAGGACAAACTTTGAACGGCCAAGAAATGACTACCGAGACAGAAACTCACAGTTCAATGACCAAAAATCCAATGAAAGAAAACCGTTTAACCAAGGAAAAAGATGGTGTAAATGGTGCAAGAAAGATAACCATAACACCGAATTTTGTAGAAGGAAACCTTCAAACATTGCTGCAATGAAGTCGGGGACTCAAAGATTAAAGGTTAATCCTAATGGACAGCAGGAACCTTATCACCCCCCAGTTTGTGAGGATGTTATTTGTAATGGGGTCACCATAAGGTGCCTTTATGATACAGGTTTGGATTATGATTCAGTTGTGAAGTCTAGCCTAGTGGACCCAAGTCAGTATACCACAGAAACAGTGGAAATACAAGGGGCAACTAAGGACATACCACTCATGACACTTCCCATCGCAAGGATAACGGTGAAAACTCGCTATGTGGAAGGAGAAATCAGAGCAGCAGTGATAGATGAACCAATCTACCCTCTGATATTGGGGTGTAGATACGTCTTCTTGGGGAATCCCGAGAGACCTGTGATCATGGCGACAGTGCAGACCAGGTCACAGAAGAAGGAGGAAGAAGGTAAACCTATAAATGCTCATCCAGAGGAGATGAGGAAGGCGCAGGCTGAGGATAGGACACTCAAGCTATGTTTTAAAAAAATTTCCCAAATGCCACACACCTCCAAGTAAGGGGGAATATTTTATGAAGAACAAACTATTATACAGGAAGGCCGGAGCTGGAACAAATGGTCACAACCAGCTGGTTCTTCCCACTTCATATAGGGATAAAGTGATGGAACTCGGGCATGCGATTCCCTTCAGTGGTCACATGGGGATCAGCGTCACAGGACAGCGTATAGCTTGTCATTACTTCTGGCCAGGGATAACGGAGGATATAAAAAGATATGTCAAATCCTGTCCAGAATGTCAAAGGGTAGCTCCAAAGCACTGGACTGCTCCTGCAACTCTAGGGGAAATGCCCATAGTGGGAACACCTTTTGAGAGGGTTGCAGTGGATATTGTGGGACCTCTCACTCGGACCAAGAGGAGGAACAGTTACATCCTTACTCTGGTGGACACTTGTTCTATGTGGGGAGAGGCGGTAGCCCTGCCATCAATTGATTCAAAACATGTAGCAGAGGCAGTACTTACAATATTCACAAGATTAGGATTCCCGCATCAAATCTTGACTGATAATGGCTCACAGTTCAAGGGGAAACTAAGGGAAGAAGTTTTTAAGCTATTTCAAGCCAGATACTTTCATTGTAGTCCGTACCATCCCCAAGGGAACGGCCAGGTAGAGAGGTTTAATGGGACTCTCATTTCTATCCTGAGAAAGCTGGCACACGAAAAACCGGATCTGTGGGATCAATTCCTGCCCGCCGCATGTTTGTGTATCGGGAGGTACCACATAGTTCAACCGGGATGGCTCCCGCAACTCTGCTATTTGGGAGGCCAATAAAAGGTCCATTAGAAGCCCTATTAAGGACCTGGACAGATGAGAAGGCGGAAGAGACTGTTACCTCATCTTATCAATACGTGAACGAACTGACCACTCGTTTGAAAGCTGGATGGAAACTGGCAAATGATAATTTGAAACAAGCCAGGAAGAAACATGCAGCATATTTTAATAGGAAGGCAAAGGACAGAGAACTAGCTGTGGGAGAGAAGGTGCTGCTTCTACTACCCGGTAGCCAGAATAAATTACAAATTGGATGGCAAGGTCCATATACGGTTCTAGAGAAGGTGTCTAGAACAAACTATAAAATTGACAAAAAGGGGAAGGAGAAAGTTTATCATGTAAACCTGTTAAAGAAGTATCTGGACAGACCACTCCAGGAAAGCACCCCCTTACTGACCTTAGCTATCGCAACTCAAATGCAAAAGGAACCACTCACCTCACATGAATACCCATTACATCCTTGTGAAACAGCAGCAAAGGTAAAAGTCAGTAAGCACCTGACTAAAAACCAGAGGGAGAGAGTTCAACAGGTTTTGGAGGAACATACAGATGTATTAACAGATAAACCAGGCCATACAAATTTGCTACAGTATGACATGAAACTGGTAGACTCAAACCCAATCTGTATGAGAGCCTATTCTATTCCGTTCGCGAAGGAGAAGGCATTGAAGGAATTAATAGATTATTTGTTGAAGGAGGGGATTATTTCACACAGTGAATCATCTTTTAGCTCTAGTGTCGTTTTGTTGAGAAAACCGTCTGGGGAACACAGACTGTGCATAGATTACAGGAAACTGAATGCTGTCACAGAAGGACAAGTGGATCCATTACCAGACACAAAACAGTTATTTGCCAGACTGAACAAGGCAAAATACTTTTCAAAGGTGGATCTTAGTAAAGGCTATTACCAGATCCCAGTGAAGCCTGAAGTGAGACCTTATTTGGCTTTTAGCACTTCGGATGGACATTATGAATTCAACATGCTACCATTCGGACTGAAAAATGCTCCGAGTGTATTTTCAAGGATGATGCGCAAATTGTTGGATCCCCTGAATAACCCATGTATCACGAATTTCATGGATGATATTCTCGTCGTCACAGAGACATTTGAAGAACACATTGAAGCTCTAGAAATGTTATTTAATAGGCTTAGGGAGGCGAACTTAACTGCTAGGCCAACAAAATGTTGCATTGGATGCAAAGAGTTGGAATTCTTGGGACACACGGTATATCAGGGTAGCATGACCCCTGATCCCAAGAACTTGGAAAAACTGCAGAGAGCACCTAGACCACAAACAAAAAAGGACGTGCGATCATTCGTGTCGTTATGCGGATTTTATCAAAAATATATCAAAGATTTTAACTCTATTTGTGCTCCTCTGACTGATCTTACTCGCAAGGGACTTCCAGATAAAATTATTTGGACTGCGCAAAGTGAATTAGCGTTCCAAGACTTAAAGGAAAAACTCACTAGCAAGCCTATTCTCAAACTGCCGGATTTGACACAGGACTTTGTCTTATGAACCGATGCAAGTAATGTAGGACTCGGAGCAGCTTTGTTGCAAAGATCATCTTCACCTGATGGGGAATTGAAACCAGTCGCTTATGCAAGCCGCAAATTGAATAAGGCGGAACAAGGATATTCCACAAGCGAAAAAGAATGTTTAGCGTTAATCTGGGCAATAAAGAAGTTTCAAATCTATCTGTATGGTAGGACTTTTGTGGTCGAGACGGATCATCAGCCTCTCGTATTCTTATCTCAGGTTAAGCATGAAAACGCAAGATTGCTGAGGTGGTCTTTATTGCTTCAACCTTATCAGTTTAGTATCCAATATATCCCAGGCAAACTGAATGTCGGTGCAGATTTCCTCAGTCGGCACCACTGTGATCAAAATTAGAGTAATGGCAGGCGTGAGGAGAGATTTTATCTATGTGTATCACTGGTTTTAGAACTTGCCGTAGGCATGTTTTCAAGTGGGGAGATGTGTCATAAAATTAACCATGATACAACGTTAAAATATCTCCAATGATACAACGTAGGGATAAAAACTAATGCGTAAGCTACTAGAATACATGATCGCCCACGCCGCGGGTCATCACCCGCCATGGAAATTAAATTGTTAGACGTGAAGGCAAAACTTTTACCCTTGGAACGGGATGAGAACGGAGATCAAAAGAAAAAAAATATGACTGAACGCGTGCTTGAAACTAGCAAGGCTAAAAGACGCAATTGGTGGGGAAAGGAGGAAAAAGTCACGTCCCCAAGTTGACACAAGGTAAAGAAATCGACAAAAGGGACCTTAGCTATTATACGCAACAGTCATTTCTTGGACGCTTTTGCGATAACTTAGTCCGTTTATTTGAATTCAGCGGCAAACGCAGTATAGAAGATGCTAGAAATATTTCGAAAAACCAACTAACCTTGAAAAGTAACTTTTTCTTAATAATGATGTTAGGAATATAAAACCTAGCTGGCCGGATGGCCCATCTTGAGCAGTGAAATAATATGCTTTCATTTATACAGACGGATAGATAATAAGAAAGATATTGACAAAAGACTGTGTTGTTCATATCAGCGAGCGTCTGCATTGAAACAAAAAATGTCCCAAATTTTCAAAAAACTGTAGCCTTGAGACTCAAGTGCTAAAATCTAGTTGGAATGAAAGAGACGGGATGGGATGGTGAATTGTGGCTAAAAATAACTTTAAAGGCAAAATTGTGTAGGGGAAGGCGGAGTTGGTTCAAAAAAACAAGTGTGTTTTTTTTTGTGAAACGCAAGTAGAGACAGACGGACCAACAGACAATAATGCATACTTGACTGAGGTATGACTGAAATGACTTTTTGGTAGGAGGTTTGAATTTGAAAAGGAAATAAGGCGGTGATTGGCCATAGATGAATATATTATCGGCGCTCAGACGCGCATTTTTGCCATTCGTCATAAGTTGTCCTAGTAGACACAGTGAATTATTTAGTGGTGTAATTCCCAGAAACTAATTGAAATATTTAGAGGGACGCCATACTAAAGCCAACAGCTCAGCTGAGTTTTGCTAGCAGATAACTGTGTTCTATATTCATAATTCTGGTAAGACTGAAAGTATTTCTTTGTATATTTTAATATTTGTTTAATGTTTCGAGTGATTTGATACTGCCATATCAAAATCTATCCCTTACAACAAGTAAGGATTCGCTCTAGACCCCCCGCCCCAGTTCAGGGTCTAGAGACAAATAAAATACATAAACTCCAGCAAGGATTATGAAAGACAGATCAAGTGTTGAGATCAGTGGAACATATCACCTATCCTATTCTATGGCAGGAAGCTAATGAACATATTTCAGAATATGTAGTCTGGGAGAACCTATCCTATGTGAAACCAACTTGGTAAGATGTGTTGTCTGGTCAAAGAGATCTGACCCGTCTATGTGGTGTTGTTGTTGTGTGTAGTGTTGTGTCCAGATATGGTTTAGAGGATGGAATTCTGACACATGACCAATACTTTATTGCAGAACTGTGAGTTTTTATTTGGCACCAATGTGGTGTCAAATGAGGTGTTGAATATTACAAGAGTGGACCCGTGCAGTTTATATTTTGGCAGAGCAGCCTTATAGCCCCCAAGCACGGAGAGGTGGGGCCACCTGATTCCAGCACCAGATTACTCATTCAAGATACGTGAGCGTCTGGACTGCTGAATACTCACCAACTTAATTCCTAACACACCAATTATAATACCATCAATAAATGGACAATGTGTAGTCACCATAGACAGGGAGTGATGAGGCCACCCCAACAGCACATCCATTAAACGTTCTCCCAGAAAAATTACAACCATAAACAGTAGTAATATTAACTAGTCTTGGAAAATACATATGTACACTCCTTTCATTTATTATGCCATATATTCATGCATTTCATTAATAATTGCAAAACCTTTCATATGTTCTGACCAAAATAAAACCTTGGTTCAGAACAAATAAACTTAAAGAAAATTTATTATCAAAAATTTTACCCAGCTTGAGTTAGTTCAGTGTGTCATAACATTTTATTAATATTATTAAACTTATTAAATATCTGTGTGTGTGTATGTAAACTACCACAACACATTACATATCATTACCCTAGAAATTTAACGTAGCCACATTCATTAGATAAAAAAAAGATAGGTGTGAGGTCGTAGTGGTAGCAAGAAGGGCCTTCTGAAAATTCACAGCTACATTTATCTCAGGAGCCTTCACAGCTGACCTCATGCATCACATTAAGTAATATCACAATCATACAATACCATCAATCCACTACAGGTATGTCCACCGTGTGCTTGCAAACAAGCTTGGCAGCGGCTCCGCATGGAACGCACACGTCTCTGAAGAAAATTCCGGGGAATAAAGTCCCCTTCACGTGTAAGAGCAGCTTCGAGCTGTTGCAGATTAGCTGGAGAACCTTGCCTGTAGTCTCTGCGTCCAAGCTCGTCCCACAGATGTTCTATAGGGGCCATGTCTGGTGATAGCGCAAGCAAATCAATCGTCACAATGTTCTGCTGCTGTAGATATTGCTGCGTAATGCATGCGATGTGCGCACGTGCGTTATCCTGCTGGAGAAGCTGCACATCTGGATAATTTGTGAACGCAGGAGCAACCAATGCATCCAGAACCTCATCTCGATATGTCACAGCATTAACATTTCCACGGAAGACGTGAAGAGGCAAGCGCAGGTGAAAACTGAATCCTCCCCAAATGTGAATACTGCCACCTCCAAATCGGTTGTGCTGACGAACACAGCAATCTGCAAAGCGCTCTCCACACCGTCGCCAAATCCGCATACGTCCATCAGCAAAGGATATGTTGAATCTGCTCTCGTCTGTGAATAGGACAGCATTCCACTGCAGTCTAGTCCATCTGACATGTTGCTCTGCCCATCGCAGGCGCTGCTGACGATGTCTATGAGTCAAGTTTGGCCCAACATAAGGTCGTCTTGCAGTAAGGCCTAAATCTCTGAGTCGTCGTATGACTGTAATTCGAGAGACTTGCCCACGTCTACCCACTATTGCTTTTGCTGTTTGACTTACCGGGAGAGAAGGATTCCTTAGGTGACTCAGCACAATATGACGATCTTGCGCAGGGAAAGTAACTCGTGGTTGGCAACTCCGAAGTCTATCCCGGGCACTGCCAGTGGTTCCGTAACGTTCATTGAGACGTACAATAGTGCTGTGGTGGCAATTCATCCTTCTGGCAATGGCCCGCGAGCTCATTCCGGTCACCAACATACCAATGGCTCGTTGGCGGTAGTTTTCAGATAGTCGTGGCATTTCAAGCACATGTACTGGGTGTTTTGTCTCAACGGCCTTTTTATACCGAGTATAATGCCACAACGCGTACACATTTTCAGGGTCATAGCTGTTGGGAATCGTGTTGCACGTGCAACTTTCATTGTTTTCATGTAGTCTGTATACAAACCCGTGGGTTAAATCATGCACTTTCCATTCCAGCAGCCATTCGCTCTCTACCTCATGACAAACACGGGGAAAATCCATTCCCACACCTTTTTTTTCCAGCTTCTCGGCATCAGTATATATAATAGTGGTGCGTTTTTAATGAGCTTCAGTATATATTTGTGCTTCAAGAAAGTTTTGTTTGGAAAAGATTTGCAGAAAAACTGAGTCTACACAGTTAGGATCTGACGCTTAATCAGAAGGAAGCTATAAATCGTTCGTCCGGATATCATTCATATATGTGTGTGTATATATATATATATATATATATATATATATATATATATATATATATATATATATATATATATATATATATATATATATATATATATATATATATATATATATATATATACCCTTCAAAAGAAGTTAAGGACCAGTAGGTGAAAATGACCCAAAAATAATAAATTTATATTTCATAAGCAATTAATCTGACATTGATTTTTCTCGAACGACAAACATTCAACACGTGCTGCATGGGCCACCAGCATACCGTGTGGCTAGTGTTCAGCTCAGCAAGCAAGCTGAAAAAAATGCTGCTGAGACGCCAAAATGTGGGTGTTTTTAATGATGTCTGAGCATGAAAAAAATACCTGCTATTCCAAAAATGCGTGATGCATGTGGGAGACTATAGTGTTGGTTTTGAGCTGTACTCACAAAATTGTCTTTATAAGCAACACAAGTGCTGCATAATCATTGCACAACAATATGCCTCAACGACGAAAGCTGAGTGTATTGGATAAAGGAAGAGCCATTGCGTGGTTGCAGGAAGGTCTTACTGTCCGAAATATCGCTCAGAGGCTTGCAGTATCTCATTCAGTTATTGTCAGACTGCAACAGCGCTTTGCCCAGACCGAATTGTCGTGGAACGGCAACGCACAGGTCGTCCTAGAGTCACTACACCTCGAGAAGATCGCTTAATTTAGAGGCAAGCACTGCAACGGAGAACTGCAAGTGCAAATGTTATCAGACAGTTCCTCAGAGATGCTACCAACACTGTAGTCAGTGATCAGACTATTCGGAATCGCCTTCACGATGCCAACCTTCGTGCTTGTCGTCCAGCCATTCGACCACACTTGACTGCTGCCCACAGAGCAGCTCGTTTAGCATGATGTATGCAGCACGTGCAGTGGCGACGTGCACAGTGGGCTAACGTTATGTTCACGGATGAGTCCCGATTTGTCTTGGAGCCTACAGATGGACGAATCAGAGTATGGAGGCGTCGTGGTGAACGCTTTAGTGATGCTGCAGTCATCGAACGTAACCGATATGGTGCTGGATCAGTGATGATGTGGGGAGGCATTAGTTTACTCCACAGAACCCCCCTTTATCATGTGATTGGGAATCTGAATGGTGACCGCTACCGTAACGAGATTCTACAGCCTCTTGCCATCCCAGCCCTGCAAGTTATTGGGCATAAAGCAGTCCTTCAAGATGATAATGCAAGACCACACCGTTCTCGTGCAGTAAATGCTTTCCTGCAAGAAGCGGGTGTCAATAGAATGGATTGGCCTGCAAACAGTCCTGATTTAAATCCCATAGAACATCTTTGGGACGAGCTTGGGCGACGAGTTAAGCAACATCAGCCATCTCCTGCAACTCTGCATAAACTGCTTCTGGTACTTCAGCATCAGTGGCAGGCAGTGCCCCAATGCTTCATTCGCAAGCTCATCATTTCCATGCGACAGCGGTGCCTTGAAAGTATCGCCAATAATGGAGGACACACACGCTACTGACAATGTTGACCTTTGGTGTTATTCTCATTAATTTTGAAAATGAGGGTTGTATTGATTGCTGTGTTGTCATTTTACACAAGTTAATGCAACCGTCATGAAAATAGTGTTGATTGTCACTGATAAGCTTGTCATGTTATATTTTGAAGTGCTGTGTTTTTATTTTTCATTTTCATTTCACTTGCACCCTTAATAAAAATGGTCCTTAACTTCTTGCGAAGTTCAATTTATCAAGAGATTTAACTCGAGAAAAATATCTACATATCATATTGACGTTCAAGTCATACAAGTAGCGTTTCATTCTGCTTGCAATTATGGTCCCTACTATCTTCAAGATTGGACAGCAGTTCATTACCTGAAGCAACAACCACGCTCATTTTAATCCACAGCTTCCTATGCTCTTATTACATATTCAGGATCTCACAAGCAATCCACATTTTTTAAGAAGGACACTATAACCAACTTGTTCTATAAAGTGCTACACGTGAAAGAACTTCGGTATTGTATATTAAGGGATCTATGGCAGTAATTGCACATCCTTTAGATTTGCCTCCCTAAAATAAGACATCCACCGTTGAAACGTCACTGCTCGTAATATTTATGATCATACTTTGACGTCACATTATCAGAATATAAATTAATATAGTATTATTATTACTTGTGTTACATTACCTAGACAATTATAATTTCATCTGTAATTAATTACTACTAATCATTCCATTTTTCTTCCCCGATCATTTCTTCATCTTTTACCGACCCAGCATGTAAAACTACAAAATACAACTTCGACGTGTTTGTTGAATGTTTAATACAGACATAATACTTCTTTTGGTTTTTGGGGGCCCTTTTATTTGTTGGGATAGAGGGTTTAGTCGCTGGGTATATATAATCAACTCCTCAGGGTTCCTCAGATAGCAATATCTAACGGAGAGCATTGGCCTTCTCCTCTTTTTCTCCCAATCTCGCATAGGTCTCTATCTTTTCTTACCGGTCCAGTTTCGTGAGATTTTATTATCAGTATTCCAAAGGTTATAATTACATATTCATATATCTTAACCAAACGCGACTATCATATAGTTCTTATATGACGTGTTGTATACATTCTACACTACTGTACGGCACACAAGCATGGACAAAGAACACTTAGTTAGAACAACAAATGAGGCCCTTGAAATATGGGTATATAGAAGAATGAGAAGCGCCTCGTGAAATGAGACTCAACAATTAATAACTAAGCAATAGAAAAGCTAGGAATAGACAGAGAATGTACGAGTGGCAGCAAATAAAACATAATGTGGACATGCAAGGAAACAAGATATTGCAGGAAACCATAATAGAAGGTAAATGAGTAAGAGAATAACAATGCAAGAACTGAGAAGACAACATTATTAGATGGCCAAAGACATAACCGATCAGAGTTTACTGTTGAGGGAAGAGACGATTGAAGCCGACCTGTGATGCGGAGAACGCAGCTTATCTGATCGGTCGGTCAGTATTTTCCTTTAATTTTCCGTTATTTTGACTTTTGTTGCCGATTTGTCATTTCTCTGTCATCGTCTTTTATAAATGCGTCAAAGTGCAGTATATTTACTGTCCAGTTTCCCCTCTCTTTACTTCTGTTATTTTAATAACTTCCGCGCTATAATTGCAAAGATAACATCATAAGATGGACAGTAAAGAGTGAACCATTAAGACAAGCGACAGAAGACGTTCGAGATCCACTGAAGCTGACCTTCGTTGTGGAGATGTCAGCTGATGATGATGATTTTAATATCATGAGATTTTAGGAAATTGAGACTTGTCTCCACGAAAAACTGTTTGGAGATGTCAGGGACCTTTCGTTGACAAATACCTTTGTTAGGATCATTAAAGTGATGTCTGAAGGCGAACGAGGAAGAAGAAGAGGAAGAACATTAATTTTTGTCTTTCTTTTTTCAGTGATTCTTATAAATATAATATTATTCTGCCTTCAGTTAGTATTATTGTTTTTCTTCTATATATATATACGTATATATATATATATATATATATATATATATATATATATATATATATATATATATATATATATATATATATATATATATATATATATATATTTTTTTTTTTTTTTCCTTAACCAGCGGCACTTGGGCTTTCAGCCCTTCGGCCCAATGACATGTCATTGCGAGGCTGGGGAACCTGAGGACTTTCCTTCCAACCCGGTCAGGAGCTTCGCTCTTTCCCATCCACAGAGGGTTTATCACAGGAGCCGTTCAGGATATTCAGTCAAATTTCCGGCCGTAAACATTTCTTCAAACGCTGACGCCCGGGTTTGAACCATGAACACCTGGTCGCCAGTACAACGCCGAAGCCATTACACCAGCGCGGCTCCCATATATATATAGATATATATAGATATATATATAGATATAAATATATAAATATATAAATATATATATATATATATATATATATATATATATATATATGCCATCAATGGTACCTATACCTTGTAGCGGTATGGCAGCTTGCGTACCCTGACAATCCCCAGAGCTATGCCAGTGGGAGTTTTACTCCTGGTAGGTTCAACCAAGCTGGACTGGTCTGTGTGGGTAGGGGTCAGACAAAAGCTGGTACCCTGGTCCTCCAGGTTGGGGGTTTTAGCATAGGGCTGACACCCCTGTCTATGTAAAAAAAATAATGAAGTTACGGAAACAACATCAAATGGACAAACTTTGCTGCGGGATGGACATTCGGAGTCTGTGGCTCGTATGACTGTCAGTGGTGAAAGCCGAAAGGAAGCCACTGACATGAAAACGGATGTCCTGACCGCAAAACAGGATACAAGAATAGGATTTTGGAATGTCAGGACAATGTACGAGACAGGTAAACTAAGACAGGTCACGGCAGAAATGAGAAACTATAGGTTACACATCCTGGGGATAAGCGAGAGCAGATGGACAGGGGCAGGAAAAGTTAAAACAGCAACAGGAGAAACAGTACTTTACTCTGGAAGAGAGGATGGACAGCACAGTAAAGGCGTAGCCATTATTCTACAGAAAGAGATAGAAAGGACATTACTGGAATGGAAACCCATCAACAACAGACTGATACGATTGAGATTGAGAGGGAGATTCACCAACACTACAATAATACAATGCTACGCACCAACGAATGATAGCGATGAGGAGGTCAAGGATGAATTCTATCAACAACTGCAGAAAGAAATGGGGGACACACCTAGATATGATCTTGTTATAGTAATGGGAGACCTCAATGCGAAAGTTGGTACACACAATACATATAATGAAAGAACAATGGGGAAATGCGGCAGCGGAATAGCAAACGAAAATGGGGATAAGCTAATAAGTTTCTGTAGCATTAACAACCTGGTCATTGGAGGAACACTTTTCCCACATAAGGAAATTCACAAGTTAACATGGGAATCACCAAATGGTCGGGACAGAAACCAGATAGACCACATCATGTTTAACGGTAGATGGAGACATGCATTACAAGATGTGAAGGTAAGAAGAGGTGCAGATGTGGGAAGCGATCACCATTTAGTAGTAGCAAAACTGAAAGTGAAACTAAGAAGGGCTGGACCAACTGTAACTACACAGAAAAGGTTTGACATCAGCAAATTGAAGGACCCCCTTACCAGAAAAGCTTTTGCGGCCGACATTAAGAAACGATATCAATTTGCCAAAAGCCAGGAAAAGACATTGACTGATGATATAGACCAGAATTTCAACACCATTTCAACAATATATAAGGAAAGCAGCAAATCATGCTTGGGATTCCAGGAAAGGAAGAAGCAAGACTGGATAACACCAGAAACACTAAACACCATAAAGATGAGAAAGGAAATGAAAAGAAAGAAAACAGAAGCGAAGTCCCCCAGGTTAAAGCAACTATATAGCGAACAGTACAGTCAACTGGACAGGGAAGTTAAACGCCAAACCCGAGCCAACAAAAGGAATTTCCTAGACGATCTTGCAAAACAGGCAGAAGAGGCAGCACTGAGAAATGAACAAAGCACAGTATACAAAATAACTAAATTCATCAGCGGAAAACAAGGTGCAAACAATATTACATTAGTAAGAGATAAGCAAGGAAATCTCATCAAGACAGCAGAGGGACAGGAAACAAGATGGGCAGAGCACTTCAGAGAAACTCTGAACAAGGAAATACCAGAGACACAATTGAATGTTCCTGAGGCTGAAATCGATCTAGATGTAAATACAGACATTCCACGAAAAGAAGAAATCATTACAGCAATCAAAGGGTTAAAGAACGGTAAAGCTCCGGGCCATGATAACTTAAATGCAGAGCTATTTAAGACAGACCCTGAGCTAGCAGCAGAACTATTAGAACCACTATTTGCACAAGTGTGGAAAACGGGGACAACACCATCAGAGTGGAACAAAGGAATAATTGTCAAATTGCCCAAAAAGGGAGATCTTTCAGACTGCAATAATTGGAGAGGAATCACTCTTCTCTCAGTTCCCAGCAAAATACTAGGCAGGATAATTATACAGAGAATTTCAAAGGCAGTAGACTACAAACTGAGGAAAGAACAAGCAGGATTTAGAAAGAACAGAAGATGTGTAGACCATATATTCACTCTCAGGAACATTATAGAGCAGTGCTCAGAATGGCAAAGACAGCTTTACATAAATTTTGTTGATTTTGAAAAGGCTTTTGACAGCATACATAGGGACAGTTTATGGAAAATACTGAGGGCTTATGGAATTCCAAGCTGCATAGTGTCAATCATAAAAAGCCTCTATGCCAACTTTACGTGTAGTGTTGGGCAGAGCAACCTAACCTTCGAGGTGAAGGCAGGAGTACGACAGGGATGCCCCTTATCAACCACTCTATTTTTAACAGTCATAGACTGGGTGATGCGCCAGACAACAGAGGGCAGTCCAAGAGGAATAAGATGGACTACATTTTCAACATTGGAAGATCTGGAATATGCAGATGACATTGCACTGCTGGCACATTCACATCAACACATCCAGGAAAAAACGGATAGACTTAATAAATTTAGCCAGCAGGTGGGCTTGAACATCAACTTAAAGAAGTCTGAGGTCATGACGCTCAATGTGAGCAGCCCTGAGCCCATATCAGTAAGGAATCAGCAACTGGTACAGACAGATACCTTCACATACCTAGGAAGCATAGTAACACCAGACGGTGGGGCAGGCAAAGACATCAACATCAGAATGAATAAGGCAAGAACAGCCTTCTTTAGCCTAAATAACACCTGGAAGTCCTCCCAATACAGCACAAGCACAAAATTAAGATTATACCAGAGGTGCGTGCTTTCTGTGCTTCTCTATGGTGCGGAATGCTGGAGAGTCACAGAGAAGGAAATGTCAAAATTGTCCTCTTTTCACACAACATGCCTAAGAAAAATTCACCGAATCTTTTGGCCGAATACCATCACCAACCAAGATCTGCTTACTCGTAGCAAGCAAGAGGACATGCATACCATCATAGCTGGCAGACGTTGGAGCTGGGTTGGTCATGTCCTCAGAAGAGACCCCGATGCCATCACAAGAACAGCTATGCTTTGGACCCCTGAAGGAAAGCGAAAGAGAGGCCGACCAAAAACAACTTGGCGGAGGACTGTGGAGGCTGAGATGCAAAGAATGAACCAGAGTTGGGGCACTGTACGAAGGATGGCCACCGACCGTGCAAAGTGGAATCAATTTGTTGTTGCCCTACAAGACGCCACTAGGCGTGATGGCCACTGACTGCTTTGACGGTCGGTGGTTAAGGATCGAAGAAGAAGAAGATATATATATATATATATATATATATATATATATATATATATATATATATATATATATATATATATATATATATATATATATATATATATATATATATGTGACAGGGGCGCTAGGGGTACCTCACACCCAAGACCCATGCACTAAGAAAATTTATAAAGGATCGTTTGACAGGGGTTGCAATTATTGGTTGCTTGCAACCCTCTCAGCAGCAGACTTAACAATTCAAGCAACCCAAAGCCTTATGCAGATCAACATTTAATTCTACCGAACAGAACCGAACACCAAACAAACAATCCAACAAACACCCAGTCAGTGTTCATAGACTGTGTGCTCAAGGCATTTACAGCTTGGCTCTGTCGTCTGTTCTCTCTGGCGGCTGATACTAGGAAAGGTCCGCTGGTAGCTCGCTATCTCTTTTTATAGGAACTAGGCTAATCACTCACTTTACTGCGCTAGGCGTATTAATCTTGGCTACTTAAACAACACTCGCGATATTTTGCTCTAGAATGCATGAAAACACAGATTTACACAACTAGAGCAAAAACACAACTAATTCGTAGGCTTATTATGGCCTTGCAATAAATCTGCTTGAAGATAACGTGATCAAAAGGCACTAAACCACAGAGACAATATGACTGACCAGATGGGGCCAGCGCCTAGAACGACAGACCTCAAGATGGCGCTGTCACATATTCCCCGCCTGATTTTGTTGTCGTCCCGACAACTGCACTAAGCTATGCGCTTCAGTCGTATTCTCTCAGAACGTCTCGGGGCAGGACCTTCTATCGGCTGCAGGGCATACCAGCCTGGTTCGGGCGTTAAATCATTTTCGTCCTCCCTAGGGTCTGTCTCCTCTGGCAAAGCTGGTGCTTCAGGTAGGCCTAGTGTCGTATCTATCAAGTCTGGTGAATCATCTTTGTCTTCACTACGTCTGAGTTCGTTGCCAGTGACTCTAATGCCCGGACTCGCTCTGTCTGTTCGCTGGATGACATACAGACCTCCTGTCATTGTGGGAGCACGAATAACAATGTACTCCTCTTCTGACCACATGTCACGAATTTTGGATCTCTCAGCGTAGTGCATTCTTTTCCTCACCAATTCTCCCACCTGTAGTGGAGTAGAACACGGCAGCTTGTCACATCTCTCTTTCCGTACTGCTGCCAACTTCTGCAACCGTGCCTCTGCTCTTACGTGCGCCTCCCGTAACCTGGAAAGGTGCCCTTCAAGCCACTGGTCAACTGTAGCTGGTTCTTCGTCCTCTGTTGAATGGCCCAATATGAAATCGACGGGCATTTTCGGCTCCCTCCCAAACAAAAGATAGTAAGGGGAGTAACCCGTAGACGCATGGGGAGTAGCGTTGTAGACTGCAAGGACCTCTGCCAGGTGGTCAGACCATCTCCGTTTCTCAGTGGTGGACAATGGCCTTAAGAGATCATGCAACGTCCTGTTAAACCGCTCACACTGGCCATTTCTACGAGGGTTGTATGCCGTCGTTCGACTTTTCTCGACGCCATATACTCTGCACAGTTCGGATATGACAGCCGATTCGAAATTTCTACCCTGGTCGGAATGAAGCCTCTGCGGCACCCCTAGGTACAAAAACCACTTTTCTACCAACGCTCGGGCCACGGTGGTTGCTTTTTGGTCTCTGGTTGGGACGGCAACTGCAAACTTGCTAAATACATCAGTCATAATGAGTACATTCTCGTAGCCTCGTGCGTCTTTTTCCAGCAGCGTAAAGTCCATGGCGACTACCTCAAAAGGCTTGGATGCCAGCAGATTTCCCGATGGACCTTGGATCTTGAGATGCGGGGCTTTTGCTATATTGCATCTACTGCACCTTCTGCAGAATGTCTCTACATCACACGTTATGCCATCCCAGAAACATCTGTTCCTCAGTATCTGCAACATGCGATCACGACCCTGATGGCCAGTTTTGTGCACTGCCTCCAGAACTCGCGTTTTTAAAGATTCTGGAACCACAAGTTGCGTGATCTTAGTCCCATTTGGTCCGCTTACTGTCCGATACAGCAAGCCTCCAATTAGTGTTAAGCGCCTACGCTGCCTTAGTAACTTCTTTGCTGGCTTCGATAATCTCCTCGTCCCCTCCTTGGGCAATCTAGTACCATCTCTCATAATTCTGGAGACTGTCATAATATCAGTATCAGCCTCCTGCAATGCTAACAGTTCTTCAAGAGAATAGGATGGAAACGTTTGTGACGCACCTGTGCCTGGATCCGGGCCCGGTGCATCTCCCATTTCCACTGCTCCACACATGGCTCTTAACTCCACATTCTGCAGCAAACCTAACCTTGGGGGTATAGTTGTTGAGCGAGCTGGCACTAATGCTATGTGACTGATGGCAACATCATCATCTTCATCGGTGTGTTCTGGATTCTCTATAGGATACCGAGAGAGGTAGTCAGCATTTCCGTTCGCTCTACCTGCCTTGTGTTTGATAGAGTAATTAAACATCGACATCTGTGCTATCCACCTCTGTTCGATTGCGCCAAGCTTAGACTTTTGCCACAGAGCCAAACTCCTGTTGTCAGTAAACACCTCAACTTGAGCACCGAGCAGATAACTCCTGAACTTTTCCGTCATAGCCCATTTCATACTTAGCAGTTCAAGTTTCATGCTACTTTTGGCATTTTTCTCTGATGGTCGCAGAGTGCGACTGGCATATGCTAACACCCTTTTCTTGCCATCTTGCACTTGTGACAGCACGGCTCCCAATCCCTGGTATGAGGCATCCACTTCCAGTATAAAGGGCACAGAAAAATCTGGGAAACCAAGAAGAGGGGTAGACGTAAGCATAGCTTTCAACTGCTTAAAAGCAACATCACACTCTTGGGTCCACAGTTCTCCTATGGCAGTTTTCCTGGACCTTCGTTTACCCTGTGGATCTTGGTCTTCATTTAACTGAGCAACCAGTTCATGCAGTGGGCGTGCTATAGTGGCAAACCCGGGCACAAACCTCCGATAATAACTGGCAAGACCGAGGAATGCACGTAACTCTGTCTGTGTTCTGGGTATTGATGCCCTTGTAATAGCTTGTATCTTATCCTCCATCGCTCCAATGCCCTCTTCAGACACCGTATGACCCAAAAATTCCACCTTCGGCTTGCAGAAATGACATTTAGCTGCATTCAATTTCAGGCCTAGTTGTTGCAACCGCTGGAACACTTTTTCAAGCCGCCGCAGGTGTTCTGCAAAGCCGGTTGAATACACAAGAATGTCATCTAGATAGACCAGTAACAGCTGGAACATCATATCATGCATGGAACTCTGCATCAGTCGCTGAAAAGTACTGGCCGAATTAGCTAGTCCCATGGGCATTCTAGTGTACTCATACAATCCAAATGGGGTGGTGAACGCCGTTTTCTCTTGATCCTCTGCCCTCATAGCTACCTGATAGTAGCCACTTGCTAGATCTAGTGAAGAAAATATTTTTGCTCCTCCTAAAGCATCTAAATATTCCTCCACACGAGGAAGAGGGTAGGCGTCCTTTTTGGTCTTGGCATTGACAGCTCTGAAGTCTACACATAATCTTTCTTCCTCACGAGCACAATAGGCGAAGCCCAGGGGCTTGAACTTTCTCTTATAATTTGTTTGTCGAGGAGACCCCGAAGGTGGTCTTGCACCTCTTTGTAGAAAGCTGGAGGAATTCGCCTGTAGGGTTGTTTTACTGGAGTATCATCCGTCAACTGAATCGAATGAGATACCTTACTTGTATACCCTACATCATTCTCATCTTTAGCGAAAAGGCTGTTATATTGTTGTAGTAACTTCTGTAGTTGGCGCTTTTCGTCCTGGCTGCCCTCAAACCCATTTAAATCAACTGGGCTGCAAACAGGTACCCTGGCTGGGCATCCCGGCTGTGCAGATATCTCCACTTCCTGGGCTCCAACAACTCTGAAGTGTCTCTCATAGTCTGCGCATGCCTCAGAAAGTTCTCCAACTTGAGTACCCCTAGCCAGCAAAAGGTCTTCATCTCCAAGATTTACTGCTTGGACCTGACAGAACCTTCCTCTGAGTACAGTTAGTGTGTGACATATAACCAGCCCTTTATGGTCTAAGTCTCTTGAGGGTTCAAAAAGCACTGTCTTCTCTAATCTGGAGCCTCTTCTACATTTCACCTGTATAGTAGCGATCGAGCGAGCTGGTATGTAGGTTTTTCTTCCTCCTGCAACCCACACCTTCACTCTATCTAACATTACCTCTTGTGTGTCTTTTCCAGGAGCTTGCCATTTGAGGAAGCTGTGGATGTTCTTTACTTCCGCCAGTATGTTGGTGCCTATTATACCAGGCGCTTTGTCAGGCCCATTCACACTTTTAACTACATAGATGCCACAGTTCTTGACATGGCACTCCCCAATTTTGACGTCAACCACTAGATGGCCAGCATAAGGAATCGTGACACCATTGGCAGCAGTTAGTCGTACCCATTTACTTTCATCCAGGGCCAGATCTCCAAAAAGCTGCTGAAAGCACTGTTCCGTAACAGTTGAAACTTGCGACCCAGTATCAAGAATACACCTGACTTTCTTCCCTGCTATTAGTACATCACATTCCGGTCGACCACCAACCATCTTTATCTCTGAGCCATTCTGTTCCCTTTCCTTAACCTGACTCCCAGCCGCAGAGGAATCTAGTTTAATGCCTGTGGATATCGATTCTGTACGTGGCCTTAGTCTTCTGCGTCTAAAACAGCGAACTGTCCTGGTACGTCCCCCCTGCTCCTGAGACATCGCATCAATTTTAGCCTCTAATTGAGCCACCTGTGCTCTCAGCCGCTCTACTTCTGCGCCTAATGCGTGTATATCGGGTACCGTCACGGTATTTACTACTCCGACGCTGGCAACACCAGCCCCAGGGGCGTGTTCAATCTCTAAAAAACCGTAGGGCATAGTCCCTCACCGACTTAAACGATGCTGTAGGCTCCTTAAAGATCATTTCCTTTGCAAGCTTTCTTACTAGGTCATCTCTCAGACAAGCAGCAAACTGGTCACGAAGAAAGGATGGCGCCAAGGGAGTGACGTTGTTCTGCTTTTGTGCCCTTACAACACTTTCAAACACCTCGTAAATGCGATGGGAGAATTCCCAAAGAGACTCTCTTGCACCTTGCCGGGTAGAGTAGAACGCGGCCATTACTTCTGGGATGCTCCGACGCTCCCCATACACCCTAAGAATGGAATGTAGCATAGATTCTGGGTCATCATCATCAGCCTGAATCTTCAGCTCCCTGCGGACACTTTGGGTCACACTGTCAAGAATAACATCTGCCTGGTCCTCTTTACTCATCATCCCTACTCTCCAGGCAGCTCTCACCTCTCTGACATATTCCTCAGCCGTAGGACCCGTGCGCTCCCCGAAGCACCGCACTCTCTTGTGAGTAGGTACCACGATGTACTGTACTCGTTCTGGTTGACGATCCAGCCCTACTACAGGGTCATCCACCTCAGCCACATCTTCGTTATCAGTCCTATTAGCAGCACGTGTGTTGCGTGCCGCCATCTTGTTGCTAGTAGAGTTGACTAGAAATCTTGGCAAACTGGTTGATCCCGTCCCTCGCCTCGCACTGAACTGGGTGTTCTACTGTTTCGGCTGTTGCTGCTCTGATTGCTGAAGAGTTGCTTCACTGCGTGCTGTCTGTCAATCCTACCGACGACGCCACTTGTGACAGGGGCGCTAGGGGTACCTCACACCCAAGACCCGTGCACTAAGAAAATTTATAAAGGATCGTTTGACAGGGGTTGCAATTATTGGTTGCTTGCAACCCTCTCAGCAGCAGACTTAACAATTCAAGCAACCCAAAGCCTTATGCAGATCAACATTTAATTCTACCGAACAGAACCGAACACCAAACAAACAATCCAACAAACACCCAGTCAGTGTTCATAGACTGTGTGCTCAAGGCATTTACAGCTTGGCTCTGTCGTCTGTTCTCTCTGGCGGCTGATACTAGGAAAGGTCCGCTGGTAGCTCGCTATCTCTTTTTATAGGCACTAGGCTAATCACTCACTTTACTGCGCTAGGCGTATTAATCTTGGCTACTTAAACAACACTCGCGATATTTTGCTCTAGAATGCATGAAAACACAGATTTACACAACTAGAGCAAAAACACAACTAATTCGTAGGCTTATTATGGCCTTGTAATAAATCTGCTTGAAGATAACGTGATCAAAAGGCACTAAACCACAGAGACAATATGACTGACCAGATGGGGCCAGCGCCTAGAACGACAGACCTCAAGATGGCGCTGTCACACATATATATATATATTCAGAGGGTGATGAAATGGCAAGGGAAAGCGGAGATCTCCTGATGGTTACGTCAGGAGACCAAATACTTAAGAGAGGTACTTTTGTTTTATCTATCTCTCAGTTTTTTGTACGGGTTACCAGATTTCATACTGGGCACAATCTACAACCGCCATCAATGGTACCTATACCTTGTAGCGGTATGGCAGCTTGCGTACCGTGACAATCCCCAGAGCTATGCCAGTTGGAGTTTTACTCCTGGTAAGTTCAACCAAGCTGGACTGGTCTGTGTGGGTAGGGGTCAGACAAAAGCTGGTACCCTGGTCCTCCAGGTTGGGGGTTTTAGCATAGGGCTGACACCCCTGTCTATGTAAAAAAATAAACAACGAAGTTACAGAAACAACAACAAATAAACAAACTTTGCTGCGGGATGGACATTCGGAGTCTGTGGCTCGTATGACTGTCAGTGGTGAAAGCCGAAAGAAAGCCACTGACATGAAAACGGATGTCCTGACCGCAACACAGGATAAAAGAATAGGATTTTGGAATGTCAGGACAATGAACGAACAGGTAAACTAAGACAGGTCATGTGTGGTAAGCTTCTAAATACACTATCTAAATTAGATTATAACAGTATAGTGCATAAAGTCAAAGATAAGAAAGTACTAAAAGTTTCGGCGAGAATCGTAAGTTGTCGCCTACACCTTCAGCGTATTATTTGATAACGCAATGGCCGAACAAAAAGGGTACCCTAATTTTCAAATTCGTCATTGAGACAAACGTTCCACTTCCCTAGGTCAACTAAGTATTTGCCTAAATACATTGTAGAGGGGAGGGGAAACGAAGAAAACCCAACGCAAATCACGTCTCACATTGTTCTAAAAATAAAACTACTTGCTAGTATTGCCTAAGGCGGTTTTTCAAATTACGATGAAAAAGTTAGAAAAAAGTGGACACTACGGTCAGGGAAACACGCTTAGCTCTTATTGCGAATGACATTAACTCTCGTAATTAGCTTGAAAGTACACGAGAAAAGAATTGAACGGGAGGTAGTTTAAAAATCAACAACTAACATGGAAAAAAAATATGGAATATTGAACCAAGCCACGTAGCCCCATAACAATCATATATTCGTGTACCTGGAGACTTGCTGACTAAGAATATGTAGTTAGTTATTCAAATAGTCCATTAAATAATCAAATATTGGGGATAATACATAGAGAATCGGAGATACTGTCAGGTCAAGTCATGTCTGCTTAGATTGAATAGCATATTTTTTCGGGAAAAAAATAGGTGAAAGATAGGCTAAGATAATACGATGAAGGGGATTGGGTGGAATTTGAAGTGAGGCGAAATATTATTGGCCGACCTCGTACTAAACATATATTACCCGAGTAACGTAGTAGAAAGTTGAATTGTATTTTTGAAAGACTTTGTTTACAAGTGAAATAAGGATAATCATTGGCCAGAGTAGTTGATGTTGGGGAAAAGTATTAGGTGAGGACGCCATTTTATAACAAAATTTTGCCAAGGAGCGATGAGAGCAGGCTTGTGCTGTGTAAACAATATTTCTGAAAAGCCTGGACAGAACGGCAGATCGAAAGTGTGCCAGTCATCGTTCACTTGTGTATTTCATTGAATAAATGTGGTAAGATTGACTTTATTAACATGTATCTAAAATAAAAATTGAATGTGAGATAATAATGTATGACTATAAGTAAGTGGGTCTGTAGCAAACTTAGGCAGAGCCTAGAGATTGATCTACCATGTGATAGACTATCAGAGATTTTTTAGACTACAAGAAAATATGTATGATTGTCATCAAGGAGCATAACACCTATCCTATTGTATGGAATAGATTATAGCTGGAATTGCAGTGGCGTTGTAACTACTAGGGGAGAGGAATACTGGTGTACATTGTCACATCAAAAGATAATGGTGGCATAGGTTGGTATAAAGCTATGACTCTTTTCGTTTGTTTGTAATGTACCTGTACTTAAATGTGGAATAGTATTGTATACTAGGTATAAAGAAGGATGCATAACCTTCACATTTGAGGGTCCTGGGTACTGACGTTAATGTAGTAACAAACGCTTGAGAACTGCTCGATTCATGACTCTGTCTGTATACATCGAGCCCATGCTAGTGGCCATTGCCTATCAAACAGGTGGAACAGATTGTCAAGCGAGCAGAGGAAACGATCTACCTGTATTCTCCTGCCAAGTTAAGTTCTTGTTCGGCACCTGGCATCTCAACTTAAAAGAACTACAAAGTGATAGTGAAGAAAACTGTGAATAGTTATTAATATTTCCACAAGTGACAAACGAAAACAGACATAACTTAAAGGGAGTGATTATAACCAACAACCTATCGTTGATACCAGTATTACCTCAAAGTAGAAGAATACAACTACACACTTATATTAGAATAATATTGTATGTATGGACAGAAGATCTACTGTGTTATTGGACTGTTGTAAATGATTCTTTTGATTTCACTTTTGATTGTCAGTCCTGGTTCAAAATAAATTAGAATCATTATAATAAATTGTAAAAAATTCTATTTACACAAAGTTCAACCACTGTCTTAAATAAGATAGCCTTTTAAAGTGTCGTTTGTATGTTATTGTTGTAATACTGTTGGTTGTTGTGGATAATAAACTATTTGTTTGTATGTTAGTTGGTTATTGCACACTACACTCTACATTCATAACCCTAGACACTACACGAAGTCATTTTAATAATAATATAGATTAATTTTGAATGAGATCAAAAGGGTGGTAGCGGAAAGGTACCCTGAATAGTTTACATACTATTTGTTAAATTCAGAGACCTTCATAGCTGATCTCATTTAATACAATAATAATACACAACAACAATTCATAACATCAAAACCCACCACATATAGCAGAAATGAGAAACTATAGGTTACACATTCTAGGGATAAGCGAGAGCAGATGGACAGGGGCAGGAAAAGTTAAAACAGCAACAGGAGAAACAGTACTTTACTCTGGAAGAGAGGATGGACAGCACAATGACGGCGTAGCCATTATTCTTCAGAAAGGAATAGAAAGGACATTACTGGAATGGAAACCCATCAACAACAGACTGATAAGATTAAAATTGAGAGGGAGATTCACCAACACTTCAATAATACAATGCTACGCACTAACGAATGATAGCGATGAAGAGGTCAAGGATGAATTCTATCAACAACTGCAGAAAGAAATGGAAGACACACATAGATATGATCTTGTTATAGCAATGGGAGACCTCAATGCGAAAGTTGGTACACACAATACTGTCACAGGGTTATCCCAAAGTTATGTGTCTGTCTAAATATCTCTTTAGCGGAATAATATGATATATTTCCCGCTGATTCTCCATTGGAATCTTATAATTGGTTCGAGATGCCTTCTCGACCATTGCGTATGGCCCGTGCCATCCAATCAGTAACCTGTTCTGTTTGCTAGGCATAAACAGTAAAACTGGTTTGCCTATCTCTAGCTCACATCTGGGACCAATCGTATTATATTCTCTGTCATGTTGACGCCTCCTCTTCTTCATACGTGGTCTGTTTCCCTTAACAGTGGCTTCCTCTCTTTTCCCATGATTTACTGCCCCTCTCTGGCATTAATGGAATGATCTGATAAATCGATCCATGTTCCTTGCGATTCCCTGCCCATAATAATGGTTGGTGATTCTTTGCGTAGTGATGTATTGTCTGACCTGACCACTAGATTCACTAGCATGTCCCATACCTAAGATATAAAATCTATATCGTGCTGGTACTACCTGTTGCTTATACTCATATCCGTGCTTTCCTACTTTCCTAAGGAGTTGTCCTTGCTGTTTAAAGCAGTCTCCTGGTTGCGCTGGATTGTCCCCCTTCAGTCTCTTCTTAAAACAACGTTCTGCCGATTTGTCGTTCTTGTGAGCTTGTCTCAGCTTTTGCGGATGGAAGTCAAACTCGTCTCCTTATCTCTTCTCCTTCGCTTGTTCACCTGTCTGCCCTGCAGCTGGGACTCTTAATTGACGAGTGTCTCCTAAACTCACATATTTGCAGCCTATAATGAATTCATACCTATGATCATATAAAACTGCCGTTCGTAGTTCTCCCTTGACACATCTGCCTTCAATGGGAGTCCGGGCGATAGCCGCCATCATTGGAGGATCGCCGTTAACTGTGAACTGAATTTCCACAGTTCCATCACTCAATTGTTCTGGTCTAACCAGTCTTGCCCTGAATATCGAATCGAAATCCAGCCTGGAATCGAATACCTCTTCCGCTCTTTTTCATTGACAACGTTGCGTTCCGAGGGAATCCGGGCGCTAGTTGCCGTCCCTGAAAGATCACTTTTCCTTCTCCACCCTTTTGCGTTAGGGTCCTTGTAATATTCGTTGCCAGGTTTAAACCTCTTCTTTCTCTTGAGTGGTCCATTCTTACTGACACTAACTCTCAGTGTGTCTTTCTTCGCTCTGTCGAAATAAAAAATGTCTCCCCACTTCTTTCTCTTGAGTGACCCACTCCTACTGACATCAAATCTCTTCGTTTCTTCCTTCGATCTGTTGAAATAAAAATTGTTTCCCCACTTCTTTCTCTTGAGTGACCCACTTCTACTGACATCAAATCTCTTTGTTTCTTTCTTCGATCTGTTGAAATAAAAAGTGTTTCCCCACTTCTTTCTTCTGCTAAACAATCTTTGAATCCGACGACGGATCAAAGTTGGCCATTGTTTGTCCTTATTACGTATCTTGTGTATCTTGCCCGTGGGATGGTCATAATTCAAGATACGGTGCAACCCATCTGTCCTTTTATATCGGGTACAGTGTGTTTTAAATTTCGCGCGTCGGCGCAGTGCCTTGCCTAAAGCGCGTACACCAAGCTGTTTCCTCTTGTGTCGCCTGGTGTCTTTCCTTCTGTCTATCCGCTTAGTTTTTGTCTCGCCTACATATAAAATCCACAGTGGGCTGATCACCTGCTTACCAACCAATCTGATTACGGAAACAATGATAGATTGTTTGGTCTGTTTTTGTTCCACAAAGACGCCACCAGGCGTGGTGGAAACAGCGATAGATTGATCAATTTGTTGTTGCCCTAAGACGCCACTAGGCGTACTGGCCACATACTGCTTTGCCGGTTGATGGCTAAGGATGGAAGAAGAAAAAGAAGACATATAGAATCGGAGTCCCGTGGGTGTTGAGCTGCTGTATCCCCGCCGGCTCTACCACACTGTTCTCCTGATGATCCTCTTCTACCTCCTTTTGAAGAGAGTCGGGGGTGCCTCCGTGTCCGTCGTCCACCCTGTCCCGATAATCGTATGTGTTGTTATACCTTCCAAAGGCACACATTTCTCTCCGTAAGTTTTAAAAGTGGTAGGATCTGGCTTTCCCTCGTCTTGGGAAAAGGCAGACTTAGGCGACTGGGGCATCTGTCTATTTCCGTGGATAATAGAGAATGCCCGTTCCTGCCCGGTCGCTTCTTTCCACGTAGAAGGACTGGGGGAGTGAAGTAATAGTTGTTCTCCTGATGTCAGGAGACCTGTGCCTGTTTTCTTCCCTGTGATGCCAGGTGAAATTGTTTTATTCGAAGTCCCCTTGCAAGATCCATCGAAGGTACCGCTTGCAATTAGAGTAGGTTCTTCTGTGCCTTTTAATAACTTTCCATTATCTCTGCAGAGGTGTCTGGAATCCACTGAATCCATCACGCCCAAGGAAAGCGGGCCGGGTGAACCCTGCAGTTGTGGATCAGAGGCGCCCATAGAGGTCTGTTCATTTCGGCCCTGTTAACCCGCAACCGTGTGCAGATGAATGAAGTTTTCTGCCTTTTCATAATCCGTTTTCCGGCGTATTTCTTTGCAAATGACGCACTGTCCTCTTTTCTTGCTTGGCCTCGTGTCTGCACTGCTGCTACGATTTTCGGCTTAGGGGGATTCCCTAAGAATACATATTTGCAGCCAAGAATGACATCGTAAATGGGATTTTCGAGGACGGTCGATCGTATTTCTCCTGATACAAATCTTGATTCTATCTGAATTCGCGCAATGGGCACTGTTAAAGGAGGGTTGCTTTTGACTGGCCCCTGGATCTCTATTGTTTCCTCGGTCAAATGTTCTGGCTTGACCAGCCTAGCGTTGATGACCGAATCAAACTCCAGACCCGTATCATATAAGCAGTTCACTTTTTCTCCATTTACAACCACTTCGTCCACCACCGCCGGATGTGATTTTTCCCCCTCTTCTTTCCAAGCCTCTTTGTCCTTCGTTGTTCGAGTTTCTATACACGCCGCGCGCTGGGGAGGAGGGCGGTTTCGGCACTCGCTGGTGTAGTGATGTTTCATACGACAAAACCTGCACCATTTATCCCCTTGCCTCTGGTTCTGAGAAAAGGAGTTGGGTTGAGTTTCCTGTCTATGTGGATTACGAAGCGAGTTGTCTTTCTTCCCCTGATATCGGTCAGCTGGGCCCTTCTTCGCTTTATTAAGGAACTCCTTTTCCTTAGGTCTTGGTTGGAAATCTGGATGTTTCTTCCGGGTACCTTGTGTTTCCTTCTAAGCCCTCTGGAACCGTTCTGCCAAAACCAGAATGTTTTCTAGTTTCTCTGCACCATTTTCTATGAGGAACTTTCTCATTTCTGGGGACATCGAATCTTTGATCTGTTCGATCATGACCAATTCTTTGAGTCCCTCGAAGGTTTGGGTAAATTCTCCTAGTTTAATCCATTTGAGCAGATACCCTTCTAATCTTGCAGCAAATTGCATGTACGTTTCACCATTTTCGCGCTTAGTTGTTCGGAACTTGTGTTGGAAGGCGCTTGCTTGCAGTTCAAAGCGTACCAAGAGGGCTTTTTTCAAAGTTTCATAATCGTCTTGTACGCCCACAGGTAATCTGCTAAAGACGTCATATGCTATACCTCGGAGTCCTTGTGACACTTTGGTATTCCAGAGGTTCTTCTGTAGGCCATAGCTTCTAGCAGTTCGTTCAAACCGGTCTAGAAAGTCGGCTATATTGTCGTTCCGTTCCGAAAATATTTCAAGCGGAAATTTCATGGCCTGGTAATAATGTTGGTGCGAAGACGCTGTGCCATCTGACCTGTGCGAAGCCCCAGCCACTTCATCTGCGTTCAACTTGGTTCTATGTTCCAACTCTAGTTGTCTCATCCGTATTTCATGCTCTCTCTTTCTCCGCTATTTTGTCTTTTCTCTCCTGTTCTGCTATTCTATCTTTTCTCTCTTGCTCTGCTATCCTATCTTTTCTCTTTTGCTCTGCTATTTTTTCTTTCCTCTCTTCAGCTGCAATTCTTTGCTCTTTCTTGTGCGCAGTTAACACTTTTTCCACATATTCCATAAGTTCTGCTTTCTCTAGTTTTAAATTCATTGCTTCCTGGAAAGCTGCCGTGCGAATTTGCCACCAATCTGCAATGGTCAAGCTATATTTCAATCTGCCTATCGCTACTCAAACTTATGTGAGAGAAAAAAATTTAGAGCGAGAAAAAAAACGTGCCCTTGGCCAAAGGGAGAAACCACAACAAATTTTCCCGTATATTTCACTATAACCTTTACACCCGTACAGATAAATGACAATATTTAAAAATCCCTGACCATAAAAAGTCTGACCATAAACAGTCTGCCTACCAAGAAAACAATAACAAAATGTTTAGTCTTAGTGGCTTAGCCGCTATTGTTCAATTGTGAACAAAAGGACTATACAATGTCGGGTCGCTCGTCTGACTTCAACAATGCCTATTGTTCGAGACCCACGTGGTACTACACATGTACCCAAAAATCCAGGTAAATTTATAGTGCTGAGCAAAAATCAATATTGGTAACAAGATGCAGTAATTAAGTAATATGGTATAATATTCTAACATATGTCAATGTCTTACTTAATATACTATGAATATCTAATCTAATTTAATATGAATATCTAGTTATCTAATATTCTAATCTGTATTCTTTCCCTCTACCTAAGTAGAATAAGGAACAGTATAGAAGACAGTGAATAGGTTTATACAAAATTTGCAAAAAGAATTATTTCATGTTTTAGTCTAGGGCAAGTCCCAAGGTACATCCCGGACGAGCCCCCACTTAATGTCACAGGGTTATCCCGAAGGGTAACCAAAGAGAGTTATCTGTGAGGTACCGGCTTTGTCAATGGCTCAGATTCGCCTGGCACCCGGTTGAAGATGAGCAGCAGGAGTGGAGAAGGTGAATATAAGACTTTGGGATGAGTTCCCAGCATATAGTCCCAGTGATTCTGGATCTCGTGACACTATAACTCCTACCACTGTATCCCCCTCTCTATATTATAATGCTAACGAGCCCCCACTTCCCTATTACACTGAGTGAACAGAAGAGGAAGAAAGGAAGAACAGTAAGTCTCTTTCGCACACTTTCTTTCCTTCTCTATATATGTAATAACGTGTGTTGGTAATGTAACCACAACTACAACATTTATTAAATTATTGAAATATAACAACATTCAATTACACTAATACAAATGCAACTAGGAATGACATTATCTATCCCTGTGAAGAAAGATATTAGTTAATGCAAAATACACAAATGAATCTAAAGTCTATGCTATGGGATGATAATGATGAAATGTAAGCAACTCCTAAATACTAACAAAAAGGATATCTTGTTTTCTTGGTCTCTGGCCTACTGTCAATAAAACTCAGGGATGTGTACACAATGGACAAGTCTTTGTCTGCTGTCAATAATACTGGCCGGTCCCCTTTATTTCGTCAGGTGTCGATGACCTGTTCTTTTGTCGTTCACAAAGCGAGTGTTGACATTACCCCGCGTGTCTGAGGTGGCTTGTTCCTAGGTTGTGTTGAAGCGATGTTACGCGGTGGGGACTTCGTCTGATATGCAGATGTCCATGAGTGGTGAAGATATTTTCCTCAGGTGGTGATGATGGTGAAATCTGGTGTATAGTTGAATTCGTTTGCGCATCAGTTTTAAGGGGAGAATCTGTCCATTACTGCGATAAATTTTGTAGGCACTTGGTTTACACGATCGTCCGTCTTCTCTTGCCACTCCCGATCAAGATTTCTCAAAGCACTTGTTGTAAAAATCGTCCGTTGGCTACTGCCACTTCTGATCATTAAATTCACGTGGACAGCTCTTAGTAATGCAGCAATCCTTCTGGGTATTGTCTGCTCACTGTTTTGTGTGGGTGGTCGATGATAGAAAGACCCTTCACCGTCTGGCAAATTCCTTTCTAAACCCCCGTGGAGAATGGGTAGGTTTGGTGCCGCTAATTACATGTGAGATGCGTTTCGTCGCAGTATCTCTGGTCGGCCCAACTCTTTTAGCTTGTCCGGTAATTAACGCCCGCCAGGGTAGTAAGACGAAGGCTGAATTATCTCAAAGGTTCCCTGTCTCTACCACTTGGTTTCCATATAAAGAAATCACTGACTTCATGTCCTGAATCTTCCTCGTGAAATATGGAACAAGTCGGGTCGGGCGGAATGATTTCTCTTACCATTCCCGAGCGATAAATTTAGTTCAGTTATATATCGTCTGAATCGCCTGTGGCGATTTTTCGGGTTGCTTCTTGTCATGTGAAATTTCGTTTGTTTTCCTTTAGTCAGACATTCAGTCCTCATTACTGGGTAAATTTCTGTAATATTTTGCTATTATCGTTTTCTTGTTTTTCCTCTACCAGACAATCTGTCTCCGTTCGTCTTTTGAGGGTCTTGTGCAGTGTTTTTCTTCTCGTTATAATTTCGTATTCTCACTCCTTTCATGCTGTTATTTATTCTTTCCTATTTACTTTCGCCCCGACTTTGTGTCTCCGTTACTTCAATATTATCCGTGAAGTCCGATTGACCACCATACGCATTGTAAAATTACTTGGACTTCTGTTGCCGACTGCACATTGTGTTCTATTACTAACCAAAATAATACTTGGGTATTACTGGCTTTGTGTAAACACACCCGCGACGTCCGGCGATGGACTATTGATGTAATGTTTCCTTGTTGTGCGACATTTATGGCTTTCTACAGGGATTACTCAGAGCGCTGTCTCACTGGTATGTAAACATTTCCTGCAAAATTGGTGGATGTCCCACGACTGTTGACAAACGATGTCTGTGCAGACAATGAGTATAGAAAGTCGAAATACAAACACATTCGCTCCTCGTGACAAATACATATAATGAAAGAACAATGGGGAAATGCGGCAGCGAAACAGCATACGAAAATGGGGATAAACTAATACGTTTCTGTGGCATTAACAGCCTGGTCATTGGAGGAACACTTTTTACACATAAAGAAATTCACGAATTAACATGGGAATCACCAAATGGTCGGGACAGAAACCAGATAGACCACATCATGGTTAACGGTAGATGGAGACATGCATTACAAGATGTGAAGGTAAGAAGAGGTGCAGATGTGGGAAGTGATCACAATTTAGTAGTAGCAAAACTGAAAGTGAAACTAAGAAGGGCTGGACCAACTGTAACTACACAGAAAAGGTTTGACATCAGCAAATTGAAGGACTCCCTTACCAGAAAAGCTTTTGCGGCCGACATAAAAAAACGATATCAATTTGCCAAAAGTCAGGAAAAGACATTGACTGATGATATAGACCAGAATTTCAACACCATTTCAACAATATACAAGGAAAGCAGCAAATCATGCTTGGGATTCTAGGAAAGGAAGAAGCAAGACTGGATAACACCAGAAACATTAAGCACCGTAACGATGAGAAAGGAAATGAAAAGAAAGAAAACAGAAGCGAAGTCCCCCAGGTTAAAGCAACTATATAGCGAACAGTACAGTCAGCTGGACAAGGAAGTTAAACGCCAAACCCGAGCCAACAAAAGGAATTTCCTAGACGATCTTGCAAGACAGGCAGAGGAGGCAGCACTGAGAAATGAACAAAGCACAGTATACAAAATAACTAATTTCATCAGCGGAAAACGAGGTGCAAACAGTATTACATTAGTAATAGGTAAGCAAGGTAATCTCATCACGACAGCAGAGGGACAGGAAACAAGATGGGCAGAGTACTTCAGAGAAACTCTGAACAAGGAACCACCAGAGACACAATTGAATGTTCCTGAAGCTGAAAACGATCTAGATGTAAATACAGACATTCCAAGAAAAGAAGAAATCATCACAGCAATCAAAGGGTTAAAGAACGGCAAAGCTCCGGGCCATGATAACTTAAATGCAGAGCTATTTAAGACATACCCTGAGCTAGCAGCAGAACTATTAGAACCACTATTTGCACAAGTCTGGAAAACGGGGACAACACCATCAGAGTGGAACAAAGGAATAATTGTCAAATTGCCCAAGAAGGGAGATCTTGCAGACTGCAATAATTGGAGAGGAATCACTCTTCTCTCAGTTCCCAGCAAAATACTAGGCAGGATAATTATACAGAGAATTTCAAAGGTAGTAGACCACAAACTGAGGAAAGAACAAGTAGGATTTAGAAAGAACAGAAGATGTGTAGATCATATATTCACTCTCAGGAACATTATAGAGCAGTGCTCAGAATGGCAAAGACAGCTTTACATTAATTTCGTTGATTTTGAAAAGCCTTTTGACAGCATACATAGGGACAGTTTATGGAAAATACTGAGGGCTTATGGAATTCCAAGCTGCATAGTGTCAATCATAAAAAGCCTCTATGCCAACTTTACGTGTAGTGTTGGGCAGAGCAACCTAACCTTTGAGGTGAAGACAGGAGTACGACAGGGATGTCCCTTATCAACCACTCTATTTTTAACAGTCATAGACTGGGTGATGCACCAGACAACAGAGGGCAGTCCAAGAGGAATAAGATGGACAACATTTTCTACATTGGAAGATCTGGAATATGCAGATGACATTGCACTACTGGCACATTCACATCAACACATCCAGGAAAAAACGGATAGACTTAATAAGTTTAGCCAGCAGGTGGGCTTGAACATCAATTTAAAGAAGTCTGAGGTCATGACGCTCAATGTGAGCAACCCTGAGCCCATATCAGTAAGGAACCAGCAACTGGTACAGACAGATACCTTCACATACCTAGGATGCATAGTAACACCAGACGGCGGGGCAGGCAAAGACATCAACATCAGAATGAATAAGGCAAGAACAGCCTTCCTTAGCCTAAATAACATCTGGAAGTCCTCCCAATACAGCACAAGCACAAAATTAAGATTATATCAGAGCTGTGTGCTTTCTGTGCTTCTCAATGGTGCGGAATGCTGGAGAGTTACAGAGAAGGAAATGTCGAAATTGTCCTCTTTTCACACAACATGCCTAAGAAAAATTCACCGAATCTTTTGGCCGAATACCATCACTAACCAAGATCTGCTTACTCGTAGCAAGCAAGAGGACATGCACACCATCATAGCTGGCAGACGCTGGAGCTGGGTTGGCCATGTCCTCAGAAGAGACCCCGATGCCATCACAAGAACAGCTATGCTTTGGACCCCTGAAGGAAAACGAAAGAGATGCCGACCAAAAACAACCTGGCGGAGGACTGTGGAGGCTGAGATGCAAAGAATGAACCAGAATTGGGGCACTGTACGAAGGATGGCCACCGACCGAGCAAAGTGGAATCAATTTGTTGTTGCCCTACAAGACGCCACTAGGCGTGATGGCCACTGACTGCTTTGACGGTCGGCGGCTAAGGATCAAAGAAGAAAGAAGACAATCTACAACAGACGGGTCTAGAGGATACTCGAAGAGGTGGCTATTTTCGAAGCTACTCCTTCACAGCAGCGAACGTACTACCGCGCCATTCAACTGATGACTTGAGAAGGAACATCAAAACTTCACTGGAAAGCAGCAATGACTGAACCAAAATTCAACGACAAATCACAGTTACCACATTGCCAACTAAGTATACAGTACTAGCGCAGCATACAGACTTTAGTTTTTTTGAAAATCAAACGAAAATTTTGAAAATTCTACCATACCATAATATCTTCATACGAAGATACACCATAAATTAACTGTTTTTTTCTTGTCAAATCATTTGTAGTCCTTTTAACTTTGGTGATCAAGTATTTCATAATTAAATCTCTTGTTATTTATGTAAACCAGACGATCCGTCAAGGCCTAAAATCCCATCCGCTGCAGACCCAAATAGAACAGTCCCAACTAAGATGGTTTGGCCATGTCTGCAGAATGGGATAAGATCGGCTACCACGACAAGCATGGGAAACAAAGAGCCAGGGATCCAGACCTCCAGGACGACCCAGAGTCTGCTGGGAGGACAACATTAGACAATCTTTGAAGGACCGAGGACTAGAATGGAACCAGGCCAGGAAGAAGACAGCTGATAGAATGGTCTGGCGCTCTCTCTTCCAAACCTCTACACCTCACGGTAGAAGGGGAACGACTAAGTAAGTAAGTAAGTTATTTATGTAAATATAAACCTATAGTTAGAATCTATCAATTGGTCGAGTGAATTTTATGTCTGCACTTGTATAACTTATTTTATTTAAATACGTGTATAAACATAACTAATCATCATCTCATCTCAACCCGTAACCCGTCATGGGTCGTATGGGTGCCATGGTGGAAGCATCAACAGCCAGGGTCCTCCTCTGCTCTCTATCCTCAGCAATGCGTACAAGTGTGGAAAAACCGTGCCCTGCCCATTGTTTGATGTTATCAGCCCAGGATTTTCTTTGCCTTCCTCTTGTACGTTTACCTTCTACTGTTCCCTCGAGGATTGTTTTCGAAAGAGAGTCATGACGAGTTACATGCCCAAACCAGGCAAGCTTTCGACGTTTCACTACTGAGAAAAGTGATTCTTGGTGGCCTGCATACGTGTTTATTTTCTCTCTAACATAGACATTTGTTTTGTGCTCTTTATAGCAAATGCGCAAAATTCTTCTATAACGTTTATACTCGAAAGCCTGAATCCTTCGCTCCGTATCTGCAGTGAGTGTCCAGCCCTCACACCCATACAAGAGAATAGATAATACAAGTGATTTGTATAATTTGATCTTCACAGGAAAACTGATGTTACTTTTCCAGATCACATTCAGCCTTGTCATGGCAGCTGAGGCCATCTCAAGTCTTGTCTTGATTTCTTTACTTGATCTTCCATCACTACATATAGTGGACCCCAGATATGTAAAGGTGTTAACTTCTTCTAACGTTTGCCCATTTAACGTAATGTTGGTTGGAACATGTTTTTTATGGCTATTCACCAATATCTTGCTCTTTTCTATATTAATTTCCATCCCATACGTTCTTGTTACTTTCTCCACTCTAGAGGTAAGGTCTTGAAGTTCTGATTCTGTTCCAGCTATAAGATCGATATCATCAGCAAAACTTAGATTGCAAAGAGGTCGGCCTCCAATCGATATGGTTGTTTTATAATCGTAGACAGCCTCCTGCATAATATGTTCTAGATATATATTAAAGAGCACTGGAGACAGGATACATCCCTGACGAATTCCTACAATTGTTTTGAAAAATTCTCCAATGTCATTGCTTGCAAAAACAGTACTGCTTGCGTTCATGTATAGTGCTTCAATGATATCTATGATGTTGGTATCAAAATTGAATTTTCTCATTATTTGCCATAAGCCTTCATGCCAGAGTCGATCGCAGGCTTTTGTGAAATCGATGAAGTTATGGTATAAATTGTGTTGATGCTGGAGATGTTTTTCGATCAGTAGTCTAATATTCAAGATTTGTTCTGAGGTACTTCTTTTTGGTCTAAAGCCAGCCTGTTCCTCCGACAAGATTTCTTCTGATTTCTGTTTTATTCTGTTCAAAAGTATCCTTAACATCACTTTACTTGGATGACTAATAAGGCTAATGGTTCTGTAATTCTTGCACATTTTTAGATTTCCTTTCTTTGGAAGCGGTATTACTAATGACTGCGCCCACTCTTTTGGCCATTTTTTTGTACTCCATATCTTCTGGCAAATTGTTGTCATGATTTTTACATTATCTCGTCCTCCATATTTCAAGAGCTCTGCTGGGATATTATCCACACCCGGTGACTTCCCTCCTTTCATCGAACATATAGCCTCTTCCACTTCTTCCCGTAATATTGCTGCATTTCCGAGTTCCCTGTTTTCACACTTAATGTTGTTTAATATGCTATAGTCAGTGTCGAGTTTACAGTTATATAATTCTTTACAATATTCTGTCCACCTTCTCATTACATAACTAATACTGCAGTTAAAAATGTGCTGAATTATCTTTAGCTGGGGGCTCATTAAACACGAGTCAAAAATATATTTCCCACAGAAGGGGACGAAGAATACAAAATTTACAACAAGCTTAGATGATTCAGTTGTTGTATTTGCCATTCTAAATATCGCTGTGAGACTCCCTAAAATAGGAGCACCATCCTCCTATTTATATCTCTGCCAAGAGTAATCTTGAGCGAAGGTTGCTACCTTTCAAAATTAACCCTTTTGCTCCATCGTTGGGCCATCATTGGACCACTACTGCAGAGCAAGGGGAGATCACCATGGAAATTATCGGTGCAAGAAAAAAAAATTAAACAGGATCATCCTGGGGAGATTAAAATAGTCCATACACAGACAAGTGAAAGATGAATAAACAGGGCTTAGGCAAAATAGATACTGTACACATCAGATAGCTACATAAAGAGTAATAGTAGAATAAAGTCTGTAATGGACAAACACCTCTTTACAGTACATTTATGGACCATGCAAAGGCATTTAAAAGTGTAGAAAGAGAACCACTATTGAAAATTGATAAGACATTAAAGAGTTCTCCTGAAAATCATCAACTTAATGAAGAAAACTTATGAAGACATGACATGCAGAGTTATTCATTAATTATAACACATAAGGAAGGGAAACCCGAGGCCTGTAAACAGTAAATAAATATTAGACAAACATAAAGGTGTGTTTTCAGGCACTCGTAAGAAATAAAGAAGTAGAACACTAGACAACAGAAAAACAACAGACGTTAGTGGCTTACCCAGGACTTGAACCCAGGACCTTCCGTGCGACAACAATGTAATTTTTTTTATTTTTTTTAAGGATGTCATTTATAGCAAATCTAAATGTAAAAATTATGTTAAAAGCCTCATTTGAATTATTACTGAAATTATTACCCGGTTTGTGTGTGTGCGTGCATGTCGAAACCAATCCCGATATTACTAATGTACATATGTATATATCTAAAGAGAATAGTCTTACCTCACCTGTAACCAAATAAATACTTCGTCAGCACTAAGGTCTTCCGGAATAATTTTGTTTTTTTTATTTCCCTCAAAGAATACAGGAAAACACGTGTTGATCGAGCACATAAATTAAATCTTCTGAAGTAGTTACATTACCCTAGAACCCTATCTTGTGTCAACATCAGAAACAATAGGCTCGTGTCCTGTTATCTGAAGCTTTAAAAAACTTAACTAGGATCGTCAAGAAGAAATTTGTCTCTCTGGACGCAAATATCTCGTCAGATAAACATCATTTTATATATCACTCATTTCGCATCTCAATTTTGATCTCATTGAACGATGACCTGGCAGATTATTTAACTTAGTGGGATTTAGTACATTTCAACACTCACAGTCTGAAGGTTGAGCTGTGACTTCAAAGTTAGAACATGATTAAATGTTCGTTCTTGTTCTCATGTCAAATGTTGTAAACATATATTCACCAAACACTCAATAGATAAGTCAACACTAGACTAAACCTGTTATACAAGTCACAGGTAATAATAAATAAGGTTACTATAAGCTGGCACACATAATTACTTTTATAATATATTTATGTTTATTAAGTTATTATTTTAATGAGTCCAATTTGAAAATTGAATGTTAAAATTAATTTTAAAACAATTAATTATAAAATGCTTGTTGTACAAATTTAACAAGACAAGAAACAAAAGGCGGTAGAAGAGTGAAGAATTTAAGTAATTAAGATAAATAGAAAGACGAAATGGATAAAGAGATAGGGAAATACGAAGTAGCCGAATATGCAAAAGAAAGGGAAACAAAGAAACACAAAAAAAAAAAAAAGAATTAATAAAGACTAAGAAGAATGAATGAGAGAACTATGTGAGTAAACAGAAGAGATTTAGGGAAAAACTTACTTTTAACCTGAAATAAAACTTATTTCACTAGAAATAAGTACTACCTAGCCTTGAAACAACCTCTATGTTTGTACTGCAAGGAAAAGTTGTCTGCAACCAGGTCTTCCTAAATGTTTATGCACTTGTGCATTCCTACACCTGTCTTTCTGAAGATCTGTGGACAGATTCTTATGGGACCATGTAAATGTCACGACCTAGAGGCGGGGGAAAAAAAGCAGATTTTTAAAATCGTTGCCGACACTTTGGATGTGTTTGACAAAGAAATTATAGAGCAAGGTGTACGAGCATAAATGATGGGGCGTAATAGTTTTCAAGCTAGTGGAGAAAATTGTTCTCAGTGAGGAAAATGTTCAAGTTAAAAACAAGTTCGTAGTACGTTTGGTGACGGACAGAAAGTTTTAGATAGGAAATGGGACCTTTTATTGGATATGAATCTTGTCTGTTGGCTGTAAATTTGTGGTTGTACCTTTTTAATTACTATTAATATTGTCATCTGACGACGTGGTAATGAAGTTCAGTTTTAGTTATTATGATGTCATATGCTAAGCAATGTTTCATCTAATTGTGCTCACATCAGCAGATGTTAGCACATATTCTGCCGCGCTCTCCGAACTCTCTGTATCTCATATCCAAAATCCCCTTTCTTTTAATTAGTCTGGATAACGCACAGCACATACAATCGCTGTATCTTTGCTTGCTCGGCACCTACCACAGCTTTGATTATGATTTTGAAAAAGGTACTTCTACTGTCCCATAAACTGCACAGCACCCCATAATGGCGAGTCAAGGATTTCATACTTAATATTCCTGTACAGCCAGGAAAAATTATAGGCCTACATTTGATAGCATTATTTCATTTCTCTTTGTTTTCATTTTGTTATCACGTGTGTTGCCTACAGTGAAATCTCCATCAGGCCTCGTTGCTGTTTACTTTAAAACACTTACTGTTTGACAAAGTTCAGTACTACTAACGAGATGCACACCTGGAATAGATAACCTTAATACACATTCCCAAAAAGGTTATTTGTCAGCAAAATTGTATCGCTTCACTCAGATTTGTTCTGCTCTGTTTGCACTAGCTTTCAGGATAATTACCTACGCACAAAAAAAGAAAAAAAAGAAACAAAAACTATAATTAAATGTGACGTACTGACAGTCACATGTGTGTACGGTATATATGGAGTCATCATTATCTATTGGAAATTTTACAATAAGCCAGGATATGTACTGGACACAAGTGGAGCTGTCAACGTCGAAACAAATGTGCAACTTCTAAGAAAAAAAGACAAGGAGAGGGGATGCTTGTTTTCCACGTGTTCAATTATATATATATATATATATATATATATATATATATATATATATATATATATATATATATATATATATATATATATATATATATATATATATATATATATATATTGTCGTGGTTGAGTTAGAGTGTAGAGTATTTGTCGAGTTGGACAATAGTAGTGAAATCGACAAGGGATAGTGGACTGACAGAGTTATAATTTACACATAGATAAAGTGTAATAGGAGATGGACTTGAGACAAACCTGGAGAAGATTTATTAAAGTTATCACTCTCTCCAAGCCCTCAACTCACTTATACTGTCTAGCACCTCCTGCTCTCACTCTTTTCTCTTAATCCTACATAGAGACTATAGTAAAGAGCTAAAAAATGTAAATTATGGATGGAAGGGTCGTGAACAGCGCATTAATAACTGTGTAAACTTTATTAAATGAAGAAGCATGTATGAAAATAACGCATTTCATCACCAACAACATAAATTACATCCAAAAATCATCAATAACCACAAATATGCAAATACACACCCACAAACACACACACCACCAGTCATAAAACTGTAGAACACAGAGAAATGAATTAACTGAGTGTCAGTCCGTCCGCTTTCGTGGGACCACATGTGCCAGCTCCAGAAAGTGTCTTTACGTAAATATATACTCCATGGGGGATGGAATTGACCTGTAAAACTTTCCTGTAGATGCTATCATTCTTCTCTTCTTCTCTTCTTTGATCCATAACCACCAACCGTCAAAGCAGTCAGCGGCCATCACGCCTGGTGGCGTCTTGTAGGGCAGCAACAAATTGATTCCACTTTGCTCGGTCGGTGGCCATCCTTCGTACAGTGCCCCAACTGTGGTTCATTCTTTGCATCTCAGCTTCCACAGTTCTCCGCCAAGTTGTTTTTGGTCGGCCTCTCTTTCGCTTTCCCTCGGGGGTCCATAGCATAGCTGTTCTGTACTGGGAAGACTATCATTGGTGACCCCTAATTGCGGGAGGTGGGCTGGAAGACTCTATTTACCTCTGGTTTACCAAATGAATAAACTGCGTGTCAGTCTGTCCGCTTTCGTGGGACCAAAAGTGCCAGCTCCAGAAAGTGTCTTTACGTAAATATATACTCCATGGGTGATGGAATTAACCTGTAAAACTTTCCTTATTGGTGCTAACTTTGGTGACCTCTAATTGCGTGAGGGGCTGGAAGACGCTGTTTATCTCCTGCTGACCAAATAAACAACTGAGCGACAGTCTGTCCGCTTTCGTGGGACCAAATGTACCAGCTCCAGAAAGTGTCTTTACGTAAATATATACTCCATGGGTGATGGAATTGACCTGTAAAACTTTCCTTGTTGGTGCTAACTTTGGTGACCTCTAATTGCGTGAGGGGGGCTGGAACTCTATCTTTGGCTGGCCGCTCCTAAGTGCGAGGTTTTACATAACCCAGAATACACCAGACGAAGCTATTTGGGGACAAAGCGTCCCAGGCGCTCTTATCCGGCGCTATTGCTTGCTTGGCATTAAATCCAGTTTGGGCTTGCTTGACTGTGGCTTGACTGAGTGCCCCGTTTAGGCACACAAAGGTTGGTGATTGAAATTCTGTTATAGACATGCTGGTCTGATTGATATGCTGGAAGCGGCATTGCTCTGACTGGTAATCCAACAGGCGAGTAGGAAACTACTACTGCAATAGATGATTTCAGATTTAGCGTTGGCTCGTTGCACTGCGTGAGCTTAACTTGGCGTTGACAAAGGATTTTGGTTCAGGTATTTTGGGTTGACAACTCGTGAATGCTAGGTGTTACTCAGAAACCCTCTAGAACGAAGAGAATGGGACGTTCTTCGCCTGACTGGAATCTTGCTCTAGCGATTCGGTATCCCTGAAACTGAGACCCAAAAGATACACCCTTTACATTAAGCAACAACAAAATCACACTAATGTTATATAACATAGTTATGCTCCGCTCCTTCCACTCTATCAATTATCAGCATGTGCCCGCATAGGCTTAATATATTTTGTACACCCAGGTACCTGTCAGAAAATGTTCTGACAGCAAAAACTACTCCTCTTCTTCCAACTAAACATACAGGAAACCTAACCTTGTAGTTACAGTTGAATGGATTCTATTCATCTTACAACATTAAGTGAATTTACATAAACAGATTACAGCATTTGACATTACAAAAATAAGTCGTATGTCCCTTTGGGGAAAAAAATTAACATTCCACAAATGAATACATAGAAAATGCAATGTTCTAGCTATAATAATACAGTTGTGACTGAATCATAGGATAAAATGTTTTCCATGGCTGGTGACTTCTTTCTGTGAAAGTTATAGACTAGTGCCTAGCTACACAAATAAGCATATCATGATTCCACCCTGTCACTAGAAGTTTCTATCAAAAAGGAATAAGCGACTCTTCTCCTATAATCCAGTGTTTAAGTGCCTGTATCTCACTATTCAGTTTTTAGTGAATAATCCACACCTCTGACATTATCTTACAGAAATGACAGTTAATTAGCCTATTCTTAACCCATGATAAGCATCTGTGGACTGATTCTACGCCTAGTGACTGTCTGTTATTGTAAGTCTATCATTTAACCCATTATAAACCTTCTGTTTAAGCACCACTTAACTAAGGCAGTAGACAGCGCTACATTATCACTGAACTAAATTACTAGGAGAAGTCCTCAGAAATGAATTCACGTCACATTCCTATCAGATATATAATAAGCTAACATGAATATTTATATATTAATAAGATATCTCAACTCACCACGAGATTTGGTCCCTGCTAACGAGCCGTTTCTTTCACAGCTCCATATAAAACCCTTTCGCTCGTTCACGTGAAACACTCTAAAAAAAAATAAAAGGTAAAGGAACCCGTTATACACGCCCATTAAATATTTAGGCATATTGGGAATTATGGTGTTATCCCGCTTTCATTAATATTATCTTGACCGTCGGCACACGAGGGGTGATGTGGTCGGCATCACGCCGGCCGCCTTAACCTTCCCAGAGTAGCTCTGGTACCCATTTGGGGCTGGGTCGACCCAGGAGCCGTTTGTGGCCTAAAAATTTTTCCGCCTCATCTGGGGATCGAACCATAGACCACTGCGCTAGGAAGCCAGTGCACTAACCACTATGCTACCGCGGCTCCATAAACACTCTAAGCGTAACAAAAATGTTTCTCTGGTCAAACGAACTACAGGTGTGTTGATGTAACGTTACCGTTCGCTGACCGCTGTAGGAATTTATTACTGAAGGCCAGCCAGAACGTAACCAAACCTCGGGTGGGGTTTGCGAAGGCGAAGAATGAAAGAAAAGAAGAATACAAATGACGAGGAAACTAGGACATTAAAGAGTAATAACATATGGAACGGAATGGTAAAATAAATTATCAGTCACTGTGACATATATATATATATATATATATATATATATATATATATATATATATATATATATATATATATATATATATATATATATATATATATATATATATATATATATATATATATATATATACAGTAAAAACATTTGCAGGTAAACGAGAAATGTACTAAACATTGGATAAGATTTGTGTTAAGTCATATTTTAATTAAGGGGAGTTAAGTGTTTAAGACTCGTATGTACGGGTCGGATTTTTGTACACACACTTTTTGAACACAGCTCTTTTGACTAGCTGTTAGTTTGCTTTTTAAAAATAGGATAAAGAAACTGTCGAACGTTCTATGAATTAGTTTGGGGGGGGGGGGGGGGGGCGGATGAATTCTGCTCACATCTAAAGTTGCGAGTTTGCGCTTGAATGAATTTGGTACTGAGCTGTTTTAAGCAGCTGATTTTTCGTGACAGTAATTGGCTGGCAGAGCTTGAAAATGGACGCTTTACCATTTTTGCTAGTGTGTTCCAGCATATATTCTTTTTGTGAAAGGAATATTTGATATATGTAGAATGTACTTTATTGCGGATATTATGAGGCCACGGATTGTACAGGCCATTATTCCATATCCATATTCTGTGATGGATTGTTTTGCAGTTAGATAGTGTGTTGAAGAGAATGTATTTTTCTCCCAGGGAACTTGTTATTGAAAGCCACGGATCTCGTTGGCTTGTTAATGCATTGTATTCATATTGATTCAAAGTCATGGACTATTGAGAACTGGAATGATATTTTTGCTGTACTATTATGAGATGAAATATGTGCTGATATGTCCAGGAGCCTATTCACCTATTTGCTGATTCATGTTTCCTGATGGATATTTTGTGCTTGATGCCCATGATTTGCTGTGGTGGTTTATGCAACCGTTGTTATGGATTTACTTACATGTTGCTTCATGAGTATGCTGTGAATTGTCTTGCTATGATGTCTACGTGACCGTCTCGTCAATAAACTGTATAACGTTGACAGGTCTTACAACATTTCCTGACTTCTACGTTGCTGTGGTGTGAGTGACTTATCATAGACACACTTAATGGACCTATACACATTCGCGTATGTTATATTTCCATAGTCATACACCTGTCAGCCATCCGTAAGCCCGACTTATGCTGATCGCCATTTATCAGCGAAAGTAATAATAACATTTATCTTCTTGATGACCCCCACAAGTATCTTCCATCAAATAAACCTTTAACAGAAGTAGTCGCCAGTGATTCGGGGTATAAACAGTCCAGAAGTTTACAGTGATGTCAATTCAGCTGGATTTACAGTGTTGTCAGTACTGACTTTTATGCACAAGTTATTCAAGTCAAGAGTGGCATTGTTCCAGTCCATCTTCTCGTGCGCCAACTTAGGATTTCAGCACCCGATGTCAGGAATTTCATTCGAAAGCCGCTATCACTTTGGAGTTCCAGTGCCGGTCGCCGTTGGATTTATTCAGACTGTGTGATACCTGATTTACATCATTGTTGTTGCTGCGGAGGCTGGGATTTTTTTCCATTTGGAGATGGGTGGTTTGTTTGTTTGTGGACTGTGCCGCTGTTCTGTGTTGTTGAGCCTTCCTCAGAGCTTGATCTATTTAATCTATGTCGTATTCTATGTTGTGTGTTCCATGTTTGTGCGGGTTTGGTTGGGTGGAGACTTACGTTTAAATGTGTCCCGGTTCGCCCGGGGCCGGCGTGGGCGTTCTGTGGGGACGTTCTTGCGGATTTCCCGCGGTGGAAATTTCCAGCGAACTTTTTGCTGACGTGTTTCAGTCCGCTGTGTTTGGTGGTCTGTGATGTCGGTGTTTGGGTGTGACGGGGCGTCTCAGTGTTGTTGTCATTGTGTTTTTCTCTGTGCCTTGGTTTTTGATTGGTTTGTTTGTGGGTGTCTTCCTCCTCTTACTATCTTTGGTTTATATACAACTTTTTCGTTTATGTCGCTTTTATTGTCTTACTTTTCGCGGTGTCATTGCATTCTTTGCAATATATTTTCTTTGGATTTGCTTTCGGGTGTGGTTGATTCTGCGAACGTGGTCATTTGTGCTTTGTGTCTTCTCTTTGTCACTTTTGTTTGTACTGTCTATTTTGTCGTGCACTGTCAGTATTATAATGCATTATATATATATATATATATATATATATATATATATATATATATATATATATATATATATATATATATATATATATATATATATATATATATATAGGTGATTAATAACATTATTGGTAGTTGAAAAGGTAATTGTGCGGGTTCTTGGGCGGGGACTTGTCACCCACGGAGTTGAAATGGAGTGAGTGTCTCCTGGATATTTACATTACTTACATATCTTGTAAAATACAGCATAATGTCTGGTTTGGATTGTTTCATTACACAGGGGAAATCCCTTGGTGTGACTGCGGAGAGATTGGGAGAATTCGCACGTGCCGAGTATGCGAGGGCGCGGAAGTCGGAAGAAAAGAAACAGAAATTGGAGGTTGAGGGACAGAAAATGGAGGCTGAAGATAGAAGATTGCAAATGCAGGCAGAAGAGAGAAGGCTTCAGTTGGAAAATGAAAAACAGAAGTTGGAGGCTGAGGATGGAGGAATTCGGCAGCAAATGGAAATGGAAGGACGGATGTTGGAGGCTGGGGATGGAAGGGTTCAACAGCGGATGGAGATGGAAGGGCAGAAATTGGGGGCTGGGGAGGGAAAAATTCAGCAGCAAATGCAGGTGCAGATGGAGGAGAAGAGGCTGCAGATGCGGGCTGGGGAAAACGTTGGACTCCACGGGAAAAGGTTGTTAGCTATGGGGCTGGAGAAGATGAAGGTGGTGATTGTGATTAATGCACGGAGTGCGACGGACAGTCAGACAACTTCTAATGAGGCAAATAATCATTCTTATAGACCCAAATTGCCTAAATTTAATCCTACCTCTGACGATATTTTATTTTACCTGAATGGATTTGGGCTTTCATGTGAATCTCAGGAAATGGATGGGTCGAAATGTTGTGCACGACCTGTGGGCCTACTTACGGGTGATGCAATGAATGTTGTGGGTAGATTGGAGGGGCCTGACAAAAATAGCTATGATACGGCCAGGGCTGAATTATTGAAGAAATGCCAACTTGACGGGGACGGTTGTCGTCTGCGCTTTAGGACTCTGTTGCCGGAGACTGGGGTGGGTTTTTCAGAGTTCATGGCAAATGTGCGTCTGGCGTTTTCACGTTGGATTGAACTTTCTGGGACTGAGCACGCGTGTGGGGCCCTTGTGGACTTGTTGCTTCGCGACGGGGTCATGTCGTCTGTGAATGAGGCTTTTCTTTCCTTCTTGCATGAGCGGGGGCCTGCGGACTTGAAGGATGTGGAACAGTGTTGTCGCCGGTACGTCACTGCCCGCCCGGGTGTGGCTGTTGGCCATTCTCGGGTCGGAGGGGGTTTGCCCGTGGCTTCAGCAATGCCGTGTGGTCCTGGTTTGCAACGTGGATCTCGGGGTGCTGAGCGCAATTTTGGTAGGAGAGATGGTCGTGGTTTTGGACAGTGCCGGGGGGGGTGGGGGGGGGTGGGGGGGGGGGGGGGGGGGGGGGTGGGGGGGGGGGGGGGGGGGGGGGGGGGCGGGGGGGGGGGGGGGGGGGGGGTGGGGGGGGGTTCCATCGCGTGGTGGTTCTCCTTCTTCAGGGAGCTGGAGACAATTTGATGGTCCTCAGCATTTTGGTTCCAATGGTTATGGAAATTTTGGAAGGGGTAACTACAATAGAGATTATCAACCCTACAATAATTTTTCTCGGGGCGGCAGGGTCCATCGAGTGGATGTTTTAATCGGGGGGAGGAGATGGTGGTCGCGACGGTGCTGGCTGGGTTCAGATCAGAGCAGTGGTTTCAGTGGAGCAAATGGCAATGTTTCCAGTGGAGATAGTGGTCGCGGTGGATCGCGATGTGACGGTGGGTCTCCGGATAATGATGGATCGCGTCGCCATGCTGACTCTGCTCAACGGGACTCCCACTTTATTAATGATCAAGGTGGCAATGATAGTAGTGTCTCTAATGCTACTGCTTGCTCTGCTTTCGATTTCGAGAGAGCATCTCAGTGCCCGGAGTGCACGGCTTTGTTCCAACCTACGGCTAGAACTGCCTTGGGTTGCGGTCGTCCTCTTCCGACTGCTCTTCCTGCCTTGTCTGCGCACGGCGGGAGAGGGTCTCTTGCTCTACAAAGGGGATTTGTGAATAGTGGTCCGGTCTCGGTTCTCTTTGGTTCTGGATGCGCGACTGTTGGGATTGGACGGTCTCTGGTCTCTTGCGCTACGGGTGGTGTGGTGAGGTGTGTGACATTCGGTGGGACAGTTGAGACTTTTCCGACTGCCGTGGTCCACATTGCCACACCGTTTTTCGCTGGTTATATGCGCGCGTGTATGCTCGGGGCACCTGTCGCTGACCTTGCTGTCGGACGGATGCATGGTGTGAAGGTTTGTGCGCCGGTGCGGATTGCTGCTTGGGAGCGGAAAGTAGCCTTACTGCTTCCACCTTGGGGGGGGGGGGGGCTGTGCCACGGTCTTGTCACCAGGTGCATTCTGCTAAAGTGATACATTCTGCTGGTTTCGTGCAGTCTTGCGGTGTGGATGATACTGTTGTTCATCATGCTAGTTTTGGTGCTTCTTTTGGCCCGGTCCGACATGCCTCGGTGCGTCGTTATTCTAATTTTGACTCTTCTTTGACTGCTGTTGTAGAAGAAGATCCTTCGGTTTTGTCTGATACACACACTGATTTTAAAGCTGCGACTGGATCTGCGTCCAGTCACGTTGGTTGCAACTCCTCTGCTGCAGTGGCTGGTGTTTTCTTTGCCGCATGTGCGGACTTACTTATTGGTACGTGTGTGTACCTTGTGAGTTTCTTTGGCTTTCTTGCTGGACCGGTTGGCTCGGTGTCTTCGTCTTTTGGGACTTTTTGTCGCACTCGCTGCGCTCCTTTTGAACTTCGACGTGGGTCCAAGTTTGCTACTATCTGCTTTTACACCTTTATGGTATATTTCTTGGTTTTTTCTTTGCCCGGTGCGCAGGCTGTGACTTCGGTGCAGCCTTCGAGATGTGCGTCTTTGTCTACTGCGTTTCCTTTGTCTTGCGCGAAGCCTCGGGTTGTCAGCCATCATTGCACTCTTGGTCATTATTACCATCTTATGGATTTGCCTATTGATGTCTGTTGACTCTGTTTTTGGCCACTACTTTTCTGTTACCGCACTTTTCTAGCTGGTGACTTCAGGTCGTGCGGCAACGTCGTTTTGACATAATTCCTGCTTTATTGATTTCTTAGTAAATGTTCGTTAGCTCTAGTCATCTACTATTTCGGTTCTCTGTTTAAAATTAAGTCTCTATGTTTAGAGCGCATCGTGCTTTGGTGGTAATGGCAAATGGTGAGCCAAATTGGTGAAACACTTCAATAGCATTTAATTGAAAAAGACCGCTGGGGTAAGAGTCCACATAGTACATTTATTCAGCATGAATCCAACAAGACATTGATAATCATCAAATAAATCAAATAATCCGTCTCTTGAGTTTACATCAGTAAGTCGTCATAACGTCAGGCCATTTACACGTGATTCTGTGGATCGGCAATCCGGTAGCGAATGGCTAGAGTTAAGCGATCAATATTATTTTGGATACTTATTAATCTAAATTGCTCATGGAAAGAGATCACGTGCTAGCTTATCAACACAACACGTCATCCTAAAACTAAGCAACTTGTACACTGCGCGTTCACTACCATGAAGCGCGAAAACATAAATTATATTATTAGCATTTCAAAACCCAAAATGTGCAACTTTTAACAGAGCTCACTACAATAGTGGCTAATATCATAAATCCTCTCGTAACAATGTCGGTATCTTGTATATTCATAACTTTACCATACATTATTGCACACTGCTATTTGTCTCGGACACTTTTATCACTCTATATAATTATTATTCCAAGTTAGACTGTGTTACTTTCTCTGCTATCCTTTCTCATGTAGCAGAGGAGGGTTTGATTAACATTGAACAGGGGTCGGAAGTTTACACGGCCACATTTGATAGATTAAAATTAAAATTGACTGTTGTATTTCATAAAATCCTACCTTTACCAAACAGAGATTTTCATTTGTGTTTTTTCACAGCGACGGCTTTGCGATGAGAGTCAGAGCTGCTATATTGATTGAGTAGGCTGTGGTATTGATCGCTAGATTTGCTGTTCCAGTAAAACCAGTCGGCAGTTTGACGCCACACTAGATGTTATTGGTATCTTCATATTTATAAATTCGTTCAAGACCTCTGGAGATAGTAGATAGTATTGTATATAAGTATAGTATAGTACATTATATAGTATTGTATTAGGATATGGCATAACTTCTTTAAGATAGTATGTAGGTTCATCTTTATGCACCATTTCATTACCATATTTTTTTATATATATGACTGTGTTCTGATAATGCACCATTTCATTACCATGTTGTTCTTATGATACTGTGTTTTGATAAACGTTGAGCATATGACAATTGTAATGATGATACTATTTTTATTTAACTTATCATTACATTTCGGTATTGTACATTAAAAAAAAAACAAAAAAACAATGAAGACAAGAAAAAAAGTATTTTTTCTGACATTGTGATTTTTTTTTTCTTTACCCAGCGCTTGATTGTGCGCTAGAAAAGGTGTTTTTTCGGACACTGTATGGTTTTTTCTTTGCCCAGCGCTTGATTTTGCGCTAGGGGTAACTGTGTATAGCGATATTAGTACATTAAAAAAATGTTTTTTCTGAGGTTGTGATGTATTTTTTCTTTGCCCAGCGCTTGATTGTACGCTAGGGGTCACTACGCATAGCGATATTGTTAATTGATGTCTGTAATCAGTTCATCATTGGTACTTTATAAGTTTATTAACTTGGTTATCATGCACATTATGTTATTTTAAAAAAAAATGGTAACTAGTTATGTGTCTTTTGGTATAAATATGCATTGTTTAACTTATTGTTTACCATGATATATCATTGTCTGCTCATTCTTCTTGTACTTCATCTGATCTTTTCACTTTTCATTTATGATGGCATAGCTAGTCTATACTTGAAATACTTCATATTTCTTTGAATTTGTTGATCTTCGTATCCTTATCTCATTATCTTTCTATACTTCATTTTCTTTTACTTTACACTTACTTCTATCCCTCTTTTGTTCTTTTTTGGTAACATGACTTAACATAGGGTAATCCCTATGTGTAGATATTATGATTGCATCGACCTCCATTTTTTTTTGTTCGATGTAATTTTTTCAAAAAAAAAAAAAGATCATATCATTTTTTCCCCCCGGGGGGTTGGTGTAGTCTGTTAAGTCATATTTTAATTGAGGGGAGTTAAGTGTTTAAGACTCGTAGGTACGGGTCGGATTTTTGTACACACACTTTTTGAACACAGCTCTTTTGATTAGCTGTTAGTTTGCTTTTTAAAAATAGGATAAAGAAACTGTCGAACGTTCT